>JADLZK010007406.1:0-514995 GCA_015847255.1 Hyparrhenia diplandra
TGTGTTCCAAACACCTCTATTTATCTATTCCTATATTTTTCTAATCCTCTGTTTTGGCACTACACCTTCATCATGTTCCTAGTTTCTTTTCCCATTCCTCTATTTTCCATTCCTTTGTTCCAAACAGACCCTCTCTCTTTCTTTTCTTTGTTAATGGATATACTAACTGGAAACTAGCGAGCTGATGCCATTGCTCTTCCTCTCTTTTTCGTCCTCTTCCTCTTTGGTCGTGGTCGTGCAAGCAGCACTACTTCATCCTATCCATATCCATTGGAGCGGACAGAGACAGAGACAGAGACAGGGAGATGGGGGTGAGGCAGAGCCCCGACAACGCGGTGCTCTTCTTCGTTGGGGTGTCACTGGTGCTGGGCACGCCTCCGCCATCTCCTCCGCGGCACCCGTGTCCCCTACAGCGCCGCCCTTCTTCTCCTCGGCGTCGCGCTTGGATCCCTCGGTAAGGTTGCTTTCCATTCCTCCTTCATTCAGTTGTCTTTTTCCCGAGCTAATCTAAAATAGAATGGAATGGAATGGGATTTCGAAACAAAAGAATCCAACTGTGCCCTTTGAAAGAAGCTTACAATTCAGTCACTCCTTATTACAGTAAAGACCCTTTGATTGACATGAATAATTGATAACGATAGAGCAACTTATTAGCTAGTACTACAGTACTACCATTTCTATTTCAGTCAGCTCAGTTCAATTAGGATACTTTCTCCTTTTTTCAATTATTATCTAGTACTACATTAGTATTTCTATTTCTATTTCAGTCAGTTCAGTTCAATCAATTAGGAAAAACACTAAGTAGTAATATTTTCTCTCTGACTTCAGAATATGGAACACAACATGGTCTAGGCAAACTTGGAGCTGGAATTCGTATCTGTAAGTTTCTTACACTACTGTTCATTCTACTTGATACTTCAGTTCATTCCACATATATATGTAGGTACCTAATTCAATTCCCCTACCTGGTTTTATTTCCTTCATCATTCATCAATTATTTCCCTTCCAATTAATTTTCAGGGGCTAACATAAACCCTGATCTTCTGCTGGCTGTTTTTTACCTGCCCTCCTCTTTGAAAGCTCCTTCTCCATGGAAGTACACCAAATAAAGGTACATCATGTGATGTCTGTTTATCCTCCATGCATGCTGTAGGAGTAAACTAAGATATGATCACAATAATGCTTGTGCACACCCAAAAGTTTTCTTTTCTTTCCAATCATTTCAGTTTCTCCCTTAAAAGGTTACTATCAACACTGGATAGTCCTTACTTCTTCCTGCTGTACCTTTCTGTGTTGTTGTATATTACTTCATTTTGGTGCTGACCCTCGTTATTACTTCTCGCTATAGACACTCTATGCTTCCTAGCGGACAACCACTTTGGTTCTAAAGATTCAAAATCTTTTTTAACAAGAGTAGCACCTTCATATCTCACTCACTCCAAAGCCTCCTAGCCACTACACACTCAAAGAAAAGATGATAAATATTCTCTTGATCTCCACAAAGAGACAGCTACCGCCCTCCTTTTGGCTAAGTTATCTCTAGACAAGAGCTTGTTCTTCAATAAGAGCACAAAAAGACATGAACCCTTGGGGGTCCGAGGGATCCTAAGTTACCAAACTGCAGGGATGTAAGCAGGAGTGACACCCCAAAAATTAATGATCCTATATAAAGACTGCAAGGAGTACACCTTATCGAGGTGTATTGCCAAATAATGTCTTCCTCATTATCTCTTTGGACAAGGGTGGAGGCTATCTGAATCAGCTCATCCCATTACCTCATGAGCTTATGGTTGACATATCATCTAGAGGTACATTTCTGGTTAGTGCCATCCCATGGATCTGCAATTATTGCCTACAACTCATTCACAATCGCATAAACCTCCGAAGCATAATGACCAAATTACATGGCCCTAACCAATTGTCCTCCCAAAATCTAACTTGCTTGCCATTACCAACCGGCCATCTAAACCCCATTTTACCAACCTCAGCAAGCCACTGAAAACCCTTCCAAATGGAATGAAGATTCATATTCCCGAAAATCAACATATCGCTATGAAACCCACCAATTGGTCTTATGAATCCTGTTGCAATGCGGTTCTCAATCTGATCTTGTGTCTTGTTGTATACTCCATCTTCAGGTGATATGGACGATGTTACACTCTCATATGATTGTCTTGTTTTTATACCACAATACTTTATGTCTTGTCTCTACATAGAATCATGTGGGGGAACCTCTCTCATTTGCGCCAAAAAAAAATGTTTGTGTCAACATCATTTTTTCCGCCTATGAACAACATATTTGGTTTCTCTATTGTCCTTTGCTTCTAATAAGTAATAGTACTAGCTATTAATCTTTTTGATGTGATTTTCTTTAGTGACATAGAACAACTAGTCCATATATGTTTGTTGAGTGCTGACTACGATCCTTATTATGTAGAGATGTATGGCAATGATGGTGTTACTTTTTGGACCGGTGTGGTAATATCAACAATTTTACTTGGTGCTGCTGTAAAGGTATGTGCTTAGAGAAACAATGATACATTGATTTTGATATTCCAATGCTTCCTAATTGGTGTCCCATAGCTCACCTTTCCTTACAACTAGAGCTGGAAAACATCATTGCTGCTTGGCGGATCGCTTAGTGCAACCGATCCCGTTCTTTGTGGTTGCACCGCTAAAAGAACTTCGAGCAAGTAAAAAGCTTAGTACAATCATTGAGGGTGAATCCTTAATTAATGATGGGTAAGCTACTGTAGTACTGGACTCTAAAAAGAGGGTATATAGATGAGCCCTATAGATTGGACTTTTCTGTTCTAGTCACCGCTACATTAATAAATAAATCACGCTTCATGCTAAAACTAAATTTGAAAGTATTTAAACTACCATGCTAATAAGTTGTCAAAGCTTTCATATTCAATAGTCATATTGGGAATGTAAATTTTGGTAATCTATTTATGTAAGTTATATGGAATTCAATATTGTGTTAACTATACAATTACCTTATTGGGACAAGGGGTTCGAAACAGGATAGAGAGGAGAAGGCCGAGTGGCGAAGGTTAAGTTGTGGAGAGAGGTCCGAACTAGTGTTTGGGAGCAAAAGTGAGAATGAGGGGGGGGGGAGAGAGAGAGAGAGAGATAGCTCAAGTGAGTCCCTTCCCTCATGCTCTTGGGCACTTAGGGGGTGTTTGGTTTCCACCTCCTAAAGTTTAGTCCCTATCACATCGAATGTTTGGACACTAATTTAGAGTATTAAACGTAGACTAATTACAAAACTAATTACACAGATTGAGACTAATTTGCAAGATGAATCTATTAAGCCTAATTAGTCCATGATTTGACAATGTGGTGCTACAGTAAACATGTGCTAATGATGGATTAATTAGGATTAATAGATTTATCTGACGAATTAGTCACGACTTCTGTAATTAGTTTTATGATTAGCATCCAAACACTTGATGTGACACCCGATGTGACATCTCCTAAACTTTAGTCTCTAGATCCAAACATCCCCTTATATAGGCAAAGGTTATTTACAAGTGAACCCTTGGTGGGGTTGGTTTTGATATGACACTACTCTAGCTACTAGTTGGGCCTCTTCTAGGGGAGACTTGGCTCATATACCTCATGGGCTCCCCAACAAGTAGCCCCTCGGCTATTAGGTTATGGCGGTCAACAAAACCTAATAAATTCTCATACTAGAAGAGGCACAAATACAACTCAAACCACGGTCACGAGGATTGCCCTTTGCAACCTACGTGCATGCCTCACTAAAAACTCCATCCCAAAAACCCTGTGAGAAAAAAGGGCATGGAGAAAAGAGCACGCAAAATGACTCTAGTCTATACAAATGCTAACTCTAGAAGCTACTAACTCCAAATGCCTCGATGTCGATCTTCCCCGATATCTTCATCTTTGGGCTTCGGCTTCCTCAACCACTTCTATGACATGGATTGTGAGCTTCTTGGCATGAAGATCTTCATCTTCGAGAATGGGTTTAGCCGTCATAGTCGATGTAATCATAGCGAAGGTTGCCGTGAAGCCTCCAAATCTTCCCTCACACGCGACGGTCAAAAGATTTTGCCCTCTGGAGTGGTCGCTCCTCTAGTATGCTCTTGTAGCCCTTCTTGGCTGGCGCTTTCGTGACCAAATCTTTAGTTGTGCTTGGTGTAGTTGACCTAGTTGTAGTAGCTATAGTAGTGGAGGTAGATGTCCGAATTGAAGTTGTCGGTGAGCCCCTCGAGCCAAAGTGGTCAACGGTGGTGAAGTGGACCTCGGTGCGGTCTTTGGCGAGGCGTTGTTGATGTAGACTCTAAAGATGTTGATAGAGCTCCTCTGTCAAAGTGTTGGCGTAGGCGCAGTCATTGTGGTTCATGAAGATGTTGGCGAAGCCCCTCCTGCTGAAGTGTTGGCAAAAGCGAGTCATTGTGGTTTTGCCAAAGATGTTAGCGAAGCCCCTCGTGTGCGAAGGTGTTGACGGCGATGTTCGTGTAAACGCCGAAGATATCGTTGAAGCCCCTCGTGCGGTGTTTGGCATAAGTGATGTTGGTATAGACGCTAAAGATGTGGTGAATCCCCTCAAGGCTGAAATGTTAGCCGAGGCGGTGTTGGTGTAGACGCCAAAGAGGTCGGTAAAGTTCCTCTTGCTATAGGGCGTAGAAGTCGCGTGAAAATGCTTGAGCTGAGAAGGTGCATTTTTCGGGGACTTAGGTTGAGCGTTGTAGCTTCATCGAATACTCAACTTGCTGGCAAGTTTTTAGACACTCAAAAAGACATTGGTTTTCTAGTTGCTGCAAATTATTTTTTTATCTTTCTTTGTAATTTCTAGTATCATTTTAGATTTTTAGTTTGCCTTTGTATCACAAAACAATTGTTGATTTGATTATTATATATGTTTTTACCAAGTCAGTAAATATGTGCGTGAGCGTCTTGCGAATGTAATTGTTATCGATATTGTCGGTCCCCCATATACGAAATCCTAGCTCCGCCCCTGTTAAGTGAAGAAGGTTAAGTGGTGGAGAGAGGTCCGAACTGGGGTTTGGGAGCGAAAGTGACAATGAGTGGGAGAGAGAGGTCAAGAGTCCCATGCCCTCGCGCCCTTGACACTTATATGGGGTTTGGGAATGAGTGACAATGAGGGGGAGAGAGGTCAAGAGTCCCATGCCTTCATGCCCTTGGACACTTATACATGCAACAATTATTTACAAGTGATCCCTTGGTGGGGTTGGATTTCACATGACACTACTCTAGCTACTAGTTGGACTTCTTCTAGGGGACACTTGGCCCATATACCTCATAAGCTCCCCAACAGAGCTTATGTGAGCGTACAAGGCACCTTGACTCGTTTACTATGGGATTTGCTGTCTTCATTGTATGTACTAGCTACATATTAGGTATTGTGGTACATGTATGATACCTAGAAATAGAAAAGTTGTCAACTTCAGTTATATACAGTTATAAATTCTGTAAGAGTTCCACTCATGCTAAATGACATCAAATTCTACAGGACCGCTATTGTTGTCTATCAGTTATTCTATCGAATGGTGCTTGGAAGAACCTTTGATGCTGGCTCAATAATAAAGTTCTTGTCTAAAGTTTCACTTGGAGCGTATGTGGAATTTCTTTGTCACACTCAAAATGAATTATATGGATATGTGCGTATAATGCTAATTAGTATCTTATTTGACCAGTGTTGCTCTGGGCCTTGCCTTTGGAATCGTGTCAATACTGTGGCTGAGCTTTATTTTTAATGATACAATCATAGAGATTGCGCTAACTCTTGCTGTCAGCTATATAGCTTTTTTCACTGTAAGACCAAGCCACTCAGAACTCCTTCCCTCTATTTTCTCGGAGACTGCTTTTTGCTAATGTTCATTTGTATCAGGCGCAAGACTCACTGGAGGTCTCTGGTGTTTTGGCCGTCATGACATTGGGAATGTTAGTAAACTTGTGTTGACAAATAGTTTTTGCATATTTTTTAATATCTTTCCTCTTGTATTGACCATGTTAACTGGGCAGGTTCTATGCAGCTTTTGCAAAAACTGCTTTTAAGGGTGAAAGTCAGCAAAGTTTACACCATTTCTGGTATGTATGTTAGAGAAACAAGTCACTATTGTCAATGAACATAAATATTCTCGATAGATGCTTGATCAGTTTCCTAGAATTACTAATGGTGTGTAGGCTGTTCTGTGTATTATGTCCATGCTTACTTTCTTTTAGTGCTACTTTTTTTTCTCGAAAACACAAGAAAGCTACATATCATTATATTAAGAAGAAGAAGGGATCTAGAAACCCCATTTTAGCGCTACTTCAAGAGGATTTGTATTTGTTAAATTTATGCGCTGTTGTTTCAGCCTTGTACATGTCCAGTGGCCAGTTTTTGCTATCACCTCCTTTAATAACAATATATTAGAATTTTTCCTTGCATGGAACTTGATCATCAATGTCCTACAACATTTAATAGCACTAATAGAAATGCACATCACGACACACACGTGTTTATAAACAAATTTCTTCATAGTAGATGAATAACAAATATATAACAAGTTAATTCCTATATCCTATAAAATTATTCTTGATATAAGAACAAGGTCCTTTGGTTGCACAACAACGTATATAAACACAATTCAAGCTGCATCACAATTTGTCAATTTGTATTCATTCATTGTATATCAATAATTATTTAGGGATGATATACTATAGTGCTGAGTTCATAACAGAGTTCTTCACAATGTGAATCGAAGCAATGGCTAACTTTTGCTTTGATAATGTTTGTACCCTATATATTGCAGTTGTGTAGGTAGATATGAAGTTTGCAAGAATGTCATTTACATCACAAAGAATATTTGCTTTATAGTGCAGTTCTTTACATTAGTAAGAATTGGTTGTTGCTTCGTATAAGACTATAAGAGAAAGGGAACGTCAAGTAAGGAAACTAAGTTACAGAATATTTTTGCTAGATCTATAGAGAAGAGTAATATGCCACTTGCTACCATATATGAAGAATAAATTAACATTAGAAAATTACAAGCTTGAACAAGTCTAACTGATACATAGGAAAGATTCAGTCTTAAGATATCAGATACTTGTAAAAATGAAATGAGCATAGAAATTGAGTTAAACCTTAGTCAAGCAGTAAGTTAGAGAGCTTGTTCACTACATTAGGAAATAACAGGCCTTGAACAACTCTAACTGTAAGTCGATATCCGCATTGAGGCCTCTAAACTTGATTGTGGTGCAATCATAGCTTTTGCACAATTCAATTCAACACACTCATCACATCAACAAGCAAAATTTCGACTATAGTTAAATGAGCTGTTTTAAGGTGGTTGGGGGTACTTGCTAGTTCCTCTCGGTTCCTAAGCAATTAATTAGTACTAACATATGGTAATTGTGTCACCCACACCACCACGGTCCCTTGCCCCGTCATTCTCTCAATCGCACGGTAGCACGAAGCTAGGTCCTGTGGCCGGATGCAAGAGTTTCTCTCGGCGGCCCTCTCAGAGAAATATTTTTCATCACGACTCAGTACTTCAATCATCCATACACTCCAAACATTATACTCTTATTATATATTTACCATACTACCTAATTACATAAACACATTACGAAAATTTAAATAATATAATTTAATATGCACTTAGTGCCCTCGTTCCTCTAAAATTGGTTCCAAGCAACCATTGTAAAAACTCAAAATATGAATGCATTGGTGCTCGGTTCAAACCTTGTTGCGGCATTCACTCATATCCACCTGAAAGATATATAAAAACACCAGCATAATATAGTCAAGCCAAGCATAAAATTAAAAACAACTTGGGAGGAGCAACCGAAGACAGATGTGCAGTCGGAGGTGGAGAAAGAGGTGGTGGGAAGGAAGGCAGTGGAAAAGACAAATCAGGAAGAGTAAAAAACGAGAGGGACTCAACTATGCTAGAAGAACTACAAGAGGAACGAGGATAGTAGGAACAGGTTTCATCAAAGGTGCCGTTGGCGAAGCTACATTATGTCGTAGGGGTCAGCCAACCCCGACAGCTTTGCGGCTGCCTCTAATATTCTATGAATTTTGGCCATTGTCGACCCCGGTGAAAAAAATTTGCTGACCCCAGCGGCCCAACAGCCCAGTGCGCCGTAGAAACCATAAGGAAATTCCACTTCGTGGACGTGATTCAAGCTGGCATGTACAGGCAAACATCACAGACTTCCTGTTTGGCCTCCTTTGCACCTATCAAATTCTTTCATTTTCAGTCTGCAGCTAGCCTCCCATCCGACGATCGAACTCCCGCCTCTTGCCCTTACCCCTTCGATTTTCCTGTCTTCTTTGTTATCGGACGCGTCGACACATCATGCGTTCTGATGGTGGTGGCGGCGCGGCGCCCTGTGCCCAGTGAGGCACTCCGCTCCATTGGGAACACTAGACGAGCCGACATGGTAACACACAAATCCCAAATTTTTATTTTTTTATATGATGATCAATTCTGCACTCCATAAATTTAACTAATTTGATGCTACTAGTATGAGTAGTAAGGCCTTAGGGGCTTTCTCTTTTTCTGCCATACATCTACGTTAATATCAATATGAATGGTTCACTAAATGTGGCTGCGAGTATTGTGAAAATGTGAGTTAGTGTTTGATGATGCTTTCAAATTTTAGAGTTTGATGGAGTTGACTGGAGTCTTTGGTTAAATCACTTAAATTTTATTAGCTGGGTGATTAACAAATGTTCAAAATAGGTGGAGCGCCTCTCCCTGCGCGCCCCTTCAGCTCGGCCTGCACGTACCGATGGCCGAGCACCTCTCCCAGCGCCCCCCCTCCAGCCGGTGGGCGAGCGCCGCAAGCCTAGATAGGGGTAATCCAAGCTTTCATCCTCTTTAGGTTTTACGTAGGCAAGGTGAACCTAGATAAAGCCACTATTTTTTTCCACCCCTCATCTATCCTTTGTCTCAGCATGTTTTAAGGGGCTCCTGGAGTGCCGTTTATTTTTTCCCCGTTTGGCAGTAAAACGGATTGAAATAGCTCCTAAAGCCGGTGGAGAAGCCCTACCACACGGAATGCACCGACCCCGGTGGAGTTTATCCTAGCTTCACCCCTGCGAAGGTGACATCCCGAGAAATCCTCATGTGATGAGCAATAGGATCATAGCAGCGATAGCTCTTATGTTCAGTGTTGTACCCAAGAAAGAACACTCAACCGACTGCGCTGTCAGCTTGTTTCGCTCACGAGGTTGAACAAGAATGTAGCAAACACATCCAAAACAACAGAGAAGGCTATAGGAAGGAGGAGAGTCGAAAGGACACTGGAAGGGAGTAGAGCCCTTAAGAGCAGAGGATGGTTGTCGATTAATTAGGAAAACGACTGTAGAGACAACCTGAGCCCAAAAGTGTGGAGCGAGATCAGCAAACATAAGAAGAGCATGAGCTGTCTCAAGAATATGGCAATGCTTACACTCAACAACACCATTCTGAGCATGAGCACTAGGGCATGAGAATTGTGGAAGAGTACCCTGGTCCGCGAGATAACATCGATGCGCATCAGAAATATACACGCCCAAGAGAGTCGGCATGGAAAGCACGAATGGGAGAATCAAACTGAGTGCGAACAATAGTGGTAAACTGCTGGTAAATGGAAAGAGATCGACCGCGAGAAGACATCGATAAATCCAAGTAAATCTTGAATAATCATCAATAAAGATAACATAGTATGAGTAACCCCCTTTTGAAGTGAAGTGGCCCCATACATCAAAGTGGACAAGATCAAAAGGACGTTGAGACATAGAGTCACTAGAAGGATAGGGAAGTTGCAGCTGCTTGCCAAGCTTGCAACCCATACAATGGAGAGCACTCTCACCAGAAATAGGACCTAAGACACCACTACCAACTAAAATGGACAGTCTAGAGCCTGATAGATGACCTAGATGTCGATGCCACGGAGCAAAAGTAGTGGCAGATGATGCAGCCGACATAGAGGCAGGAGAAATAGACGGCTGGCTAGCCAAAGGGGGAAAAGGAAGATGCAACCAGTCAAGCTCCCAAAGATCCTAGGAATCACTATGCCTAGGCCCAGTCCTCACCAGAAGCCCCGTATAGAGATCCTAAAACATCAACTGCATAGTGAGCTGAGGAACATGTGAAAAGGTAGGAACATGGAAAAAGAGGTAGAAAGAGTGCCACATGCAGCTATAGGAAATAATGTGCCATCGGCGGTCTGAACAATAGAAGGCGAAGTAGGAGATGACATCGATGACAAATGAGTCAAATCAGGGGTCATATGGAAAGAGGCACCAGAATCAAGGAACCACTTGGATGAGATGCATGGATGAGGAGGAGGAGGAGGAGGAGGTGTAGCCTCATAAGTTTGAGCAGTAGTCTCGTGTGCCAAGGGCGGCACAGAGTTAGTGAGACGACAGAATAGGGCAAGAATCTCGTGCTCAGCAG
The DNA here is from genome assembly GCA_015847255.1 of Hyparrhenia diplandra. Lineage (NCBI taxonomy): Eukaryota > Viridiplantae > Streptophyta > Magnoliopsida > Poales > Poaceae > Hyparrhenia > Hyparrhenia diplandra. The sequence continues at coordinate 10,428 of JADLZK010007406.1, forward strand.
CAGAAAGTGAGCAAGGATGGCGCAGAGTGGAGGCACCACAATGACCAGCAAAAGAAATCCCCAGCCACTAGCCGGGAGGACGAGGGTGACATAGGCAGCATCGGACAGGACACCGAGAGACGGTGGCTGACGGGACTGAGATCAATTGTGGAGGACAGCTCACACATCCCACACGGCCGAGTCTCCTCCGTAATAAGAAGATGCTTTTTTGCTTTTTTTTTTTCTTTTTTAAGAGGATACACGGGAGGGGAACAGCCTAAGCGGTGGGCGCACATGCTCACGTGGATGGGGAGGGCGTGGCGCGGGCGGCCACATGGACGGCGGAGGGAGCAATGCCGCGGGGTGGGGGGCAACGGCGTGGGGCTAGGTGCACTGCCGGGGCTCACCTACACACGCAAGGAATAGGGGTGCGGTGTGGCTCCGACGGCGCGTGCCTGTACACGTGCCTTCGTCGCGGGGGGGGGGCGGCGAGGCTCCGGCGGTGCGCACTTCGCGCAAGGTCGCACAGCAGCGCGGGCTCGACAACGGCGGTGGATGGTTGCTGGGTGCACGAAGGCTGAGAAGAGGGAGGGGAAGAAGATGGAGTTGCTTGCCTGCCTCACCGATGGAGGCTCGTCGGGCGGCACGGCGATGGCAGCTTGGTGAGAGGATCTAGAAAAACCTAAGGCTGTGATACCATGTTAGGACTTAGGAATGTGCAACTCAGTCTAATGCAATTGCCAAAGAGCCAAATATGAAGAAGTACAAAGTGAAGATAGCACCCTACACTAGAGACTAAATACATGCACAGTATATACGTCTAACACTGGTTCTTTTTCTTGCCGACAATCTGCCAACCTTCATCCTTTATCCCTCTCCTTCCTGAACTATTTTAAATCATGAACTTAATAAAAACATTCTAACAAGCAACCAATTTTAGGTTTATAATTATTCTTTTCTAAATTGACTGCTATGGTGGCAGCTTTAAAAAGAAATGGCTGCAAATATGGCTATCTCTGCATGAAAGTGGTATAGCAATGCAAGGCTCTCAGATATGACCAAGAAAGCTGCTGTGTTATTACAACTATATAGTATAGAAGATTCTCTAAGAAAAGTACACATTGCATATAATTTTTAGTGCATTCTCCATCCAATCAGCTAATTAGTGCACAAGAGAACCATTCATTCAACAGAACACAAGACCACATTATTTCTATGATGAGCAGCATAGTATGCCATGACATATGAGCACGTGAGTTGCTCCATTCATGGAAGGAAAATAAAATAAAGGTGACTCAAACCTGTTGCTGCCTCATGTATCCTTGTGCCTGCTGCCGCCATCCATCGTGTAATCTCCTTTGTAGTGCTGAAATTGAATACAGCACAGCAGCAGCATCAATATGCTTATTTGGGCACTGACAAGTACATGAACTACACAAAAATGGAAATTCCTTAGGGGTCCAGGATTTCCTTGAGTGCCAAAATCCAAGGAAATATGCAACTTTTCTTGAGTGCTGTTGTGAACCACCAAGGAAAACACTTGAGTGCTATTGCAAACAGCCAAGGAAATCATTTTTTTAACAAAAAATATTTTTTATGAATTTTTCAAATGGTCTCCGATGAAGAAATGACCTAAACCAAAGTTGTAGTACTTAAAAAAAGATCTAAAACTTTCCCATTCAGACTTTTTTATTTGAATTCGTTTATGGTGTCAAATATGCATTACAAAATTCACTAGACTAAATACAAAAGCAATGCATCATCTAATTAGTTGCAAATGATTTTGAGGTGTAGTGGTAAGGAACTAATAATGTGAAGGTTGAAGCTGTGAGTTCAAAACTCAATAGCTGCAGGGTTTTAAGAATTTTAAACTTTTTTTTGACATATTTTTTTGGCGGTTGACATATTTCCTTGGCGGTTAGTCATCCCCAAGAGAATGAATTTCCTTGACTGCTGACTTATTTTCTTGTTGTCTTTGACAATCTAGTGTGTCAAGGAAAACTTCCATGAGGGCTAGCCGCCAAGTAAATTCTATTTTCCTTGCCATCCAGCCTTGGCTCGACGGTTGACCGCCAACAAATAATTTTTGGCAGCTTTTCTATATTCCTCGGCAGTTTTCGGCCTCTAAGGAAATTCAGTTTTGTGGTAGTGACCTTGGAAAATATATGGTGTGAAAAAATCATATCCATTCATAGCTTCTTTTTTTTTTATCTAGCAATGCATTAATAACCAAAATATACTACAAGTGTTCTTCTCCAGCGACATGATGAGCATTTGCCCTCTCCTCAACTTTATAGGCCTTTTATCTCTGCTAGAGACAAATGGATATTAAGTTCGATAAGCATAGGATCAAGTCACAAGATATTAGAAACTGATAAGGGAACCAACATGGCAGCTTCACAGGCACATTACAGCGAACACCTTAAAAGCAAAGTTAAGCAGGATTAGCCAACATGCAGCCCTCAGGGAGCGGCCAGTGGCCAATGAGGGGTTGCAAAACACAAAAAGAGGGGTCGGATCATCACACATGCACGCGAACTCCCCTTGGACATGTCTTGGTGTAGGGACGGCGAAGGTCGATTGGAACGATGGTGACGGGCGATGAGCATGCTGACGGCGAGGCGGAACTTCTCCATGGAGGCCAGCATGCCGCGTGCAGCGTTAGACCGTGATAGAGAACAGGCAACCCGCACTGTGCTTCCTGAGGTGCACGAGTAGGCACATCGGCTTCGAGCTCCTCCAAGTTGACCGTTTGTTCTTGGCTTCTAGCCCGGAGCCGGGAAAGAGGATTCTTGAATCAACGGCTGCCATCTCCGCGGCCGATGCCCTAGAGCACCATAACGACAGCGAGGGTCGGCGAGACGACTGTACCCTCCGGTCCTCCCACCAGGGTCCTCAAGTAGCAGTCAGGCGCGGCCGGGTGCATCGCCTCGTGGAGCAACTCGCGGTTGATGCCCTCGCCCCCATCAACTCCGTGATGAAGAGGAAGTAGCGACGTGGAGAGGCAAAGGAGGAAGTAGATCATGGATGGGAAAGAAAGGAATCCCCTGAATCAGGGAGGATCGAATCTCGTGGAGGGCGGGTATACAGCAGGCGGGTAGGGATGACGACGGTGAGAAAAAAGCGTGAGACCTATAGTTCGTTGACAAATACTGATGTTTCTCTACATGTAAGGGGCTATGTCTACCCGTCAGGTAGAGAGCAATCAACCAGATGCTTTAGATATAAAATCTAAGGGTGAAAAACTTAGGTGGTAGAAGGATTCAAGGTGAGTTGTATTTATCAATTCCTTCACTTTTTTATGGTGTAGATTGGAGTGAGATGCATGTTGGGTGCTCCTGCACTACACTACAATCCCATGCTTTGCCGAAGTGTCACGCTTTGCTTTGCCGAGTGCAATATATCGGGCCCTCGGTAAAGCCCCTCTTTGTCGAAAGTGTCGTCCGGACACTCGAAAAGCGGTAACACTTGGTAAAACGTCGGTTTGCCGTGTGTGGCACTTGGCAAAGGGCATCTTTGCCAAGTGCAATGACCAAGACACTCGCAAAAAAAGAAAAAGGTTGTTCCGGTGCATTACGGGAACCCTCTTTGCCGAAGTGCCATGATTTTGCCAAGTGTCATGACCAAGACACTCGGCAAAGATTCAAAGCTTTGCCAAGTGCCTTGAAGACGGCACTCGGCAAAGGAGGTGGCTTTGCCGAAAGTGTCTATGCTGCGGCACTCGGCAAAGCCGCCGGCCTTTGCCGAAAGTGCCCCCCGCCGGGGCACTTGGCAAAACCGCCGCGGATCGTCAAAGGTCCTGTCATGTGCACTTTTCTTTGCCATGGGCCTTCTTGGCACTTTCGGCAAAGCCTTTGCCAAGTGCCCGATAAAAGGCACTTGGCAAAGCCGCCTTTCCCCGATAAAGACTTAGCCGAGTGCCCTTTGTCGTGGGTGGCACTCGGCAAAGGGTTCTTTGAGTGTTTTAAGGCCTTTGCCGAGTGCCCCGGGCACTCGGACGAGGCACTCGGCAAAGAAGGCGATTCTGGTAGTGGCACTTGAACTTCTTAATGCAATGACACACTATTCTCCTGCGTGTTTGAGAAAAAAAATAAATTGCGCGGTGAATCATTGAACTTGTGAGGTGGGTTCATTGGCTTGGGTCACTCTACTCCTACAATGCACAATAAGATGAGAGATCTTAAATTTCCCTTGTTGGCTCTGTCGGCATATGTGGCCCCTCCACTTGCTAAGCGTGTTGGCGTACCGCGCACTGTGAGCGGTTGAACGGCCATGTGGGCAGTGGCTGCGCTGAGGCCGCCATAACCATGGTGACTCCTCGCAATGATACTATGTAGGAAGCGGTTATGTAGCCTCGGCACTAGGCTAGGAGGATGTGCTTTGGATGAAAGCCTTGCCCAATGCTCTATTGGTGCCAAGTGTCGATGATGGTCTGCGCATTCAGCCGATGAGGGCGGCATTGGGGGTCTCCTACCTTGCCGGGCTTCTCCGCCGAGTAGAAACCCTGCTCTCCTCATGGATGAGCGACAGTGGTGCACTCAATGTCCTTCCCCACTTGAGGCATCATTCTTGGAGATCAGCCTTGGCTTGCGATCGCAACTCTTTGGGTTCGATGAGGCCTCTACCTTTGTGTTGCTGCCTCTCGCTTCATGGTGACTGTTTGGTGCTCGTAGATTGGGTGCATCGCGTGTAGTCGGAACTGCTACATCGCTGGGATGCAATGTGGCTTGGGAATGATGACACGCAGCGTGCCCGTTCTCCCCGCCAAAGAACAAGTGGTTGCTAAGGGCAGGGGTTTGGCAACATAGGATGCGTATGAGGTTCACCTTTGTTGGAAATCGGCTACTATTTGCTTTTTTGCGCTAAGCTCCACAACAATACCATCGAAGGACTACGGACTACGCCGCGTGTGATCCTGCTCAACCTGTCTTGTCATTGAAGAGGACTACACTCCTTGGCATTGTTTCTTGCTCGTCTTCTCGGGCTATTGACTTCCGTGGATTGAGCTTGCTGAAGTGGAGTCAGAGTTGCTTCGTTGGGGGCATGATGAAACTTGGCAACAATAACATGTGGTAGTCTCTTTCTAGGTGTGTGTTGGTGGTGCTAGTTGTGTGCAAGTGGCGGTGCCTTGGTAGCTTTGGCTAAGGTCCATCATGGGAAGTCAAAGCTGCATTGTTGCTTTTGCATCAAAGTTCGGCAATGATGATGCATGGTGGGCTTCGTTTGTGTGTTTGTTGCCAAGTGCTTGCAGCCTAGCTATTGTGTGGGTATGCATGTGTGCCATGTCTTTATATGGAACTTCTTCTTAATTGAGTGGTATAGCTCCTGCCTTTTCATTAAAAAAACATTGGGGCAAGGGGTCTGCCCTGCAAAATTAGTTGCCAACGCTATGGGAACTTTTCTGAAACCTAGCTAAGCATATAAAGTAAAAGGTAGAGCCATTTTCTCTGTGCCCTTCCTCTCATCCTGCTTTTCTACCCTGAGCCGTCTCTACAATTTTGTGCCTCAAAGCAAGTCAGTGTTTGCTTCCCTCCACAACTGCTACAGATCAAAAAAGTGCGACGGATGACTAGGGAAACAAAAAAGAAAAACTCGACCCTGGGGAAAGACCTCCCATGAGGCATTACAGTTATGTTAGAAATTTCCTCGAACTGCATGGTTGAGAAAAGGCCTCGAAAGCTGGCTGCCCAAGACGCGCTGGCAGCCTGGCAGCACGTGTATCTCTAAAAACAGGTACACAGCGAGGGGCCCTTTTTCGTGCAAGCAAGGGATCAAACCCTGATAGACTGCCTCCCAACTAGAGGTCCTACCACCGTGCTCTGCAGCTATCACTGCATTTGCCGGACTGGGTAAACTAAACAAGGTTGAGAGGTTGAGTCAGCTAGGGGTGGTGGAATTGGAATTCTTTGGTAAACTACTTATTGCACTACGGAAATAACTTGAGGGTCTGCCATAGCTATTTACTAGCCATGTTAATTTGGGATCTGTAACCAACATAAATACACAAGCATTAATACCAAAGTTTGTATGGAACAATTCTGGTACTCATAGTGTCCCCTGCGATTCCTATCCTAATTTTGTTGACAAATAATTTGCCAGTGTTGGTTACAGAAAGTAGCATGCAATCTTTTCAGTTGACACTGAGTTAAGGTACCCTAATCTGGGTATTACTATGAACACAACAAATTATTGACTTCTTTTCTTCTGTAAATTATATGAGCTTGCATATATGCTCGAAAGATAATTCTTTACTTTTCTAATATATGAGTGTAGCTAATCTGAGTTTCATGTTTGTTTTGCTCTTATTCTTGTATTCAGGGAAATGGTTGCTTATATTGCAAACACACTTATTTTTATAGTGAGGTATTGGCAGCTCCTCTATACATGGAAAAAAAAAACTCTCTGGTTTGCTTTGTCTATGTTCACTTGTCCGATTGACTACTAGTTGCTTTGATCTTATGCTCATAACGACTCGGTTGTAAAGTTTCTCACAAGTGAATTCCCTTGATGGGGTTGTTATTGCAGATGGCGTTCTACAAAATAATACCCACTTTGAGAGGCACGGTATGTATCATGTACATCCTGAAATTTGCTTCTATATGTCATTTAGGTTGAGGCCGGGTTTTTCCAATCTAGCACCGGTGCGCCTCTTTTTTATAAGCCTAGGAGTGAGTGGGTCTATGTTGTAAGGGTTTCTTCAAATCCCCTTTTCTATTCTTAATATAATGATTCGTAGCTCTCCGCAAATTTTTGAGAACAAATTCTATGTCCAATTGAAACATACAAAAGCCACCTCACCCTTGAGTATGGCATGTTCATATAATTTCCGTTTGCCGTATCTTCTACTTGAATTGGTTTTGATTTTTGTTACATGTTTTGGTGTTATGGTGAGTTGAGCCTAATTAATCAGTACATCCCTTTCAATATATGAATATTGGATCTATTATAAATCAAATCACAGTTGACAAAGTGGAATAATATGAAATAGAAAGATCCAATTCTTACTATGACCAAATCAGTTTTCCTGTTTGTTATGGACTCGTTACGTGGCAACACATTTGCTCATAGAAGGATGAGAAAGAAGGCGGCATCTGCAGGTTTAAGTTGTATCATGCAGTTTTACCCGCAGTTCTGGTTTTGTTTGTCGCAAAAGCTTAGCCTCCAAAGCTTGGTTCCACAACCTGATTCTTCTTCGTTTATTGACCGGTGGGCATGCACTAATGACTCGATTGACAACCGGGTGCTCCAAAGTATGAATTCCATTATAATTCTAGGAGCTTGGTCTCTCGTGGAACCACCGGAATCAATGTGTCTTTGATGGAGGAACATGAAACCCTTGCTGGCATTTTGTCTCGGCCGCCGACGAGCTCAAATTTTGGAGCTTGCCGGGGCTAAGGGGATCTCTATCCTGATTTCCCCAACGCTATATTTGTAGTATATCAGGTCGAGGTCAAGGTCGTTTTTTGTCTTAGTCTAAAGGTGCCAATGTAATGATATAATTTTCTAGGGGGTGTGGTGTGTGGCCGTTGTATGGGTTTCTTATACCTTTTCTTCTTATTAATATAATGATACGTAGCTCTCACGAGTGTTTGAGAAAAAAAATAAGTTATATCAGTTTGTTAGGAATTAAGATATTGCTCGGCTTACATATTTGGTTTCGGGATTGTTAGGAACTCATTTATTAGATTTGGTTTGGGGATTGTTAGGAACTCATTTTATTAGTCGGTTTGGTTATTAGCTTCGGATGATAAGCTTGGGGGTAGATATTTTTGTTAGGCGACCATACTAGGCGATCTTTGTTGGGGAAACAAAGCAAGATACCACAATTCATCTAAATCATCGCTCAAAGCCCTCCTCTTGGAGGATGAGTACTCTACATCTTTTACGTTTGCATTTCTGAGAATCTCGGACATAACTTGGTTAGTTTTGGAACCACCTCTTTTTTATTTTCATTCTTTTATATTTTTATTTTATTTTTTAGCTCTCATTAAATTCAATATACAGATATGCACCTGAATTAATCAACATTAACTCAGTTTTGCTCGTAACCATTAACACCTTGCTTCAAGATCGTGAAAAAAAAACTTGGCGGGCTAAAAAAATTCTATTCTAGTTTTGACATGTGGTGTCCTATGTTCATCATAGTGGAATGCATAAAAGCCTGGTATTTATACAACATTTGAATGATCTCGTATACAAAAGATAATTGTTGGACTAACCCCTGCATGCGGATCCCTCCGCCTCGCTCCTGAATTTTAGTGTCGTAGGGTTATATTCCTGATTCTGCTTCAGTTAGCCTATACTTCAAACATTTGGCATTTGATTACTAGAAACATATGCTTGAACGTTTCATCTCGGGTTAGATATCATTTTGCAGAAAAAACATGTTTTGTGTATGATTGCAGATTTCAAATTTGATAACATTTTTTAAAGTTTTGGTATGAGCTTTTAGTTTTTTTTAGCTTAATCCTAAATCTTATGTGTACATTGATTTTATATCTTGCTCTTGTAGGCAGTTCATGGGGCTTCCTTCTTCTCCTGTATGCCTTTGTACAAATATCTCGACTTATAGTTGTTGGTGTTTTGTACCCATTGTTGTGTCACTTTGGGTATGGGTTGGACTTGAAAGAGGCCATGATTCTAGTTTGGTCAGGGCTGCGAGGGGCAGTTGCTCTGTCACTATCATTATCTGTTAAGGTTAGTTAGTTTCATTTGTATATCAATAAACCTTTTTCTCTGTGCTTCATTTTCATGTATGTACAGTAGTCTACTGCAGAGTTTTCTAATGCATTTATTGGAATATTTTTACTAGCATACCAGTGATGCAGTTCAACCTTACCTTAAACCAGAAGTTGGAACAATGGTATGGCCTTTTTGTGTGTGAAAGCGTCAAATGTCGGATATGGACTTTGCTAATATTGTCATATCTTATGCACAGTTTGTGTTCTTCACTGGTGGCATCGTGTTTCTGACATTGATTTTTAATGGCTCATCCACACAATTTTTGCTACATATGCTCGGTATGGACAAATTGTCGAACACAAAGGTTAGTTTCGTAAATACCAATTCCAGCTTGGTATCTAAGGTGCTGCTTGTTTTTATGAACCTCCGTATCTCCTTTTGTACCCATCTATCCTCTCCCTTCAACTAATTATTAGTGAAGTGGTGAAGGCAATGTTTTATGTGCTGCCAGCCTGCCACTTAGCCTAGTGCCTCGAAGATCCCAAGGTTAATGGCCATCAAATGACTCATCTCACAAAAGCTTGACACCCGTGCTATGTTGTAGACGTTTACTTTATCTGTATGTATGCAGCATGCCAAATGCGAAATTATGTATGACTTGAAGATGGAAATACATTGTTGCTAATAGATCCTTTGCAAGCAAGGAAGTAGCAGCCCTAAACCTAACTTATGCCCTAATACCATTTTACAAATAGAACTTGTAGTGTAGAATGGCCCCATGGGGGCAATATATATGAGTGCATGAGGAGTACATTTAAAAGGACGCTTTACTCTTAATTTAAAAAACACGGGTTTGAAGTCACATTAAAGCAATGTATTTTCATGACAAAAGATAAATTATTAATTATTTCAACAACATGATTCAAAAGAGAATCCTGTTTTTAATTATGCACTTCTTTTGACAACTGATCCCCAAAATATTTACCCCAAGTTATCTGACAAAAGTAGCTGAAAATCCGAGCAATTGACCCCCCCCCTTCTAAAATTTGGAAATATTTATAACAAACTGACTTGTTTTGTTCGAAGAACACCACCACCACCAAAACAATGTTCCATTTGTAAGCTGTAATTCCTATCTGAACAAGATTAGCATCAGACCTCGGTGTGAAAAATGGATTAATAATTTCACAAGCTATTTCAGGAAGCCTTTGTCGCTATCATTAACCAAGCCTCTTATTCACCACCTTCTATCTTTCTAGGTTTGTTTTCTTTGCTGATTTGTTGCTTCCATAAGCACAACTGGTTCTCATTTATGAATATATGTTCACTTCATGCCTTAGATAAAGACTCTAATATTGTTTTTTGCAGCTTCGTATATTGAATTATACAAGATATGAAATGCAAAACAAAGCATTAGAGGCTTTTGGTGAGCTAAGGGATGACGAGGAACTTGGACCTGCTGATTGGGTTACTGTAAAGAAATATATTACATGTTTGAATGACCTAGACAATGAGCCAGAGCATCCCCATGATGTTGGTGACAAAGATGACCATATGCATATCATGAACTTAACGGATATCCGAGTACGGCTTTTGAATGGTACGTTATCACTTATCAAGTATCGATGGAATTTGGTACAAATATTTCCTTCGCGAATGCGCCTGACCGCATATTTCATTAAGAAGAAGAGCAAGCTCGACCACATGCACGCCCGAACTCGGAAGTGGCTCAGATGGCACAAGTTTAACAGTTTTTAATACACAAATCTGATACGCACGTATTTTTTATACAAATTTGATACAAATATTCCATAAAGGTATAAAATAATATATTATCATATCCAATTAGCATAGATTCTTCTCTCTTCGTGATTAAGGATTTTTCTAATCCTTTTTAGACTTGATATAATTACTTCTGCAACTCTTTTAGTTAACTTCCTACTACCTATACTATTCACATGCCCTCTTAGAGTTAGGGATGAAAATGAGACAGATAGTTCTCGATATCTGTCCGTCTCGAAAAAGGGTCAAAACCTTATATGAATAGTCCGTATCGAATCCGAACATTTATTGTATCTCGAATACTCAAAATCAGATTTATGATATGTATATGAGATAGATATTAATATCTGACATGATCCGTATCTGGTTGCAAGATTAAAAATATATATATTGGATAGAATGCAGGATCCCCGATATCCGTCTATATCAGAGTGGATAGCTATGGTGAGTTAGTGGTATTTAGGCTTCAAGGGTATTTTTTAAATATAAAAAATTTGGTGTCAGCATTGATAATTGGTATGAGGAAAGATCCTCCACTGACCTTGGCCTGCCAAAGGCGAGTGTCCTACCATTGATGCCCAGACCTGCACCCATGCTTATAACAGCTTACTTGCTCTACATTTGCCTTACTTGTAACTTCTTTTCAAATTGCTAAAGTAAAAATACCGTTATATTCACTAGTGCTTGCTGAAAATTAGCCTAAGCCTTTTTGTCCCAAGTAAGCAGGCAAACTTTCCCTACCCATCTGGCCATCTTGTAGCTCAATGTAGGCCCTTCCGTCTTTGTAGCTTGATGGTCCATTACTTTTGATATGATTTCTTATGTTGAGAAATATTTTATTAGTTTGATGTGTTGCCATGTTGGGGTTGTGACTGATGTCCATTTGTCTTTCCAGTTTTACATCCTTCTCATTGCATTATGTGTTTATCCATGAACTGTTTGCTTACTATTCCATCCATGGTTCTATCTTTCTATACCTTTGGAACTGCAAAGTGTTGTTATGAATGTTGTAAAGGAGACAATTTATAAGGACATATTTTTGAGCAGGTGTGCAAGCCGCTTACTGGGGAATGCTTGAAGAAGGACGAATAACTCAAACTACAGCAAATATTCTGATGCGATCGGTTGATGAAGCTATGGATCTTGTTTCGGACAAACATTATGTGATTGGAAAGGTTTAAAGTCCAATGTCCACTTCCCAAATTACTATAGGTTTGTTCGGATGAGTAGGTTACCACGAAAGCTTGTCACATACTTCACGGTTGAAAGATTAGAATCTGGATGTTACATCGTGCTGCATTTCTTCGTGTGCTCACGAGAATCGCAAGGCGGCGGCTACATGATTTTCTTGGTAATATATTGGGAACTATTGATTGCTCTTTCACGCAAATTGCCTATTATTTCTTTGGGGTGCATATGTATGAGATTTACATGTATAGTGGACATTTCTATAGTTGTACATTGTTGTTGCCATGTAGATCACAAATGGCAATAGAAAGCGAGACATTTAAGAAGGGTTTACCTTTACCACGAAATCTGTTTCAAACATTTGGTTGTCAAACTACCAGGTCGGGTGGGGTGATAGAACCTTATTTCTTTGCAAAACCACTTTATAGGGTGAAATTGTGGTTGAGTGTTACTTCAATGAGGACGAACCTGGGGTAGCTCAATTTATTTATCGGTTTGACCTATGAAAGCTCGATTAAAGGATGCACACTCTCTTTATGATTTCGAGTCCATCTTCCATCCTTCATGCTGTTTTGTAGAAATCTAAGCTTAATCTGCTGATATGATGCTAGCGCACTTCACTGGATTCCCTATTTATTATCTGTTTTCTTTCTCTTAAGGTGATAGCGAGGTTGCAAGAAACTGTTATTGATGAAAGTTACGTTGAGGGAGAGGAAGCTAGAAAGTTCTTGGGCGATGTTCGAGTTACGTTCCCACAGGTTTGTCGTCACAATGTGCTTCTATCATTTCATTCAAAGCGCCATGGAGCTTTCGGTTCCAAAACAAAGTCTACGAAACATATTCACCAAGCAGTTTTCTCTCTCCATAAAACTTGGGGTTAGAAAGTTTTTCTTTGAAACATAAAACTTGAGGTTAGAAAGTACAAAAACCGATATAGTAACAAAGATAAAGATCATTGTTTGAATAAACCAAAGAATCATCCTGGCCGATAAATTGTAGTGCCCCGGTTTTGAAACCTTTTTTTCCCCGAATTTCAGGTTTGCAAGTGCTAAAGACACGACAAGTCACATATTCTATACTAACACACTTGAGTGAGTATATTCAAAACCTCCAGAAGACTGGGTTGCTGGAAGAGAAGGAAATGGTCCAGTTAGATGATGCTCTGCAGGTAACTGGAATATTTAACTTACTATTTGTTGTTGTGTCTCCAGGAACAGTTACAGTTCACAAGTCACAATAAATATGCTTAACTTCAGTAAGCTAAGCTAAGCTAATTCAATTGGCAGACAGACTTGAAGAAGTTGCAGAGGAATCCACCAATAGTGAAAATGCCAAGAGTCAATGATCTGATGAACACTCATCCTTTAGTTGGCGCTACGCTTTTCTTCTGCTGTGTGTGATCCTTTGCTAAGCAACTAGTAGCTAGAGTGTGCCCACGCCCGCAAGTTCGTTGTTTCTTAAATTTGTAAATATTTACTGTGTTCTTAGCGAGAAATACTATATGTTCAAGAACATATAGATATTTGGTATAGTATATTATAATACAAATAACTGATCTTAGGTTTCACAATAAAAAGGTTTCTTCATAGTTGCCTTACACTCTAGAGGACATTTTTTAGCTAATTTTATTACATAGGATGGTTCTACAGTAGCTGAAGCTGCTTTCTTGTAGGATTTTCAGTGTTCTGGTTTGCGTCGATGGAAGCATTCGTTGATTGACCTATATACATTGTGTGCAAAACACATTAGAAAATGAACAAAGTTAATATTTATTAATCTGTAATCATAGCTGCAAGTATACCATAGCAAAGCCTAGGACAGAGGTAGCTATGGTACTCTCAAATAAAAAGTGGACCATACATTTAAGTAGATCAAGATGATTATTGTCACATATTATCTCATAGGAGGTAATAGTATAAATATGTATTTTATTTCTAGAAAATAGGAAAAATAAGCAAGATATCAGGCAAAATATCTTTGCAATTAGATGTATTAAGCAAAGTATCCTGCAATCAGATCTATGTTGTGTTTTTTTGCACACCATCACAAATATTATGCATGATCTAATTTGGTTAGCAAAGCACATCCTTCTCTCCTTCCTTCATGTTCAGACGTTGGTAAAGACCCTCGTAAGCCCACCCCTTCGCCTCTCCCACCGCTCATTTTGCAGTCTTCTTTGCCACTTGATACTTCTTTATGTTGTCAGCACACAAGTCCTAGTACAGGCGCTTATAGCATTCCTTCTTTTCCTTAAATAGTCTTTTGCACATCTTCATTCCACCACCAAGCGTCTTTCAAGTCGCATCCACTTCCTTTGGTCACTCCAAGTACCTTTGCCCCAACCTTCCAAATGCATGTTGCCATCTTCTCCCACATGTTGTTTGCATCGCCTTCGTCCTTCCAAGGGCCCTCTTCAATAACTCTTTCCTTGAAGAACTTTGATGCCTCCCCTTCTAATTTCCACCACTTTGTTCTTGCAATCTTGGCTTGTTTAACCCTACGAGCTCGTACCAGAAAGCAAAAGTCAGCCACCAACCCACCACTAGCTTGTGCTGAGAAACCATGCATTCACCAGGCATCACCTTATAATCCACACAAGCGTGTTTATCCCCTCTTCTTGTAAGAACAAAGTCGATATGACTAGAGGAATGTTTGCTCCTATAGGTCACTAAATGGGACTCTCTCTTCCTAAAGAAAGTGTTGGCTATCATTAGATCGAAAGCCGTAGCAAAGTCTAGGACATCCTCTCCCTCCTGGTTCCTACTTCCATAACCGAAACCTCCATGAGCCACCTCAAAAGCTGCACTTGTTGAACCTACATGGCCATTAAGGTCCCCTCCTATGAAGAGCTTCTTTCTACTAGGTATCGCTCTAAACAAGCCATCCAAGTCTTCCCGAAATTGCCTCTTAGCTCTCTCATCATGACCTACTTGGGTGTGTGTGTGTGTGTGTGTGGGGGGGCATAAGCACTAATTACATTTAAGACCATATCACTAAGAACAAGTTTGACTAATATGATCCTATCCCCTTACCTTCTCACCTCCACCACCCCATCCTTAAGGCTCTTATCAATCAAAACTCGTACTCCATTTAAATTTGAAGTTGTCCCTGTGTACCAGAGCTTGAAGTTGGTATTGTCCTCCTCCTTCGCCTTCTGTCCCTTCCATTTAGTCTCTTGAACACACAAGATATTTAACCGCCTCCTAACCGATGTATCAACTAACTCTCTTAACTTACCTGTAAGGGACCCTATGTTCTAGCTACCTAAATGAATTCTAGTTGGCTCGACTAGCTTTCTTACCCTTCACACCCATCGAGACTAGTGTGAAGACCCTTGCTCATTTTCCACCACACCCGGGCGCCTATGTGGCATGCCCTTGAGGATGCGATGACCCGATCCTTGGTCACTTGACACCGTGCTCGGATCATGACACGGCACGTCATGAGGGTGACAACCCAGCCCTTGCTTATTTAACACAATACTCGGGTTCCAACATGGCGCGTCGCTAAGAGGGTTACGACCTAACGGGATTCTTTTGTGTTTCATCTCCATAAGAGTAGTTAAGTTATTACATTGGCTCACCAAGCCTAATACAACCCTCCTTCTTTACCAGGGCTTGGGACGTGCTATGCTAGAACACCATAGATGCCCCCACCATAGGTGAAGTTTTAGTGTTGTCTATTCACAACCCAAAATTGGAAATTTTGGGGTCTGACATGAAGTCAACACTATGGTCCTCATGGACTTGATCTTCAGGGCTTCCACATTTTGCTTTCATATGTCTCAGTTCTTCAAGGTCCACTAATGATGAAGCTTCGCTTTTCTTGAAAAATTTCCCCGTGTGCCCGCTACATTTGCCCTGTAACCACCTCTACCTCCATGGAATCTACCATCTCTTAGAGCACCTCTGCTACTCCCTCTTCCTCTTTGACTATTAGGCTTAAGTGGCTTGGGACAATCATGAATCAAATGTCCAAGATCACCACAATTAAAACACCTCCTATCCTCTTTAACTCCTGCTGCAGCAAAAATGGGAGGAGATGGAGAGGAGGAATTTCCTTTCATCACATTTAGCCTAGATTCCACCCGTGTTATAGCGCCTATAGCATCCTCAAGGCTAGGAAGACTAGGCTGATGGAACATGGTAGAGCATCTACCCTCAAACTCTGGATTTAATCCTCTCAAAATTTGTATGACTCTTTTTTCTTATATCCACTTCTTCACCCAAGCAACACATTTAGAGTGTGGTAGTTCAATGGGTTTTAGATAATCAGCATCGGCCCATAAAGCCCTTTAACTCAGCAACATAGTCTGCCACAGATCACTCCCCCTGTTTGAGATCTTAGAGGCAATCTTCTATTTCAACCATCAACATCACATTACCAATCCCAAAATACATCTTCTCCAAAGATTTCCGTAACTCAGCTGTACTTATAATTGTATCAACAGTACTAGCAATGGCCAGAGTCACAGAACTCAGCATCCATGCAACTACCAAGGAATTAATAGCATCCCATGTACTCCATTCCATACTAGATTACCTTCAAGCCTTTTCGCTTTCAACAGATGGAGTGCCCTTTTTGACCAAGCCAATTAATTTTTGGTGCCCTATAGCTTGATATCATTTGGCATCAACTCTATCTTCTGGGCTAGTTCCATGTGAATCACAACATCCTTACTCAAACATGGAGTCTCATCCTTTTTTTGCAACAAGTAGTTCTACCAATTTTCCAAGCACTTGCTCAATTCCTTGATTTTCCCCCATGATTTAATGTTGCCAAGGCCTTCTTTTTCTAGCTTCCGCAACTAAAGAATAGAGCAGTATAGCAGTAGCTCCAATGTCTTCTGCATCTACAGTTCTACTCACGAGACCAAAGAACAGAGCACTGCAATCTTCCTCCAATAGCAGAAGCTCCTCTGCCATTTGCAGTCCAACTCCTCACAAACCACTCCAACACAACAGCACGGGAAGAGCACAAGCACACGCACCTCAATCTCCTTAGAACTTGCCCCTCCTTCCAGATCCCGTCCAGCTGCTTCATGTGCTGCTACTGCTTCTAGCTCTTGCTTGCTTTATGCTCCTCCTCCTCCTGCTGCAGCTCCCAATCCACGCACAGCACAAGCTCAAGCACATGCCTCTCCACCGCTCCTTCCACCATGCAACGCCAAGTCGCCCGAATTGCACGTCAGTGGTACGAACTCCTTCCCAGCAGCTGCGGTGACCTTGGCGGCAACCTTCTGACCACCAGCCTTAGCCTCCTCGCCGCGGCCCTCGCCACCATTGACTAATCTAGCTCTGACACCATGAAGGAACTGAAGCTTGGAGAATTTTCTAGAATGGAATACCTTGCTCTCTCTCTCTCTCACACACACACACACACACACACACACACACACACACACACACACACACACACACACACATACACACACTAATGGGCTTAGGCCCAATACACATATATCTTACATACAGCCCAACATCTACACTATAAAAAGTATATAATATAAGAGGCAAAAGAGAGTCTAGAAACAACAAAAACTAGGCTAACCAAAGAGGTCCCACCTCAAACAACCACTGGAGGCACCACACTCAAGAAAATAACAAACAAATCAAAGACAGATTACACCAAAATAA
This sequence comes from Hyparrhenia diplandra, assembly GCA_015847255.1. NCBI lineage: Eukaryota > Viridiplantae > Streptophyta > Magnoliopsida > Poales > Poaceae > Hyparrhenia > Hyparrhenia diplandra. The sequence continues at coordinate 27,695 of JADLZK010007406.1, forward strand.
GCATTATTTTTGATATCTTCCTTTAATTTTAAATCCACTTGCAATGTTGTTTGGAAGCAATTTTTAAAAATTCTTTGGTCCCACTCTTTTTAGAGATTCCATATGATGTAAATGGCCAAACCGTTAAAGCAAATCATCGTTGCTCTTTTTAACCTTTTAAATTGTTCCTTCTCACTGAGAGCTTATGGATGATGAATCATCCTCATGTTGGCATCAAAGTGTTCCCAGACCAACACTTGGTGCTAAACAAATTTCAGGGCAAAGAAGGCACATATGTAGGCCAGTCTCAAGTGGCCCATTGCACAAAATGCAACGATCCTGATGTGGCCATCTTCTTGAAGTCAAATTATCTACCGTGAGGATTTTGCTCTGTATGAGCTCCAAGAAAACAATCTACACTTGTTCTCCATGTTGGCTTTCCAAATTATACGCTGAATGTGTGAAATTCTATTCATTGGTGTCCATCTCCAGGTTATGGAGTCTCTAATCTCGGGTAGCAAATGTACATTCTGAAACCTAATTCACAACGAGTTGAACTCCTCAACTTGTCTTGTCATTATAATGCTGTCGCATAGGGTCAAATCTAGGCATCATTTTGAGCTCTTGGTCAATAGACTTATTTTTTCCCTTTAACTAGCATGAATAAAACCCTGTTTGGCACATCTTCACCAATAGCTTGATGAGTTTTTGAAGCTGTTTTTTTGTGTATATGGTCTCGAGTCATCTCCACATGAATTCTATGAAATCACTGACTATCTTTCTCCTAGTTTGTGGGCATGGTATGTCCATAAGTGCTTTGCATGGTATATCCAAGCATACTACAGGACAATCAGCCAAAAATTTGATGATGTCTTGATTTGTTTGGTCTCCATGTGTGAGGACCACATAAGGTCCATTGATACAAATTTCTCTGCAACAAATTCTAGGCTTAATTCTAGGCTTACTAATGATAGTAGGATGATTCATCATTTTAAAGATCGCAATGGAGCACTAGATGGTACTCATATCTCTGCGACCTACCTCCAGATGACCTTATTAGATACATTAGTCGAAGTGGCAAAGCGACGCAAAATGTTTGTTGATTTTGACATGCGGTTCACATATGCATCTATTGGGCAACCTGGTTCTACGCATGACACAACTGTGCTTTTTCATGCACTTAGACATGATCATGAAAAAGTCCCACACCCCCTCTAGGTATATATAAATTACATTAATTTGTGCACAAGTATGTGGTTGAAAATTTTTTACATGCATCTCAGTTAACCTTCTTTTGTTTACTCAGGGAAATATTACCACGTTGATACCGCATACCCAAATAGACCTAGATACTTGGCACCATACAAGGATGAAAGGTACTATGTGCCAGATTGGAGGAGTCCAACTCCAAGTGGTGAACAAGAACTCTTTTACCATTTGCATTCAAGTTTTCGGAATGTGGTGGATCGTTCATTTGTTGTGTGAAAAATAAAGTGGAGGCTCCATCTCAAAATGGCAAGTTACCTAATGGATAAGCAAAAGATGGTTGTTGCTACAACCATATGTGTAAATAACTTCCTCCGTGAGAACCGTTTTGAAGATAAAGATTTTTAATAAATGCGACCGGAATCATGATTATGTGCCCACTATACCTCAAAGGTATAGATAGCATATTCCTTCACAAAATGCAGGTGATACATCAACTTCTGAATCTAATGATCGGAACATGGATAAATTCCGCAATAACCTTGCAAAGTCAATCTATCTTTCTAGATCATCATGAGCATGTATGTTTGTATTGTAGCATGATATGTGATGTTGACATGCGTACTTTTGTTAAAGGATCATGACTATGCAACCTAAACAAGGCACTAATATTGCTTCCTCATAGTTTATATTATTTTTTATTTTATTTTTTAATTCATACTCACTCATATATATATATATATATATATATATATATATTTTAATTCATATCACCATATGCAAACAAACAACTCCAAATATTAGAACAAATCAGATAGACAGGGGCATCTTGGACAATTGCCCTCTTAGCCATTCAAAACAGGTGAAGCTGTATTGGCAAACAGTTTATCAAAACAACTTTAGCTTCACCGGTGAAGCTGGTCATGAAGCTGAAACAAAAATAAAAGCAGCTTCACATATGCAAAACGGGCCTAAGTATGTTGCCAAATTTCTCGGTGCTTTTCTCAAGCCAGTTGTGGTGCCAAAACCATGCTTTATTGCCATTTCCCACAGTTACTAAGTTGAATGCATTGACGAGTCGGTCAGCTGCATTTGCTAAGACTTTTGTTCCTGCCCATGGTTTAGCGTCATTCACCCATTCTTGCCATGGCCCGTAGGGCTCTTCCAAAATTGTTCAGGCCAGTGCTTCCAACCCTCCAAGATCTTTTGCATATTGACACTGCCAGTTGTCACAATTGACTAGACAGTGGCCACCATTTGGGCTTTTTTTTTTTTTTGCGGATGACGCCTAGGCGCATTTTTCATTAAGCGAAGAAAAGAGTTTTGTTACAGGACAGGCAAGAGACGGTAGTCGCAAGATTACCGAACCTCGGAACCCAAGAGACAAGAGGTTAGTTTGGGCTAATTTTCTCTCTTTTCGTTTATAATACTGAACAAAGTGCAGAAACTTCCCTGCACCTGCTGCAGCTGTCACTGGATCTCACCGTCGTAATGCTTCTTGCACGATCGGATTCTCCGGCTGCAAATCCAGGACGAGAGTTATTACTAATAATTCATAGCGTACTCATCTTCTGATCGATCATCCTTTGAACTTGATCCCAAAGCCATTCCGAAGTACATAGTACACAGCTGAGCTGACAAGTGCATTTCTCTCCGAGTGTACCTGCCGTTGAGATTAAAGTTCAGAAAGCTAGCTGGACTGATCGCAACACCACCCCCCCATGCACACTGGCTTCAATCCCACTTAACACTGACATCGATCTGATCCATTCAAATTTCATAGTCCTAGGACCAGGATTATTCTTGCACGCAAATGCATCGACCCAGAAGCTTTTTTTTTTGCGAAAGGACCCAGAAGCTATCTGATGGCCTTCAGTATAATCAAATATCCCTTCCTGTCTGTCTACTGAATCCAGACAGAGCTAGTAAGCAATTCTATTCTGTCATGTCGTTCAAGCTTTAGGCAGCAATGGCAAGCGCAGCGACGAGACCATTGGCCGGGTCTGGAACTATGGATCCATAGTTCCGCGCCCATGAAGTCGATTCAACGCGGTGCCCATGGGGCCAGTCGGCCGTTTCCCCGCCAGGATGAAGTAGGGCGGCGGCCAACTCCGGTTGCGCCTGCTGTCGATCTTGGTGGGGCGACGCAGATCGAACTTGATGTTGTCGATGTGAGCGTCGGTCGCCTGGCGCCAGGACTGGAGATCGTCGACCACCTCCTCGAGCGCCGCCACACAGTCGTCGCGCTCATCGCGGAGCTCGGAAACCCGGACAAGCTCGACGTCCAGCATCCTCTGCTCAAGGTAGGTGCCCCAGTTGTCGGCGACGATGGCCGCCGTGTACTGGGACGACGCGAAGGTCTCCAGGCGCTCATCGACGGCAGCCTCGTGCTCCTGCAGCGCCGCTTCCGCGTCATTGACCCGCTTCTCCAAGCGGCTCCAACGCTCGTCGATCACCTCGAGCTTCTTCAGCATTTCGTCGAACATGTGCTTGGTGTTGGGCTCCATGACGTACTCCCTTTGCTGTTTGCGTGCGGGTGAAGTGGGGATGAGGTGCCGGCGCTTGATCCAGGGCTGCCGTCGACTCCGCCAGTCTCTGATACCAGGTATGTTCGCTGCTGGCGATCAATCTCACACACACAGATCGATTCCTCACCGCCGGGGCCAACGAGGACCCTTCTCTCTCGAGTCTCGACACAACGTTTAGATACAAGTTGGATGGTTCCTCTCGGTGCTGTGCTTTTTCTACTCTGCCTCATGGGCCTCACAGCTGTTACAAGCCCACTCGGGGCCGTGGGTGGGTCTTTGAGCTCTTGCGACGGGCCCGAGTGCCCGCCCCTCCGAAGCTGATGGTCTTCCCTCTGCCGGCCCAGGTGTGGAGCAGTGACACCAAAGCCTCGGTGGTTTGATCTCACCATGTCAAGGAGGACGAGGAGGCCAGCAGGAGCAACCCCAGTTGCCATGAACAAGACGTGGAGGGATTAGGATTCCAGCCGGTGGCCGGAGCGAGAGCCACAGGATCCAGATGGCCTGTTCTGCTTGTCGGATCATCTGCAGTCACGGCAACCTGAAGATGCTCACCAAGAGCACGAGACGTCAGAACAGCGTTCTCAAGACACCACCCAGGAGCAGACATGTCGTCTTCAGAAGAAAGACGATGAGAGCGAGGCACAGCAGCAGGAGTAGGAGTCTCCCGTCGTTTCTCGCTGCAGGAGCTGATAGAGGACGAGGCCGTCGACGACTACGTGAAGGACGCCGCCACCGGAGGCACGGAAGAGAATGCTGCTGATGCTCGTGAAGTTTTTTGAATTCTAGGGCATAGCCCCGTCCATTAGCATAAGCAATAGACACCAAAACAGTTTTACAGCGTCTTGATGGCACAGCCATCTTCAAAGTTCCCAGGAAGCACAACTGACACCACAGTTGGCTCAACACTTAAACGAGATAAAAAATACTCCAACGCAGACTAGCAATGTTTATAAATTGTTCTCCTTCTTGATATGACTTCTTCACCTCCACCCTTTTGCTTCAGGTCATCAGTATTTGTAGATAACTTGCATCTTGCTTCCACATCACACATGAACTGTTTTACATGCAAGCCAACAGATGGCTACCTCTCAGCTCTCACTTTATTCAATCATAAACTGTTTTACATCAAGACATCAGCTTGACCATGCATTTTCAGGAAAAGAATCCAGTCACCCTCAGATCTGAGGCCATCTTCCTCTCAGGAGTCAGGACTGACTAGAAACAATAACATCATGCTGATCCTCCCTCGCCAGGAAACTTGTCAAGGAAGGAAAGTATTTCCGAATTCGCTCTCGGCCTCTTCTTGCTGGACGAAATGGTGTCCCTCAATGATCGAAACCTCAAGATCTGGAACATTCTCCTTGAAACCGCCACTCTCGATGTACTTCTCAGTTCCGAAGGACTGCAGACCGACGTCGTTCTTGCTGAGTATGAATTTTGCAGGCACTGTGATTTTCGATCCACTCCAAGGTGCAGTAAGTCTCCAGTTTCTGCAAAGGCCACACACACGGACATCGCCTTTAGGGGTTTTTTTTTTTTGGGTGAAACATACATGAGAGGAGGTATGGAAATTACGTTTCAAGCATGCGGTAGTAGTTGAGGGGTCATGTGAAGCCAGTCTTCTCGAACTTTTCGGCATACTGTCCCAGTTCTTCTTCTGTCATCCATGGAATTGGCGAAGAAGGTGCCTGAAGAAAGTCTATGATCTCTACTCCAGGAGGAGCAATTAGCTCATCGATTTCCATGGCGTAGAACTTCTTTAGGACGGTTGCAACATCATAGCGAGCAAATTCCTTTCAGCTCTTCCTGGCTCCTGCAAACATGTATTATCGGTGGAATAAGATGTTGCCGTGAATAGTCAACACAGGTCACCACTACAAGCTGTACTGCTTCATCATGTAGTAGTTGCATACTCATTTCCATGGAACCCTGAACACCCAGAACTGAAATTACAAATTTGAAGCAAAAAAAGGCCAGCTTGAATTTAGATCAAAGACCCTGCGCCTAATTTTTGTACCTATGATGCAGAGAAGATGAATGTAGCTGAGTCAATTTTTTTAAGGGTACAAGGTTTCCCTGTGATCCCAATTAAAAATGTCAAGTGAAATTTCTTCTTCCCACTAATGACTGAGTTTAGAGAAAATGAAGATTCAAGAAAACATTTAGGCCTTGTTTGTTTCATCCCTAAACCTGCTTTAGCAATAAAATGGATGTCTCATGACCGCAAACTATTATGTGTTGTGAGCTGTTAGTGTGTTCTACATAATAGTTTGAACTAGTTTATACTATTGCTTTTCTTGAGGAAAGTTTGTAGGCATTGCATCCCAATAGCACTAACAGCTAATTCATGAAGTAACAAGACAAGGTGTCAAGGTCATGATGCAAACATTAACAGCTAATTCTGCCGGCAATTCACTATGAACTAACGCATATATTACAAGAAGAAAGACAGAGGTTGCGGATGTTTGGTGCTCCCTCTCCCCTGGCGACTTACCAAAAAAATATACTAGAAGAAGTTCCCGTTACTAACTAACAAGCTAGTCAACGCCGCTCAAATCTTCATTTGCTTCAAAATATGTGGTTCCTTTGAATTAATGTACAAGAATTCCATTCCCAGTAATCCTGTGACTTATACACATTAATTAATAAGATGAAGGACTAGCTAATGCAAATCAAGAGGATTAAAATAACTGAGCCACCGTAAGGAATCTCCACCTGGAACTGATTGACGTAAAAGCCATCGCCGAGCGCGGCATATTTGTCGGCGACGGCCTCGGGGGAAGTAGGGAATCCCCAGCCCCAGGACAACGGCTCGGCGACGTGGAGCGAAATACCCTTGACATCCGCGGTCCAGTGCCGCACCTCAGCGACGGCTTCGGCCTCCATGCTTTGCTGCTCGGCTTGACGCGCTACCAGAAGTTGTTTTTATAAAATTGCAAAACTAGCATCCCGTCCGTATCCTGTGGCCGACATAACACCTATCGGCTACTGAGCGACCGATATCCTAGCTACGTGGCCAACTGGGCCACCAGTTGCCACGAACAAGATCATCAGGCCTGTTCTGCTTGGCGGATCATCTGCAATCATGACAACCTGAGCTGGTTGCTCACCAAGAGCACGAGACGTCATAACAGACACCACCGAGGAACAGGCGTCGCCGCCGCAGACATGTCGTCTTCAGAAGAACGACGATGAGAGCGAGGCACAGCAGGAGTGCCAAGATAATAATCTCCCGTCGTTTCTCTCTGCTGGAACTGACAGAGGACGAGGCCATGGACGACGACGTGAAGGACGCCGCCACCGAGAATGTTGCTGCTGCTGCTTGTGAAGCAGCAGGTGAGGTAAAAAGCGGCCTGGGCAGGTGCCAGGAAGGAGGTCCGGTCCATCAAGCCGAAGCGTGCGTCGCCGGAGAAGAACGCCACACCTGTATGCTGACGACGCTGAAAGCCTGAAACGTATCGTTCGCCTATACGAACTGTGTAAATGAATTGTTCATCTTGTGCAGTTTTTCTGTGTTTTCCCCGTTATATAAAAGAAAACGTAAGTGTGCTGTTGATGGTGCGTTCTGGAATTCCGGTTAGTTGTTCGTTGACTGTAATTAAAGCATGTAAACAATGTTGAGAATATATGACAGCTGCAAGTGTTCCTAAATCCAAATGTCGACGGAAGATTATTTAATCATAATAAACTTACATGCATGTTCTTTATTTTATCCCTATGCAAGCCAACAGATGGGCACCTCTCAGCTCTCACTTTATTCAATCAGAAACCGTTTTACATCAAGATATCAGCTTGACCATGCATTTTCAGTTTGGAAAACCTTCAGGTCACCCTCAGATCTGAGGCCGATCTTCCTCTCAGGACTGACTGGAAACAATAACATCATGCTGATCCTCCCTCGCTGGGGAACTTATCAAGGAAGGAAAGTATTTCCGAATTCACTGTCTCGGCCTCTTCTTGCTGCACGAAATGGTGTCCCTCAATGATTGAAACCTCAAGATCTGGAACATACTCCTTTAAACCGCCACTCTTGACGTACTCCTCAGTTCCGAAGGACTTCAGACCAACATCGTTCTTGCTGAGTATGAATTTTGCAGGCACTGTGATTTTCGATCCATTCCAAGGCTCAGTGAGTCTCCAGTTTCTGCAAAGGCCATATTATATGTGCATCACTTCAGTAACAGAGGGGTATGAGGTATGCAAAACAAACAGAAGGCATCAATGCAAGAGGGGGACAGACGGTATGGAAATTACGGCCTCGTTTAGTGCTAAAGTTTCTAACTCTTTTTTCACTCTCTCTCCATCACATCACATTAAATACACCAGAAGACATATGTTCGGAGTATGAAATGTAGGTAAAAAAAATAACTAATTATACAGTTTAGATGTACATTACGAGGACGATTCTTTTGAGCCTAGTTACGCCGTGGTAGGATAATATTTACCACAAACAAACGAAAGTGCTACGAGGAGTGCTACTGGGGAGTTCCCGAAGTTACTTTTGCTAAAATTCCTAACATCTAAACGAGGCCTACGTTACAAAATTGCGGTAGTAGTTGAGGGGCTCCTGTGAACCCGCAGTCTTCTCAAACTTTTCAGCAAACTGTCCGAGTTCTTCATCTGTCAGCCAGGGAATTGGCGGCGAAGGCGCCTGAAGAAAGTCTATGATCTCTACCCCAGGAGGAGCAAGTATCTCATCGATTTTCATGGCGTAGAACTTCTTTAGGACTGTCGCAACATCATAGCGAGCAAATGACCTTTCAGTTCTTCCTGGCTCCTGCGAGCATGTATTATCGATGGAATAAGATACTGTGATGAATAGTAAAGGCATATCACCACTACAAGCTCTACTGCTTTAGCATGTAGTTGCATCCTGATTTCCACGGACCCCAGAACTGAAATTACAAATTTGAAGCGAAAAAGGCCAGCTTGAATTTAGATAAAAGCACTGCTCCTAATTTTTGTACCTATGGTGCAGAGAAGATGAATAGCTGATTCTGTTTTAAGGATACAAGCTAGTCTGTGATCCCAATTAAAAATGACAACTGAATTTCTTCTTCCCAATTAACATGGACAGCTAATTCCACCGGCATTCACTATGAACTAACTAATACATTACTCGAAGTTCTGGTTACTAACAAGGTACCCAATGCCGCTCAGATCTTCATTTGCTCCGAAATATATGTAGTTTTTTTTTAATGTGAGAACAATCCCATTCCTCGTAATATTGTGACTAGGATATACTATAATAATAAGGTCCTGTTTGGATACCCCAGCAATTATAATAACTAGATTATACAATCGGATTTTTGATTCAAACATGATTTATTATATAATAATATATTATTTATAATCAAACCTTTTAATTACCATAATCCTATAATCTAGATGAGACCAAGTTATAGGGGATTATTGGCGCTAAGATGACCTAACCAATTGGTTGTCTAACTTGTCAAACTATAAAGGATAAGATAGTTTTTGCTCTCTTTAACAAACCATAATCAAGGGTTGTTTGGTTCAAAAAGTCTTAGAACTTTTTTAGTGCCAGAGACTTTTTAAAAAAGTTCCTCAACAGAGAAAAAGTCTTTTCCTATTTGGTTCTAGGGACTTTTTTGAGTCTCGGCACTAAAAAGTTCCTAAACCAAACAGGGTCTCAATCATCATAATTTAGGAACCCAGACACTTCGATTATTGTAATCTAATCCCGAAAATCCTATGCACACAGATTAATCTAGCTGTGACATAGGTCAAAAGAAATACTGTAAATAATTGAGCCAGCGAGAGGGAAAGAAATCTCCACCAGGAACTGATTGATGTAATAGCCATCGCCGAGCGGGACAAATTTGTCTGTCAACGGGCGAGGGCCGCGGGGGAAGTAGGGAATCCCCAGGACAACGGCAGCGCGCACCCGGTCCGGCCGGAACAGGCAGAGGTGCCACGCCACCTGCGCGCCCCAGTCGTGTCCAACCACGAACACCTGCAGATCCACCAACCATCCATGGCAGATTGCCAGATTGCAAGAGGTTCAGTCACTCATGACCGTGAGGTTAGAAACAAGCTAAGAGCACAGCCGAGGCGGAAACAAAAAGCGGCACCTTTGTGAGTTTGAGGTGGTCAAGGAGCCCGACCATGTCGCCGACAATGTGGAGGATGGAGTAGGCGGCGGGGTCGGTGGGCACCGACGAGTCGCCGTAACCACGGAGGTCGGGGGCCAGCGCGCGGAAGCCGCGGGCGGCGAGCGCGGCCATCTGGTGGCGCCACGACAGCCAGAGCTCCGGGAAGCCGTGGATGAGGAGGACCGCCGGCCCGTCGGTGGGGCCGCGCTCGGCGACGTGGAGGGAAATGCCGTTCACATCCGCGGTCCAGTGCCGCACCTCGGCAGCGGCGGCTTCGGCCTCCATGCTTTGCACCTCGTCTGCTGCTTGCTTCGGCTACCTGCTCAATGAGTCCAACAAGAGAAGAAACAGGATGCGGCGATGCGCACGGTCACTTGCTTAAATACAGATTATCAGAACCTGCTGGCTCGTTCTGGATCACATGTTCCATACGAGCACACGTCGATAGCTTCTGCCTACAAGCCTGCAATTACTACCAGAAGCAACACAGCTACGCAAGCTTTCAGCACCAAGAATTTCTGTCACATGCTCTTTTTTTCTATTCATATTCATACAAGCCAGCCAGCAACTTATTCGGCTCTTCAAGACTTTTAAAGTTAAGAAAGAAAAGAAGGCACAAGTACACAACTTACACCCCCTCTTTTTGGCAGGATCAAGCTCAACTTGAGAGCAATAAAACATCAAGATGATGCCTCCTAGCTAGTAAACTTGACGAGGTAGGAAAGCATCTCCGAATTCACCCTCTCGGCCTGCTCTTGCTGGAGAAAATGGTGGCCTTCAATGATGGTGACTTCAAGATCTGGAACAGTGGACTTGAATGCCCCGCTGCTGATGTACTTCTCAGTTCCAAAGGACTGGACACCAATGTCCTTATCACCAGCTATGAACTTCACAGGGACTGTAATCTTCGCTCCGTTCCAGGGCGCAAGAAGTCTCCAATTCCTGCAATTACCACACCTTATAACTAAATTACATACTATAAGGCAGTAGTAAGACAAAATTAGGAAACAAGGTCAGGAAATTACGTCTCCGACATGCGGTAGTAGTTGAGGGGTCCAGTGAACCCAGACTTCTGAAACTTTTCAGCATACTGGTCCAGTTCTTCCTCACTGATCCAAGGAAGTGGTGAGGGAGATGCCTCCAGAAAGTCTATGATCTCCACTCCAGGAGGAGCACTGAGATTGTCTATTTTAATGGAATAGAACTTCTTTAGGACAGTTGCAACGTCATAACGAGCAAATGTGCTTTCAGCTCTTCCTGCAAATATGAATTTTGAACTTTCAAACAGAGCACCAGACCCTGGACTTGAATGGTTTGAATCTACTGGAGCAGACCAACCTGGGTGTGTTTAGAAGCCAAAATTTTGGCTGAAAATTACTGTAGCGCATCACATCATACACTGTAGCATGTTTTCGTTTGTTAGTGGTAAATATTATCCTATCATGGCGTAACTAGGCTCAAAAGAATCGTCTCGCAATGTACATCTAAACTGTGCAATTAGTTTTTTATTTACCTAAATTTTATAGTGGCGGTAGCAAAGCATCTTTAGGTGCATTGAATGTTTCGATGTGATAGGATGTGATGGAAATGCAGGAAATTTTGGAGGAAATTTGGGGTTCTAAACACACCCCTGGTGTTTGAAAAAATTATTGATACCTGGAACTATTTTATTTCCTAAATAAGGTCAGCTTCTGCTTCAAGTTTGAGAATATGAGGTAAAACCAAGATTCAAACTTGAAACGCTAACTGAAATTTTGCATTTCCCCGAATGGCTGAGCTTAGATAATGCTCTCAACCTCATATCTGAGCAAATACACACACGCACACACCATATTACAAGGGTTTGTTAAAATGTTCTGCAAAGGAAGTTTGAAGGCAACACAATCAAATAAAATCACCGCACTTGGGGGGGGAAAAATCAATCTTACCAAACCTCTACAGTTACTGTTCAAATGGCATGGGGGGTAAACCGATACTCAAATCTTCAGCTGCTTCAAATTCTGAGTGTTCTAGCTATATGTACTAATAATGTACTCTATTAGAGCAAGAGTTTCGGGTCCGTGCAATCCAGCAACGACAAAAAAAGATTTACTTCAATTTATTGACTGTTTCAAAATTGCTAGTACAAATTCAAGCAAAGTAGATGCCATGGTTCAGGAAGATCGGATCAGCACCTGGAACTGGTTTATGTAAAAGCCATCGCCAAACGCTGCGAAGACCTCCATGATCGGGCGAGCCTGTCGAGGGAAGTACGGTACCCCCAGAACGACGGCCGCGCGCACCCGGTCCGGCCGGAACAGGCAGAGGTGCCACGCCACCTGTGCGCCCACGTCATGCCCAACCACGAACACCTACGAATCCATCCATGGCAGATGGCGGCGCGTACAGGCCAAGAGGTTCAGTCACCCACAATCGTGAGGTGAGAAACAAGAGCACGGCATGGGGGGTGAAGGGAAGAAAAGGCGGCACCTTTGTAAGCTGGAGGTGGTCAAGGAGCGCGACGACGTCGCCGACGAAGTGGAAGATGGAGTAGGCGGCGGGGTCGGACGGCGCGGAGGAGTCGCCGTATCCACGGAGGTCGAGGGCCAGCGCGCGGAACCCGCGGGCGGCGAGCGCGGCCATCTGGTGGCGCCACGAGAGCCAGAGCTCCGGGAAGCCGTGGACGAGGAGCACCGCCGGTCCATCCTCGGGGCCCTGCTCGGCGACGTGGATGGAGACGCCGTTCACGTCCGCGTTCCAGTGCCGCACCTCGCTCGCGGCCATGCTCTGCTGCTTGCTTGTCTCCCCGGTCGCCGCTTTGTTTCCTCTGGTTGCTATGGCGGCCAGTCAAATGTACTCACTGTCAACTCTAGCATTCTTGTTGATTTGGATCTACGATTGTAAGTGCTTATTACTGTATTATTAATGGAGCTTTCTTGTTGGACTAAGGTGCGAATTGTTGTCGCTAGCTAACAAGACTTTTACTTCAATTTCCACAGGGCTGAATCAATCTATGGGACATCTCGAGAACTGAGAAGAATACGACACCATTGCAGCTCAAACTTAGCGTCAGGTTACCCATTTCACTCTGATTTCGGCAGAGAAAGAAAACTGGAATACCAAATCCATGAGGACACAGATAATTGGTAAATCGAATACGAGTTAGAACTATCACAGTAGCAGCAGAGCAGCGCTTCAACGGACAAATAGGCTTCTTCGTCAAAAGAAAAAAAACGAACAAATAGGCAAATCCAGACAGCAGACTGATACAAAGGCACGTTGGATTCTTCCAAAAAAAAAAATGAGGCACATTGAGCAAAGCAAATCATAGTTAAACCTGCATATTCCTTTTGAGCTCGTTTCTGTGATTCCGGCAGGGTACATTCTTGCTTATTCTATATTATATCATTGATGGTGATAATATATATTCTCAGACTCGACACATGTGTGCAACTCATTTACATACCACCACAAGGTAAGCTTCGCAAATCCAATAGAGGGGTGCTTAGAAATAGGCCTAAATCATCTCATCTCCCCTTGGAAGAGATATATCACGGTAAGGAAGGCTGACAGGCGATGCCGCTGGAGCTCATTACACCGTGTCGTCATGGAACCACCATCTAGTCTCCTTCGGAGACCTCCCGTTGCGGCAGTTCCTAACATAGCGGTCATTGTCCGCTGGACGTTGCTGCAACCAATACATTGTAGCTAGTTAGAGTCTGACTATGGAGTGAGGACATTGAGGTTGTAACAGATCAAGTAGTATGACTAGTTAGAGTCACCTTTGCTGGCGAACTAGACAACATAGACAGGATACTGATACAGACAGAGCTCACGGTCATCGCTGGTGACCATGAGTCATACAAAATATCTGCACAAAAGAGTAGCAGCAGCAAGTTGTCAGTCACAGACCATACAGTAAACTGTAGTTCATGGCCATTAAGGCTCCACCAACACTGTTTCTCCTTTTATTCAATATATCTTTGGAAACTCATGGAACAGGGGAAGGATTAATGGAAACAGAATAGAGTAAATTCTCAAAACGCAAGTGTAGAGGGTCTAAATACTTCCATTTAGGCTTAGCTACAATGGAATTCGCCATAGCCATCACGGCCCCAAGGTCATTATTTTCATCCGATTCACAATCTGATAAAATTCTAACTAGGGTCGACAAGGACTTCTGAAAACAAGACCAAAAGGGTTAATTCTCAAAATATGAATGCAAATATTTAACAATTGGTGCCGCTGTATGAACCAAAATCTACCAGGGTTTGACAAAGAACTTCTGAAAACAAGACCAACAGGGTAATTGCTCAAAATGCGAATGCAAATATCTAACAGTTGGTGGCACTGCATGAACCATTTTCAGCTACATGAATTTGAATTTCAGATACATTGACCACATCAATATAAAACTGGTCTTTGGCAGTCTACATTCATCAGTACCACAAATCATGATATATGGCAACCAATATATATATTTAATTTAAATCCTGGTGAAATATTATTTTGAAGTCTGATGCTCAATATTATTTCAATCAAGTTCCCTCCATAACTTGTATGTTCATAAAAACCTACTCCCTCTGATCAGAAATATAAGTTCATATTTAGGTTTGTCCTAAGTCCATTTCTTCTATCTTTAACAATTAATAATAAGTAAAAATCTAAAAAATAACAACATAAGGTTAATGCTACTAGATATATCATGACAATTAATTTCATAACATATATTTTCCTATTTAAAACAAATAATTTTACAGAAACTAAAAATTAATAGTCAAAGTTTCACCTTGTATACCTGTATATGCCCTAAACTACTTTATATTTGTGATCAGAGGGAGCACTTCATACAGTGTACTAGGCACAGCTTTAACAAACAACTGAACTGAAGCTTTAGAGCATTTTGCAAAGTTGCCTGAGTAACGTTATCAGCAGAGCAGGTGTCTAAGAAAAACTGTACAAGAGATCACATTCACATCTAGGTATTGGGGTCTAGAGGTGTTATGACAAAGCTCATAATTCTCAATTTCTACAACAGCAATGCTACCACATGCCTTACATGCAAGGGAACAACTAATAAGAACTCCCTGTTTCCAAATTATAAGACGTTTTGGCTTTTCAAGATGTATAGTTTTTGTTGTGCACTTGGAAATAGTGTATGTCTAGATACAAAGCAAAAGCAATGTATCTAGAAATGCCAAAACGTCTTATAATTTGGAGCGAAGGGAGTATGAAAGTTGGAGAAAGTACATGGCTTCATTGCATACTATTGTATTGTGGCGGCAGTTAGGGCACAAGAGGGAAAACAGTGATCTAAAGCCATTATGAAGGAGAACAAATATTCAAGATTGTAATAACAATTACCAACAGCTATGGGTAAGATTTAGTACCTACGATCTGTATAAGAAATGAGACAGTAGATGGCACATTTAGCACAGAAACAAATGAATGAGAGCCTCCTACCAACAAATGAACAAATCCATCGTTGAGCCACTCCTATACCTGATTTCACATGCAGCCTAGTGCATGTGATGGTTTGAAATAGTATATGTATATAACATATCTTGTTCGACTAGCTATTATTTGAAATAATATATATTTAGAGCGAGGAGCCAAGGACACAACCCATGTGGATACATTATAGTTAAATGTGAAGAATAATGTCAAAACAACCTTTTCACAAAGCTACTTGACAGGTTTTACATGAACAATTGTTGATTTATTCCCCAATGTACTCAGATCTGCTTCATAGAATGTAAGTAATGATGAAACATGAAGAACAAACATTCAAGCTGTAGAATAGTTAGAACTTAGAAGTGAATTAAAGAAGTGTTCTGTCATTAATTCTCAAAACTATATCTTCACATAACAATGTTAGTCTGTCACCAACTTTCCAGTAGGTTAATTTGCTGAAGACATCTGCAAGTACCAACCAACCTAACATGTTTCCCTGCCTAACACATTATTCCCTGCTATATTCTGCCTATATCGGCACAATAAGATAGTCATTCATATCCAGGCTCATAACTCATAGACATAAGTGAATGCTCAAATGATTTTTTTAAAAAAAAAAAAAAGGTAGCGCCAATTCTAACTTTACTTTTTATTTATGTTTAGAAATCTTTTCACCGCCATCAAGGAATATGACAAAAAACCATTTGTCACAAAATGAAAAGGTTGTTTTTCTTAACACACTTGCATATTGTAGTACTATATGACATTGTCCGGCAGACAGGATGGAAGATCTTCTCCAATAAATAAATAACCAATAAAGGGAATAGAAAAGGAGGTTTAGCAATGAGCTTCCTATAATACACAATTGTCACTCACAACTCACAAATCTAACAAACAGACAAACAACAATGCATGAAGTCACAAACAAGAGTAGCGTCAGACATCTCAAGTAACCAATTTCAGAGGAAAGAAAGGCCACAAGGTCGTTAAGGAAGAAAAGAAGTTATTATAACATGATGAAATGATAAATACAAAACAATACTTTTAGCCACTACTGTGCTAGTGACTAGCTAGTACAGATGCATTGGTGGTACCCTTTAATATGAGCAAGATAAAGGGACAACCAGAAAAGCCACAAGCATCCAGGCATTAATATAACTTTAGAAGGACAAACACAAAACTCCTGCACATAGCAATTTCACATGCATATGGCAATCTAATCAAGACCCTCTAGTAACAAAAAGGGAATGCGTGTTGGGGCATCTCAGTCATGAGCCTAATATATAGCACTATAAAAGCACAGTTGGTTAAGTTGGCAACTTTCTTCTAGCAAATAGAATCTTAGCACCTAACTGACAGCTAGACAGAACATTATTAGGTCAGGCAACGAACATTCCCATTGGGCCACCGCCATGAAGCTAATGAAAAGCATTATCAAACATGGAGTCACACGCAAATGTTCTCCATCAGACAAGATGGCTAGGGAGCAGTTTTACCTAAGCAGATGTGCCCGTTGCTGTAAATGTGTGGATGCATTGGCGCTGGATTGAGAAAAATGACCTGGAAGCAAAAGACGTGAATATTTATGTATCATCCAATCAAATGAAATGTAAGGAACAGGGGGGGATGGGAAGACATATACTATGTATCATCCAATCAAATCAAATGGAAGGAACAGGGGGAATGAGAAGACATATACTAACTGACTACTAAAGGTGCGAGCTTTGTAGAGAAAACCAGACCTGAGGTGCCTCCATAGGGTAATGTTCCGGAAAGTCAACCTGCAACTGGTAGGTCTCGCCGGCGTAAAGAGTGCCCGCCGCTCCGGTGACCTCAATTACCCACCTGTTCAGTTATCCAGAGAGAATTATCCTATCAGGCAGGTAGTCCAAATCCAACACAGTGAACGACTGAGATTAAAGAAAAGCCCTAGATATCAAGAGCAAATATCAACAAAAGGAGAGGGTTCTTGATCGGTTGAACCCATCCATCTACAAGACGGCAACAAGGCGAAAGAAAGAAAAAAGTCCCATATACATAAATAAAATACGAAAAATAAAAGACGGACACAACAAGTGAGGAATTGCAGGAAGGGAGCGATGCGGTGAGAAAGGCGGCACCTTTGGAGGTTATCGGAGACCTTGTGCTTGAACCCGGCCGGGGGTTGTGCTGCCACTCGGCGAGCTCCTTCTGCAGCCGATTGCAAGCGATCTTGCTCAGCGCCTGCACAGACGAAAAGGGATCGATCGAATCGTTAGCCGAATCGAGACGGAAAACCCACCGCCGGCGGCGAATCCGATGGATTGGGGGAGGAGAGCCGGGTACCTTTCGGGAAGGAGAGGAGGAGCTCGTCATGGTGCGGGGGCTGGGCCTGGGGTCTTGGGGAAGGGAATCGAATTCTGGAGGAAGACGGGAGGCGGAGACGAAGGCCAAGGCGAGGGAGAGAAACCGCAGCGCCGTCCGCTGTTCGGCCTTTTTTATTTCGGTTTCAAGGCTTTGGTTGCTTCCGGTTGTTTTTATTTCTTTATATTATTGTCCTCTTTTTTTTCTCTCTGTGGAGTATGTAGCCTAACATCATACTATACTCTAGCCGGTTAGGTTGTTGCCCATATATAAAGAATTATATTTTCCCCATATATAAGATTATATATTCACTTCATTTTAAGATTTACTGCAAATCTCATTTTGCGAAAAGTACAAAAAAACATAATTCTTATAGAAATATTATCAACATCTATATGTCATATTATTTTTATTTTAAAAATGACTTAATTAATGGAATTTATTTGTGTCATAAATATTAGTATAATTTTATATATTTGATAAAAATTTCAAAATATTTAACTTCACAAACCTAAGATGTGCAGCTACTTTATTAGAACAAAGGGAGTATAGCCTGTATAGGTCGTTATCACTAGCTTGCTCCCTAGTCCCTATTGTCCTACTTTTTTTTTTTATTTAGAATGTCCTACTAATTGTTACCCTAAACCTTTATTATCATGCATCCTGCAATGGTATTCAAAGTCCCTCTAAAAGATCTTCAAGAACAGTGCAAAACGTTAACATAGAAATGGGCCATGCATAGAGTCAACATCATGTAGGTACTGTGTATTGACGGCCCAATTGCATGCTAAGGGGCAGAACGGCATCACCTTTCCTCTCAATTATTTTTGATCCGATGCCAACTCCACTTGATGTGCATTCTTCTTTGTTCTGTCCATTGGCATGTGCTCTAGATATTCAACGACCTACCAATTCAATATGTTTCCATCATGACGTATGCAGAATTCGTGGACGATGTGATTGCAGAAAGCGTCGGTTTTCCAATCAAACAGTGACGTGACAAAAAAACATGTGATGTGTGAGAACTGAAACTAAGTATATATGGCTAAGCAAATAAGCAATGCATCTGAATTAGCCCTAGAATGCAAATTTAGTGGAGCTTGTGAGTGTTCAGCTCAGGGGAAAATCATAGTTTTTTATATAAAAAAATCGATCAATAAGAAGTTAAAAAGAGGAGGCCACGGCCGTTGCTTTCATTTATGCTGGAAAAGCTAATGTCTCATTTTTTTTTAATAAAACGGTCATGACCTTGTGTCTATTTCATTGACATAGAAGAGAGTTTGACTATCAATTAAAGTCGGGGATAAAAAAGTTAGTCTCATACTAATTGTTTCGCCCCTGTCCGATCCAAGGTAGGGACGGATGTATATTGTCAGTAGTGCACCCACATAAAAACAGAAAAACAGTAATTGTAGCAAAAAATTCAGCATATTTGCACCCACAAGGCAAGCGTACATCCTCTCGAATTTTCTCTAACTCCGATACTGATGGTCGCTGCTTCAAGGTCTCACTTCTATGTTATAGGGTCCTACATTGCGTTTTTCTATTAGTTTTTTCGATTACAATAAAATTGTGGTGGCTTGACCGATCGTAACTACGACCAGTCATGGCAAGCCACCTCACTTGCTCTAGGTCCGATCCTCTTTTATTGATTTTTAATCACTATTTGGTATAACACCAGAGGCAGACAGGGGATCCTCAGTCTGTATGGTGTGGTGGTGGTTTTTGAGGGAAACAGGGGGGGACCCTACTGTGTAATTTATTGAAACAAAAAAGGCAAGTCCTTACAAAAAGGTTCAGGAAACAAAAAAAAGAAACAAAGAAAATTAAGAAAATTACACAGAGCTCTATCCATCTATGAAAATGAACTTTAAGGGAAGTTTTAGCTCTAATTTGGTTGTCTTATAGTCATCTAGGTGTTATGCTCTTAAACTCTCCTGTGCGATGGGACCAGAGCAGTCAAGACGTATGATCTTTGCTTCTTTCCCCTTCTCGTTTTTACTTTCATACGTTTGTTGATTTCGGCCGCAAGCCTGTGGAACGGACGGCACCACGAGACGTACATAGATTTATATTTCACAGGATACAGGACAACGCACACATCAGATTTCCATTGATGTTAAAGACAACACACAGCAGCATGGCCATGATACTACTAACACTGTCACAGAGCAGACTCAAAACGACACAAATTGAAGACCACGAATAGAGCTCCGTGCAGTCCACTATGCCAAAATGTTCATATACACAGGCCAAGATGACAAGATACCGAAGGTGAAATGGAAAATCGTATCTCCTGTATGTAGACTATAACATTGCCACACACGATACCCTGAGCACAGCAAGGACAAAAATCACAACATATATACCAGTAGTAATACTAAAGTGTATGCAAGACAAACAGCACAACACCGGTACACGTACAGTGTACACATCACGCCGCAGGCGGTTGTGTTGGGACAGCCACAGCGCCCAGTACCTGCCTCGCCCTTCTTCTCCAACCCGTTATTAACCAGCAGTCGTTGGACAAAGACATTGGGCGAATACTGCACGGTGCGAGCCACATTGCACCGACATGCACGCATTTTGATTCTTCAAGGCGCATGATGTGCTCCACAATTTGCATATATCTCAGCCAGCCAAGATCGACTTGCACCTCTCAGAGCTTATCTGCCTCCTCCAGTCCTTCGCATCTGATCCAACAATGCCCATCTGAACCTCCTACGCCTCATCTTCAGCCTCGTCACCCTAGACCTCCTATGCACTGCACATCCTCAAGGCAACAAAAAAGATCGATCAGCAATGACAAAATCAGCCCAGCCGTATGGCTATGAGAGAAAAAAAAGTGAAATCAAAATATGCAGTGACCAACACTGCATGCTAAAACCGATCGATATATACCCACAGTCGGGTCCATACAGCCAGAACCCAGAAGGTAGAGAAGAGCTACCCCAACACCACCACATACAAATGGCATACCTGACCCACTCGTAGTTTGCCAACTGGCACTGTATTTCTCCTCCGTGCTGGTCATGCTAATGATGTGGTCCAGGTCGCCTGAGTCTAACATTGGTGGTGCAGGAGGTAGCAGATCCTGCAAATACATAACATTCGTGTCAGTCAGTTACTGTATGTGCTAGCAATCAAACACAGTATATATAAAGCAAAATTTGTCAACCTCCTGGCAAAGTAGCGTCTCATCACTTGTGTACCGTCTCAACCGCATATCAATTTTGTGGCGGCGCTGACGACCCTCCGCCTCCTCATGTATCACAAGACAAGCATAGAGATCATTCAGTGTGATGCTGTTAATTGGGCCTTGTGCGACTTCTCCGCTCGTGATCCACTGTTCGACCCACAACCTTTCTTCTCTCGTGATCCACCTCCACTGTCCGAACCGCAACCTTGCTTCGTTTTCCTGGAGCCACAACCTTCCGCACGAGGAGCCGGTGCTAGAGCTGCACCGACCGGACAAGTCGATTCCTCCTTCCCTATAACAGGTGACCAGGACATGTATGATGGCTACCTTATCATCATCAGAGATGTACCGATTGTCGAGCATTAATCTGATGAATTTATCATCACGAAAGAGTCTGCCCAACGGCACTCAAGGCTTCAGCTTGCTGCTTGACCCGAAGGATGTACCTGCTCAGGGGTCCTCTTTCTTCATACCGATTATTGATGGAGAGCAAGTATGGTTCAAAGGAAATTGCCGACTGCTCAAAAAATAACAACATTAGGAGTCACAATTTCAATACATGTTTTCTTATTTAAGCATACAAGACCTATAAATAATAACATAAGGAAAGCAAAAACATCTAATAGGGATAGGTATGCCAGTGGTCACGCCACCAATCGAAGTTAATGGGTCAGTTAACTATTTAGTAGTTCTTATTATTATCCCACCTCCCTTGCTTTGAAACCGAGGCGATAAATGAGCTTTAATTTAACTTACAGGCCAAGATGAAGCAAAACTTTGAATCCCTACATCAAAGCCTTGCTAGATTGAGATGAAAATGGGATGGACAAAAAAAACTGGTATATACACAATTACTAGTATATACACAACTAAGGCAATATTTTGATTCATTGACATGGTGCAGTATATACACAACTACTAGTAACTCTATAAGGTACACTAGTACACCTACTACAATGTCTTTTGGAGAATGTGTTCATGTCCAAAATGTATTTTTTTGGTACACAGGAACTAGCGTTTTAAATGTTAACCCAATATTTCTAGTGTGCAAAAAGCTAGTGGGCATGATTGCATGTAGCTATTCTATAGATGTATTTTGCTATTCTTAACACTTTAAGGTTCATGACAGACTGACCAGCTGAACCAAAAACCTTAAAATGATGAAGGGTGGACAGTATTTCATCTATACTTAACACATCATTAACGTGAAATTTAAAGCAAGGTGCGGTGCAGACTGGACGACAATGCAAGAGGGCATACTAAAAACTGCTCTAAAAGTTACCTCATTTTTGGCATTCTGCAAGGTCCACCTATCATGCTTCTTGCACCACGTTTGCAAATTATCATTAAAATTTATTTCCAAATTCTCCAATGCTGTAAGTTGAGCAAGCTCCCGGCCACCAGAAATTGCAGCAAGAAATAGTAACCAATCGAATTGTTCTTTTGGATCATCAGTGGACACATCCATTTTCAGTGACCGCAGTGATACCAGGAATCGGATGCTGTCTGGCAATTTTCCCTGTCGATAGTTTGAAATTTCCAATACCTCAAGAGAAGGAAGAAATCTGAGAAGTGCCCACTGATTGGGTTGCAGCTGGCAGCTTGTAACATGCAGTTTTGATAGTGTCAAAGAGGATGGTGAGCCTGCATCGTGTTGACTTGCTATAATTTCATCACTCGCTTGGATTCTCCATTCAATTGCTCTAGGCAAGCATGGTGTCAGCCTTAACTTAGGGCAACGACAGATATCGAACTTTTGAAGACTGGGGAACATGAACTCACCATTCAGTGGAACCTTGGTAACCCACTCTTCTAAGGTGTCAAGATCTACCAGTGTGAAATCTTTCAGTTTCTTAAATGCTCCACTTCCCCACAGATTTCAGGTCCCAGTTTCCTGAAGGTTGGCATTTTCTTCAGAATCAACCGCTCTAGATTTGGTAATTGGCCAAACACGGTAGTTGTTCACATCTCGGTAAATCTACCATCTCAATGCAAACAAGATGCAGTAGACATGATTCCATACCAATCATCCAGCCAGAAAAGGATGTTGCCATGTAGCCTTGTACTTTAATAAACATGAGATTTTCAGGAGGCTGGAGCCCTCCAAGCAAAGCCTCATCCTCCACGAAACGTTCAGCTTCTGGTGTCCATGCCAATACCAATTTGGAAAGCATTGATTTATCTGCCAAATTTACTGCATCCACTTCTTCGATACTTGTCACGTTTTCAAGGCATTCAATTTCAAGCTCTACAGGATATACAGAATGGAGGAGTGGAAAATTGCTGGATGTGCCTGAAGCTGTTCTTTGAACAACAAATTTGGGCAATGTTAGCATATCATTCTTAAACTGAGACTCCCTGATACGCTGTTGCAACCAGGGTGTGCACCCATGTATTAGCAGAAACTTGAGGCTGGCCATTCCGCATAGGCTTTCTGGAAATATCTGAATCCAGTGACATCTTGAGAGATCTAAAGTATGGACATTTTTTAGATTGTTGACAGATTCAGGTATGTGCATGAGACTTGGACAATGTGACAGGTTTAGGTACTGTAGCTTAGTAAGACAACAGATAGTTTCAATATCAAACCATAGATTAAGTCTTAAGCAACCTGACAGGTTCAGATACAGAAGTTCAAATAGCCTTCCAAAAGACTTGGGCAAAGAACAAAGATCAGAACATTTTGCCAGATTCAAATGTGATAGATTTATCAGCTCACCAAATGACTCTGGTAATGAACAGAGGCTAGTACAGCCACTTAGGTCTAAATGTAGCAAGCTTTTGAGTTTGCCCGCTGACTCAGGCAAAGTTTTTGAGAAGTGAGCAATTTGCCAGGTACAAAAGTGAGAGGTTCATCAGGTCATCTGATAATTCTGGCAATGAACACAGGTTACAGCACCCTGATAGGTCCAGCCGAAACAAATTTCTGAGTTTGTTTACTGAATATGGCAAAGTATTGAGAAGAATACAATTCCCCAGGTTCAAATCTGTGAGGTTTGTCAGGTCGCCGAATGATTCTGGTAATGAACAGAGGTTACAACACCCAGATAGGTCTAGATGTACCAAGTTTCTGAGTTTGTTTACTGATTTCGGCAAAGCTTTGAATAGAGAACAATTTGCAAGGTTTAAATGTGAGAGCTTTTCCAGGTCACCGAACGATTCTGGTAATGAACATAGGTTACAGCACCCAGATAGGTCTAGATGTAGCAAGCTTTTGAGTTTGTTTACTGAATCGGGCAAAGCTTTGAGTAAAGAACAATTCGCAAGGCTTAAATGTGAAAGGCTTGTCAGGTCTCCGAATGATTCTGGTAGTGAAGAAAGGTTACAGGACCCAGATAGGTCTAGGTGCAGTAAGCTTCTAAGTGCCTTAATTGAGTCGGGCAGCATAGAAAGTTTGGAGGAACCACTTATGTTCAAATACATAAGATTTGAAAGGCTAGTGATATCCTCAGGAACTGATTCATGTTGCATCCCACGAGCACCAAGGTACCTCAATTGCTTCAATTTACCAATAGATGCTGGAAAGTTTCCACTGGAAAACTTGCTTAAATCCAAGACACGCAAGGATTTACATTTACTATACAAGGACGGATGAATTTCCCCAGAGTCAAAAATATGCAGAGATCTTAATTTGGTAGGAACATAATTGCAGAAATCTATTTCTCTCGTACCATTGACTACTAATGCATACCGGTGATTGCCACTTGTAGAATCGTATCCCTTTTTACCATCCACAAAAAGCAGTTCATCGCCAAGAACAGATCTAGCAAGATCATGAATTAAATCATGCATGCTAAGCATCATAGAATTAGTTGTGTCCTCCCTGGTTATCTACAATAAATAAAATATATTAATTCATCTAATTCAAAAACACCACCCTGCATTTTTAGTCCAGATATCAATTAAATTTCCAATAGTAGCAAGATGTACTACTGATACTAATAACTCACCGAGGATGTTAGCCTTGAGTATTGGAGAAAGGACATTCCTAGTAGCTCATTCACATAGTTCTCTCCAATCTCCTCTAGTGCCAAGGGTTCTCCAGGGCTGGATGGAATGAATCCAAGAGATATCCACTGCTGAATTAGATCACTCCTATGTATCTCACAGCCTTTAGGAAACACTGAGCAATAGGAAAAGCAAAGCTTCAAGTAATCAGTCATCTGATAATAACTAAGCTTCAGCGATGGCAGCATATCTGTGGTTGAGGATCCATCCCAAACATCACTATCCCTCACTTTTTTCCAAGTTTCGACATTTTTGTAGCGCAGCGTAGACCCAAGAGCTTGAACTGCCATCGGCACTCCTTGGCACTTCTTTGCAATATCCCGCCCGATTTTGTCCAACACATTCTTATCTTCTCTGGAGGAGACACCAGATTGAAAAGCATTATGTTTGAACAATGTCCAGCAATGATCCTCAGACATTGGCTTCAGCTTGTATGGTGCAACAGTGCCTATGTTCCTTGCAACTTCTTCAGTTCGTGTAGTTACAATGATCCTAATCTTGCTTTTCTCCTTGAAGTTACTTAACATCAGCCTTAGTTCAGCCAACTGCAAGCAGTTGCTCTCCCATACATCATCCAAAATAATCAAGCAACTTCTGCCACCCAATGTCTCATCTAGACAGTTACTTATAGACTGTCGACCAACCAAAACCTCCACACTTTGTTTGATTTGTGATATTATACTTTTGCCAATCATTTCTAAATCAAAATGAGGAGACACATAAACCCATACTCGCAGATCGAAACTTTGCATCTGGTCATCATTGAAAACCAATCTGGCGAGTGTGGTCTTACCAATACCCCCGAAACCAAAGATAGGGATTACTAGTATTTCTTGTTCCTCGTCTGATTTTAGTAATGTTAAAATGTCATGCTTCTCTTTCTGCCTTCCAACAATAGTTGCCCTATCGATCTTTGATATGGTTTGTCTGTTCCTGATTTCTTCGTGGTCTGTTGAACAGGCATCTAACTTGAATGCAAACTGTGTCCGCTGTGCTGCTATCTTTGCTAACTTCTCCCTCATACTCTTCAGCTTTTTACCCATAGTAAGCTTGGCAACAGAGCTGGAGAACTTTCCCTGTTCAATATGAAATCATTCAAAACCAGATTAAAAGGGGGAAAAACAGACAAAGTACCCAAATAACTGATGCAACAGCTTGTATGCATATGAACAAAAAAATATAGGACGTATGTAGGGGTTTAAAAGAATGTAGACAAACAACAGCTTCCTATTCCTAGCATCTGTGTTGGGCCTAGATTGAGGTAGGCCTATCACCTATGCACCCAACCAAGCGCGCCCCAAGTTAGCTCATTGGTACGCATTCATAGCATTCTAATTGATCATATTGCTATCGTTCCTAGCATTCCAATTGATACTGCTATCGTTGGGCCTCCTTTGCTGAGGTACCATGACAGTTAATTCTCTTCATCCGTAGAGCAATGGGTATAAAATAATTTTTCAGTGCCGTTGAACCCATCAAAGGGACTCGTGTATCACGACAGTGAACGGGTGGAACTTTTTCCAATGTGCGTCCTCTCTGCCCACTTGCCGCAGTTGATGAAGGATTCAGGTCAAGCCATCCTAGATCTTGCCCGCCAAGGGCGATGGTGGACTAGCATGGGATCCAAATTACCAAATCTGTGCCTTATACCTTTAGGTAAAGATGTTCAGTGATGTGTGTGCGTATATATATAGATAGATACTGGATTCCAAGTACTACAGTTTATCCATTATCTAAAAAAAAAGTACTACAGTTTATCAAGACGACTAAATAGGCTATAATTGTGGGGAAAATGGGGAATTATTTATAGCATAAGCGAGAAGATATACCTTTGATAGTTTGACTTCAAATTCATCAAACATGTCGGAGATGTCGTAGGCGGCGTCCTTGAGCATCTTGAGCCAAAGATTGACCGCTTCCTCTCTGACGGATCTCCTCTCAGCATCCCTCAGTACTGCTTGCACTATCCCCAGCGTGCTCTTGATCTCCTCCATGTCTCGCTGCAGATTCCATCGCGCCTTGATCTGCTGCCCGACGGCAGATCCCAGCTTGCGCGACACCTCCTTGAGCACTACGGACGCGAGCGCCTCTCCGATTCCAGCCAAAGCCATGGCCGGACGCCGGGAGCAGGAATGCCGGATGCGGATGACTCCACAGAGTCCACACTCACCGCTATAGCAGCAGGTCAGTCAACGGCGGCTCGTCAGTGCGCGCGTGGGACCTCCGCGCTCCGCGTATGGATGGGGAAAGCTGCCGCGGACGCCACGCGTGGGCTTCGGCTTCGCGGAAACTTCCGATGGTCTCTCTCACTGGCTTCCCTCGTCTTTCTCTGATTGTGAAACAGATTAATAAATAAAATGCTCTGTCACTCAGTCACTCACGAAATAAACAAAAACTCTCAAGAGTTAAATTTTCTAAAATTCAACTAGCTATATAAAAAATACCAACATTTATAACATTAAATAAAATTATTATTGTTCACACTCAAAAAATGTATGATGAGTTTTTTTTTACATGTCAAGGAGGTCACAGACATGTATGAGGCCAAGTGGTGTCGTAGAGGCGGAGCAAAATATGTGTGAGTTTTTTTTTTTTTTTTTTTGACACGTCAAGGAGCTCATGCACATGTATGAGGTCAAGTAGTGTCGTAGAGGTGAAGGAAAAGATCGCAAGAAGACGGCGAGCCATAGCGGGCTGATCAGGCTGGCCTCCTTCTACAACACGGCTTGGCCGGCCACTAAGCCGCCTACGGCACACCACCCGGTTTAGCCGGATTCCATGCCGGCCAAACCAGCTCAGCCACTTGCCGGCATGGCCAAGCCGCTTGTGCCCGTGAAATTCGGCTTAGCGGGTTGATAGCCAGCTAAGCTTGTACATGCTAGATTACGAACCGATCTATCTGAAGATCATGTTTTGGGTATTTTTTAGAGTTTGAAATGTATCTAGCTTGTTTTTCGTAAGGGGATAAGATCACCCCTCTATATATTGAGAAGTTCACGGCCGATTGAATCATATAACAAATCAATTGTCAAAAAACACAAAGCACATCTCAAACCCTATTTTTGCTATCTTTCAACCCTCTAACTTGTTGTCCGGTGAATTTCTCCACGTGATTCGTTGGCTTTTTCTAGGTAGCCTTGCTAGAAGATCCTTCACGTGCCTCCTCCCAAGAGATCTTTCCGGAGTTGGTTTTGAAGTTTTTTTCGGCCGTTAGTGAGTTCCATCTGTGTTTGTAGGTTGTTTGCAACCTCCAGGTGTCCAAAGCCTGATGGTGCATTGGTGGTGACACATCGTCTACCATTATAAGTACATTCTATGATTTATATAATCATACTTATTACACATTATGAATATATTAAGATGAAAACGGAACATCGATATATTTGGTTAAATTTGAAAATGTTTGAATCCTAGATAAAACCATATGAACGGAACATCGGTATATTTCTTCAAGCATAATGAAACGGAAGCCTCCGGGAACTTGAACAATTAATCAAACAGGTCAATCCACATAACATAAAAAATCAAACTGCATCAATAAAATACCCACGGTCATGTAACCATCCAACACCAATTAGAATCATCACGCAAGTATAAGAGCACTCACAGTGGAAGACTCCACGATAGAGTCTATACATCGAAGACTCTACCACAAGAAACCATAGTTCCCAGTGCACAGTTTGTAATAGCAGTTTCCATAGATAAAGACATTAATTACTCAATAAAAAAAAAGGTGATCAGCTGTGGCATATCATGGTGTGATCCACCCTACACCTGATCACCTTGAACATGAAGCATAACCATGACTGGTAATTATTTTTATCAATCGGCTGAACATTTGAATACAAATAGAACTAGTTTCATCAATCGGCTGGCAACTATTGAACCAAAGAGTATGTACTAAAACAAAATAAATAACATGGAAGAAAGGATCTCGTGCTTGAGCAACCATGCGGAGACGGGATCACAGGTCCCAGCAGCACGGACACTAACATGGGTTGCAGCAGCAGCAGTGACCGGATCACAGGTCCTAGCATCACGGACGGACAGAGGATGGGTTCTAGGGGCGCCTTTGCCTCGACGACCATCAGTCTTTGTCAATCGATTCATTGAGATTTTGGGGATTTTTTTTTTGTCACAGTGGGTGGGGAGGATATGGAATCGAAGGCCGAGGGAGATTTGAGGAGACTAGTCCATAGCGCGCGCGTTCGCGGGAGATCTGGCCGCCCGCAGTCTGTAACGCCCTGGCGTTGTAAGATTCAGAACTCCATCGACTTTCTAACACAAGAACGCACAACACTGGGACCTCTCTGTTTGGAGCAATGGTCTGTCGACAACGCATTGGACCGGCCAGCGTCTATCTTGTAGTGCTAGCGCGTTTTTTTCGAGGAAGCACAGGTTATGCACAGTTTTAATAGGATCCAACAACACATTTCTTTGATCAACGTACAAAAGCGCATGAGCTGTTTAGCATGTGCAAAGAAAGATAATCCCACCTGGTACAATTAGTCAAATGTAAAATAGGCTACTTTGAGGCCTTAAGCAAAATAGCAGCGGTAAACATCAAGGAAACTAAATGCATGGGCACTCTAATGACTGACAGAGCTATCAAGTTCTTCAGGCAACACGGCCGGTTCAGTGGCCGAGTCAGTCTGAAGACCCAAGAAGAGGAAGAAGCTCTTCGCGTAGTTTCGCCAGCGTCTTCTGGAAGCTGGATGGACTCGCTGGATGTGTCTCGCCATGGTTTGGAGACTTTTGCTTCGGCGAAAGAAGCGAAAGAATGCCTGAAGCTTCCTGGCACATGGACTCAAATGCACCGAAGAACCGACGCAGGCTATTTTGGTTCTTGTCAAGAGTACTTTTAATGTTTTCGCCTTATCTTCAAACAGATGTTGTAGACGAAAGATGGTCTTGCTCTTGCCTAAGCTTTGAAAGGTTCTCGGCGTTATAGTCATCAATCGTGATTCTTTTCACTTCAAGGAACTCTAGCACACTATGGTACGCACTGTCAGCGGTTTTTTTTTTTGGTAGGCGCAGCCTTGCCAAGAAATTTTTAGTTTCCCTAGAAGATGTTTCTCTGAGCGGCATATTTCCGATGGATATTTCTGTGATGAACATGTCGCCATCGGTCTCTTCCGTGCATTCGGATTCGACATGCAGCTTGAGTTCCTCTGCGGCCAGATGGAAGATTTCCCTTCTGCTCACTCTTAGAACCTTAGGAACCTATGAAAACACCAGACAGAAACATTCGCGTTAGAAGCAGGACGGTAGGACGCGAAGCCGATGGAGACGAGGGACGCGAGATCTATTACCTTTGGGAGTAGGTCGTTGTCTTCGAAAAGCTGAAGATCCGAGAGCTCATCTATGGACTCCATGGGCGCAGCGGGGGTGAGCATGGTGGGAGGTAGAAGAGGATAAGAGCTGTTGTTTGTTGCCTACGGACGTCTGAATGCAGCTACGGTGATGTTGGAGATGGGCAAGGGCAATATGGGTCGCCTGTGAGCCTGTGACGTTGTCGAATGCTGGTTGGTTCAGAGCGCCCCGGCTGATTCGTCGTTCGTACACGTGCTCACGTCAAATGAACGGCGTCTGATCCATGCCGCTGCGGTCCTTGTTCCCACGGTGAACGACGAATCCTGTGTAGACAACGCCCACCACGGTCAGCTTGGAACAGGGAGCGCCCATTCCTTCGCCCATTCCTCCGCGAGCGGCGAGACTGAAAAGCGTAGCAGCCAGTGGCACCCACCTGGATAGGAGACGGAGGAGGAGGGTTCAACAGGACCCACTGTCCGTACGCAACCCCGAAGCTCTGCTGTCCGTTGATTCGAAGATCCGGCGGCCGTCAGTTTTCCGTCGACGTGGCCATGGCGAGGCCGGGCTGTGGCCCGCTCGTCTCATCTCTCTACATGCTTGGCAGATGGAAACGAAACAATACCCAACCTTACTGAATCGTGCCTTTCTTGGTCCCCTGGATGCGGAGGCGGAAGGCTTCGGCACCAACAGCCGACTGCCGGAGCAGGGGGCTTGGGCGAGTAGAGCGCCAAAGGGGACGACAACAGCGACGCCGTTTGGGGATTGGCTGTCTTGTGCCCGCAGCAGCCCAACCTAGCGGCTGCCCCACGCCCGTCGCAGACGCCTCCGCCCATTGCCGCTCCTTCCGGCGTGCACGGATGAGCGGCCGCTTCCTTTTTCTCGGCGGGCGGAGGCCATGGCGGGAGCGGACTCGCATCTGTCGAGGCGCGGGAGCGGGGCCTCCGGCCAGAGCGGCGTGGGCGGCGATGGGAGCGGCGGGGAACCCGCGATCGGATCGATGGAAACGACGAACAACTCCACAGCGCGGACGCCATCTCGTTTCTTCGTCCTCGATCGTAGCGTGGACTCGGCGTCTAAGTTAGGCGTCATTTCTTCAATTTTTCTTCTCTCTCCTCTGCCACATCAGCAAATTGTCTATGTGGCACCGCAGAATTAGTGCGGTATGGACTCTATGATAGAGTCTCCACTGTGAGTGCCCTAAACTACCTTCCACAACTTTATAATAGCTGTTCCCATGAGCATAAAAGTAAACCGATTTTGTATAAAATACTTCATCCCTAACCGTAAAGTCAAGAATTTAAATAAATCATCTGAAGATGAATCTTCCATAGAGTAAAACAGTTTTTTTTTTTTTTGTATGTATCAGATCATTCTTTGACTATAAAAAGCTTGACAAGTTTCTATGGTTTCACGTTTGCGAGAGGTTTGGGAAAATCGTACACATATGGATGGAACTACCAATTGCTATGTAATTGTTGGCTTAAAGTAGGATATTGATTATTTCATTTATATGAGAATATATTATATCAGCATGCTCTTGGCAGTAAGATATTTGTCCCATATGTCTCGTTGACAGGCACATTATATCTATGTATGTCCATGGCAGCAATATAAGTGACCTTATTAGCATCAAACACAATTTTTTATTTGGGAGGGAAGCATTCAGCTCTGGGTGTACTATGACGGATTATTACGCGTAGGCGACCTTGTTTGGCTTGGCGGCGGCAGGCGGGTGGATCGAGTAGACGGAGTCGTCGTGGTTGGGCATGTGGTAGCGGTTCGTGAACCACATGGTGTCGGCGGTGACCTTGTTGCCGTCATGGTTGCGATACCACGCGTAGTAGGCGTGCGTGCGGTTCTTGATGTCCAGCACGGCGTGGCCGAAGCTGTACTCCCGGAACTCCGAGTAGGCCGGCTGCGGCCAGGTGAGCTCGTCGGCGAGTCCCTCCACGTTGCCGCCGTCGCCGATGACGACGTACACGGGGGCGCGGCGGTCGGCGATGGGCGTGCACTTGCCGTCGGTGACGTTGTACTTGATGTTGGAGTACCTGTGGGTGCGCTCGTAGGCGTGGACGTGGCCGGAGAAGACGGCGTCGACGCGGGCGTCCACGGCCATCTTCTCGAACTGCGCCCGCATCGGCTCGCCCTCCATGTAGTGGAAGTTGTTGCTGTTGTACCACGGCACGTGCGTGCTGATGAACAGCCACGGCGTCGTCTCCCTGTCCACGCGCTTCAGCTCCTCCTCCAGCCACTTGTACTGCGGCGTGTACTTGCCGAACGCCGAGTAGGACGACAGCACGATGATGTGCGCCGGTCCCAGCTTCACCGAGTACCAGTACGGCTCCGACGAGCTGCTCGCCTTCCACGGCGTCGGGTACCGGTGCGTGAACGGCTTGAACGGCGCGAGCTCGCCGAGCTCCGGCGCGAAGTCCACCTCATGGTTACCCGTCGTCCACACCCACGGCTGGTACGCGACGCTGCGCTCGGCGAACCGGCCCCAGGTCCCACCGGTTGTTGTCGTGCAGCGGGTGCTTGTCGGCGTACGAGAGGTCGCCGACGAACAGCACGGCGTCACCGGGGTGAGACTCGTAGTGCGTCAGCGTGCTGTTGGAGTCAAGCGTCTGTCCCAGGTCGCCGATGAGTCCGAGCCGTAGCGGCACGTCGGGACCCGGCGCCGGTGGCGTGGTGAACCAGAACGTGCGCACCGTGTCGCCGAACCCGACGGCGTAGTAGTACTTGGTGCCGTGGTCGAGGTTCGTCAGCGTGCAGTGGTGGATGTACCCTGACGTGTAGTTGTAGTAGGTGTAGCGCGTGACGGCGCCCTCGGCGGCGAGGTCGAGCTCGTCGGCGGCGAGGCCGTAGAGGACGGTGCTGTTGCCTTGCTCCTCTACGGTGACCCAGGACACGAAGATGGCGGTGCCCGTCTGGTCCGCCAGACCGATGTGCACCTGCTGCGGCGCGTTCCGGCCCGGTGGAACCGCGAACACGTCCGCGTCCAGCGGCATGTCGTCCGACGCCTGGTGCTTCCGCACGTACCTGCTCGTCACCCCGCCGCGCGGCGGGTGCGCCGCCGCCGCCGTCGGGGCCGTGGCCGCGACGACCACTACTACTACTGCGGCGATCAGCAGCGCGACGGCGGCATCAGAGCGCCGCCGCCGGATGGCATTGCCAGCTGCCTCCGGGTGCATTGTGGCCACCACAGGACACTAGCTAATGAGAGTGGCACACGCCGTGTGTGTGTGAGGTGAGCCGATGCATGCTACTACTGCTACCTGTGCTTTAAGTAGAGGTATTGCGGCATGTGGATATTTGCTACCACTCGCTTGTCAGTAAGCGGCGTGTGGTTACTGTGTACCGGACGACGTGGATGTAGGAGCGACCGTGCGTGACAATGATCGAGAGAGGGTCTATCACAAATCGATATCGATCCGCTGCATAATTGATTTGAGTCATCATTTTTTTTTAGACCACGCCCACCTAAGTATGGCACGTTTTTTCATTAAGCAGGCGTGTTGATAACATCAAAACAAAAACAAATAGCAGTCTCGGTAATACCATGATTACCAATGAAACAAAGAAGAAAGAAATCTTAAAAACAAGACAAGAAAAAATAAAGCGTAGCCGAACAAAGAACATGAAGGCCGGCAAGAGCCTCAACAGCGAGCATACGGACCAAGCCTTTGCACTTCCTGAAGCACCCCGTCATTGGCAACGCGGTCAAGCCAACTCCCCACCAAGCCCGGACACACTCAGGATTTGAGTCATCATGGCATGCATTGCAAATTTCTTACCTGTTGTTATCATACCATCATCGTCATCAGATTGCCAAAACTTGATATCTTCTTTCTATAATAATGACAACACGTGGTACTCTCTATAAGAACTTGTTATCATTGCATTAAGATTAAGATCTTTCAGACGCAGCTCGAATTATATACTCCTTATCTTTTTGTCATTCCTCCTGGAACGGCTAGGGTTGCCGAGTCATCTTAAGATAAAGTTGGAAAGCGAAAGAAGAGGACGTACGTACACCTATTGATAGTGCAAGGTCGTGCTAGGCCGATGATGGTGTGGTGGCCGATGATGGTGTGGTGTGTGTGGCACCAAGGCTAATGCGACGTGCTGATACTCCATCACGTGCAAGGGCAGCACGAATTCTGTCTTCTTCTTCTTTTTATATATGTTTCTTTTATTTAAAAAAAAAAACAAAATCCTTTGGTATACTGTCGTCACGTGGACTTATTAGTAGTGGTGTGCACAAGAGACGACAGAGAAGAGAGTGTCAATCCTCGAGATTTTGTGTGGCCCAAGCCAGGACAATTATTTGTGCGTCACGTGCAAGTTTGTGAACATGCACACATCATGGGGCTAGTGGCCTAGGTTGGTCCTTCCTCACTCGCACGAATCAAGCTCCGATTTATTCCGATATATACGCCCAAGCAAAATATGCGGTAGATAAAAGTTTAAAATTCAGTAGAGCTTTTGCGGCCTTTCAAAAAATATATGCGGTAGAAACCACATGCTATGTAGAAACATGGATACGAATTTAAAAGGTTATATTTTGATTGTTTCAACAATTTTGAAATTTTACACATCCATAGTGCATATAAATTTACACTCATGGAAAAATTGAGATGCAAACTCACTTTTAAATTATATAAAAAAGACAAATTTAAGGTGCTTATGCACTAAAAAAAAAAAAGGATTTTGTCTTTTTAGTGCACATGTCGATTCGGCTAGATTGGGCGGAATTGACACGTGTTCGTTTAATCGTTAGAGCTCCCGAGATGGCAGACGGGGCTGCGGCTTCTCTCCGCGACGACGAGCAGCAAAAGACGGCGACGAGGTGGAGGGAGGAGCCGTGGGAGGAAGGGTGGCGGCCGGCGTGGCGCGCGCGCATGCGGGGGGAGGAGGCGGCGGCGGTTACGGAGAACTGAAGGCGAAGATATATTTTTTATTGCTTGCTTATCCCCTAGAGATTACATGCCTCTTGCTTATATAGCCCGACTAGTGGGACTTGTAATCTAAGCAATCTCTATAAGGTTTCCTTATACGATCGGAATACCTTTTACAAACAATTCCTATTTATTTATTTCCTAATAAGGGTCTTCCTTATAAATGAGATATCCCCTTGCACACCAAAAATTCCTAAGATAATCCTAACTCGAAGCGAAGCAAACTCGAATCGTCACGGGGAGAGGGAAAGCGGCGGCGGCGGGGCGCCGGCCTTCCTCGCATAGCAGCGCCCCCCCCCTCCGGGGCGGCGGCCGTCGCGTTGAGCCCAATTAGCCACTCCCGGCTGGCCCAATTACGGATCATGACAAAGACATGCATCTTAAATTTGTCATTTTCGTATAAACTTTTTCTACTTTGAGTTTACATCCTAACTTTTCGCATTTGAGTACATATTTGTATGTACTATGAGTGTGATGAATTTCAGAATTTTTGAAACAGCCAAGATCGACTTTTTAAATTGGTTTCGAGGTTTGCACTTAACATGTAGCTTCCCCACATTTTTTTTCCTATATTGCCCATCCCTG
This sequence comes from Hyparrhenia diplandra, assembly GCA_015847255.1. Taxonomy (NCBI): domain Eukaryota; kingdom Viridiplantae; phylum Streptophyta; class Magnoliopsida; order Poales; family Poaceae; genus Hyparrhenia; species Hyparrhenia diplandra. The sequence goes on from JADLZK010007406.1 coordinate 63,360, forward strand.
ACACGTACGTGGACAAATGCATTATTTGCCTCTCATGTATAGATGACCATGACATTATGTTTTTAGGCTTACAAAGTAAGTTATAATTAGTATATGAGACTGATTTTGCTTTAACCATACATTTTAGGGGAAACAGACCTTACTTAAAATTGTAACAGACCTTACATTTTTAGGGGAAACAGACCTTACTTAAGAGGCCTCCGATTTCGACAATGTTTAGTATATATAGACAGACTCATTTTCTGTATGAAAAGGATAACGGGTTAGTGTGTTCTCTTGTGTCATTGATGATTGAACGGATGAGGTAGCTACTCCCTCCATTCTAAACTTATAATTTTTTTTTTTATTGCTACACATCCATTTTGTTATATAAATCTGACTAGTGTCTCCTTGGCGTAGCTAGGTAGCATATTCAACGTGAGCTCATCACAAATTTATCTTTATGGCTTGGCTGTTGTAAAATAAAATCTCGATCTGCCGTCTGATTTCACGACGGTGCGATCAGAAGTAATCAGAGAGGACTGGTTTTACACTTATATTATTATATAGTCTAGATGAATAATGTATCTATGGCTCTACAATTTTTGGACTCGCGACGAAATCCAAAAAAAAAAAAAATTGTAACAGACCTTACATTTTTAGAGGAAACAGACCTTACTTAAGAGGCCTCCGATTTCGCCAACCTTTTGCCTTCATCTTTGTTGGGCCCCGGCCCGCACAAAACTATTCGGCCCAGTATCTTGTCTGAGTGGGTGAATTGGATAGGAAAAAGTTCAAATTTCCTCCCTTATCTTTCATTAAAGTTCGACTTTGCTCCCCTGAACGTGAAAACCATACACAACATCTCCCTCATCTATAAAATCCATGCACATTTAGCCCATGCCAGGTTTGGACGCCGGTTTTGGCCTTGCTGGCAGACACGTCGGGAAACTTGTAGCTTCCCGGGCCCGGTAGCTTCCCCAAAGCGAAGCGAGACACAAGAGCGGGGCCACTCCACTCCCGTCTCCATCCCCATCCGCGATTTGGGATTTTTTTTTCCCGAGAGACTAGTGGCCTCGTTCCTCTCTCATCTCCGAGCAGCCGCCCAGCTCCGCGAGGGCGGCGCGGCGGCGATCAAGTGCGAAGAATCGACTATGGGCGGCGAGAAGGAAAACTCCGACCTCAACGCATCCCTCCCCGCGGCCGCTGCAGGTAACCAACCTCCACTCCGCCGACACCGTATCATACGCTCGCCCTTGAGTTCGCCCCTAATCGATCCGCGTTCTACTTGTGGTTTGCCTGTAGCCCTCAGCGCCGAGGACCGCGCCGGCCTCGTCAATGCACGCCGATTTGGGATTCGGGGTTATATACAGGCTTGTCTTTTGCATGCATTTTCTTCATGTTTATCGGATTCGGTTGCAGGATAAGCCCTTGCATGCCTTTTGTTCATGTCTTGTCTCATTCGGTTGCAGGATAAGCTGCAGAGCCAGCACGCAGATGTGCTAGAGACGCTTTCGCCCCATGTTAGGAAGCGTGTTCAGTTCTTGAGAGATCCAGGTTGATTCCCTTCTTCGTGTATAATAAACTCTTTCAACTGACATAACTAGTTATCAACATCATCTCAATGTGGTAGGTATCCCTTTTCAGGTCTTAGCTTGTTTCCTCTGATTTTCTTTTAGGATCAACTGATGATACGCAATTCCAATGTTAGCCTGAGTGTTTGTTTTCTCCACTTCTTTGAGGCTATCAAGGACTACAATGTGTTGGTCTGATGGATTCACCAGACTGCCTTTTGATACATGTAGTTTTTAGACAACATCTGGATGATATCTAAACCTGTAGGACATCTGTATTCTACTTTCTGATTGAGGAATAAAACTAATCAACTGACCTTTGTTCCTGGGCCAGGGGAGCACATCTCATTAAGTGATCAGTTTAAAATGGTTAGATGGCCCCGCGGAGTTGGTTACGAATAAGATTATATGTAAAGTGGATCATTCCTTTCCAATCAGTTAAGTATTGATCCAAATTGCCTCTGGTATATCGTTGACTGTTAATAATATCCCACAGATCATTCACTCCCCATCAGTCGTAACTATGTTCAAAGAAATGTTCAATTGTAAAATCTTTACATTTGTATTTTACCTTGACTTTTAATATGATATAATGCCTAAACTGCTGTCATGTTTTGTTTGGTTTAGTAAAAAACCTATTATACGGTACCCTTGTTACGTGCCAGCAGGGGGTGGGGGGTGGGGTGGGGGTGGGGTGGGGTCAGTGCCTAATCCGAAGTTCGTGTGTCTGATTTGGCAATCTTTCTTGGGATGTGCCAAATATACCACTTGGAATCTGATGTTGTTGCCCGGGTAACAGTGTAGCACGCATTCATAATTTCTAGCAAAAGACAATCGAGGAGGACAGGTGCATCAAACATCATGTGGCCTGAACTATGTTATAGGCTGCCATCAAAATTGCAATGCCAATGCATGGAAACACCTAGGCCTAATGCCAATGATGGGGATGAGGGAAACAGGGCTCGTTATATTATTTTATATAGCTTTGCAAACAGTGAAGGCACATCATTCATTATATTTCATCTTCTATTAGGTTTGTTTGTGTAATGAACGAGTGATTCATTTCCATTGTATTCAGTGGTATCCTATGCAAGGCCTTTTATTGCCGTTTTTGTTACATTATTGGGAAGCCTCTCCAAAGCATTTCAGTGCAATACCATTTTGTATGCCTCCTTTTATAACAATTAACAAGTGATAACCTATCTGAACTATGTCAAAGTCCAGAACCTTTTCCTTTTTGGTTTACAAGCATAAAATTTCTTGTCTGTTTCTTTTTCTGCCATTGAAAGTGTGAAGCCTGCTTGGGGGCACAAAACCTACCTCAGTATCTCACTCTTCTCCCTTAGCCTGCACTTAACCATCATGATTGGAACTGAATTTTTTCAACTTTTTTCTTGGTAATAATGATGTAGAGCCAACACGATGAGATTGAGGCCAAGTTTTTTTGAAAGAGAGCTGCACTTGAGGCAAAGTATCAGAAGCTTTATGAACCTTTATACACAAAGGTAGACTAGTTTTTATTTTCTATTTATACTATTTCATCTAAGTTTTGAAAACATCTAGTTTGTGGTGGTGCCCTTTTTTCGTGTAAATTGCTGGTATTTTGTCAGAGGTATGGCATTGTAAATGGAGTAGTGGAGGTAGATGGTGTCAGTGATGAACTGACCAGTGAGAATGCTGCTGAGGGAAAAGAACCAGGTGGTATAAAATTGAACTTAAAATCTTGTTCAGTTCCCATTCTGAATGACTGATTTGTATTTAAACCATTTTCAGCTAAAGGAGTTTCAGATTTTTGGCTCACTGCTGTGAAAACAAACAAAGTTTTGGCTGAGGAGGTAAGTAATTAGACTGCCTTCTTTCCGTGTTGTTTTCTTTTATACATTGTTCTATGATACTGACTAGATTTCTTCTTAAAGATCCAAGAGCGTGATGAACCTGCACTGAAATATCTAAAAGATATCAAGTGGTCCAGAATCGTGGATCCTAAGGGTTTCAAGCTGGAGTTTTTCTTTGATACAAACCCATTCTTCAAGAATTATGTCCTGACAAAAACTTACCACATGGTTGATGAAGATGACCCAATTTTGGAGAAAGCTATTGGGTTGGTTTTGACAGTTTTGTATTATCTTTTTCTTCTATATGTTGCTGTCGCTTTGTTCTTCTGTATCGCTGCATGTTTGTGCATGACTTACTGAACACTTTGTGTTTGCAGAACTGAAATCGAGTGGTATCCTGGGAAAAACCTAACACAGAAGATTCTAAAAAGAAAGCCAAGAAAGGTTCAAAGAATGTGAAGCCTATTACTAAAACTGAGGAATGTCAGAGTTTCTTCAACCTTTTCAATCCGCCACAGGTCCCTGAAGATGATGACGACATTGATGAAGAAATTGTACGTCTATGATCTGTTGTTGACTTTTTTTTTTGAGTTGTCATGTTTCATATTGCTCCATAGTGAACTGCGTTCAATGTTCTCTCTAGGCTGATGAGCTGCAGGGTCAAATGGAGCATGATTATGACATTGCGTAAGTGCAATTTTTTCCCATGTCCCAAGCAATTTTGAATATGTCGCCTGCTTATAGTATTCCTGTCTATTATATTGCCTATGTACTGATATATATTACTGAAATTGGTTGTCAGGACCACCATAAGGGATAAAATTATCCCTCATGCAGTTTCCTGGTTTACTGGTGAGGCTGTACAAGGTGACGATTTTGCTGACTTGGGCGACGATGATGAGGATGACGGCGGCGGACGATTTGGATGAAGAGGATGAGGATGATGACGAGGAGGAAGAAAGCAAGCCAGCAATGAAGGTAGGCCTGCAGTAGACCTGCAATCTGTTTAAATATGGGAATTGAACCTTTCCTCCTAATACATTTCATGTCTAATTGTCTGAACAGTCAGGATCTTTGGTGATGAAGACCACAAAATCTTCATCTTGGCCAGACCTGCAACCAGATCTCCTTGGACTTGTCCTCAAGCGGCTGCCCATCCTGGCTGATCGTGTTCGACTGAGAGCAGTCTGCTCGGCATGGCGCTCCAATGCTCGCCTGCAAGCACTGCCCCCTCCAAATCCTTGCCTTATCCTTCGTTATACCAGCTTCCTGAGTATCCCAGGTGGTGAAATTATCCGAATGCCTGAACAATTTGATGGTTGCTGCTATGGTTTCATTGACAACTGGTTGTTCCTTGTGAAAAGTGATGGTGGATGCTCACTGGTGAACCCTTTTTCCAAGGCCACAGTGGATCTTCCTAATATAGCCATGGACATGAAGCCATTTAATAAATACTCCACATGTGGACCATGTCAGTATAAGCTTGTCATTTCCTCAACCCTGGACTCATCACCAGATTCCCCTGTCGCTGTGATATTCATGGATAGTTTTGGTCACATTGGTGTTTGCCAACCACCAATTGCCTTTGTCCCAGATGCATTTCAGCTACATGATGTTACATTTTTTGATGGGAAGTTTTATGGTCTTGATTTTGGTGGCAAGCTCTTAAGATTTGAGGTTAGTTGTGGCCTTGGTAGTAAGCCAGAGATTTCATCTGTAGAAAATCTAATTAACTCCTTGGATAACTTACCTGACCTGCCCAAGCCCAAGCCCTTGCCAAAGGAGGCAGATATGACCGACAGATATCTAGTTGTAGACTGTGGTAGACTGTTGATGGTGAGACGATGGAATGTGATTCCCCGGAACGGTGGTGAGGGTGTTCGCACTGCTGCATTTGATGTCTTTGAGGCAGATTTGAGCTCCAAGCCCAACCAATGGAGACACGTCCAAAATTTGGGTGGCCAAGCACTCTTTGTTGGTAGGATGTGCTCCAAGTCTTTCCTTGCTGGAGAAGGTAATGGAATTAAAGAGAATTGCATATATTTCATGCGCGATTATCTCGAGTGGGTTGTCCCTGCTGATTCTCTTTCAGACTCTGGTGTGTACAACATTATGGATGGGATGATTACACCTTTGTTGTCAGAAACTGCAACTGTTCCTCATCCTCGGCCTGTCGAGTGGACTCTGACATGGTTTTTCCCTTCTGATGCTATGTGATGGATTCAGCCTATCTTTGCTTAGTGCCTTGGGATTATGTAGTATGCACTCTCATGTAACCCCTGTAGTTTTGTTACAGGTGCCTTAAGAGATCTGATTTTTGTACCGTACTTAGCAGTATGTATTATATCTACTCTCCAAGACTATTGTCTGCATACACTATATTTTAATCTAGACATGCGTTTGCGCAAAGTTGTTTCGTTAATGTTTATTTATGCCCATGCTGTAGCAAGGAGGATGTTGGGTGGGAGCTCTGGTTGTCCTGTCTTTGTTTTTTGAAGCAACTTGTTTTGATTCATGACCTGTGTAATTTGTGGTGACAATGTGATGCCCTGTTCTGCATCGTGCTGCAAATTGAATCAGATTAGTGTTTCACCTAGCAAATACATCTATTTTCTTATGAAATCAACAGCTCAATTGAGGAATGGTAATGTTTGTTTTCCCTGGATCACTAACCAGATTAGATTTTTTTTTTCCTACCTTCGTATATGACTATGAAGAATTCGTGCTCGTCATGCTTCTGTGGCTTCTGTTGTCGTTTGCCAAATCAGCATCTGCTGTAGCCCAACCAATGAAGTTTTTTTTTTTTTTTTTTTTGATAAATTTTGCATATTACTTTTGAGATGGAAAATGAATGGATTTGTTGCTACGATACGACTAGGAGTGAAACGCAGACTGAAGAAGCATGGGCCATAACATTTCACCAGGCCAAGTCGCAACGTTTCCTTTCCCTCTGCTCTCTCTCTGAAAGCCCTTGGTCGTCGTCGCTCGGCGAGTCGGCGATGTAAACCTCGCCGGGGACAGTGTTCAGTTTGCCTTGTAGTACATCCACAGCTCGAACGGATCAGGATCACCTTGTACGTACTCATCCTACTAGGAGTGTAGTATTATGTTGACTGCTGTTGCTGTCATCAGTGAAGCCATGTACCCGTCCTAAAAAATTCAGTTTCAGACTTGAGTAGCAACCTTTGCTTTCGTGGTGCAATTGCGATCTCCCCAACCAATACGTGTTACCACCACTAACGCCCACGGCGGCACGCAGCTGGCAGCTAGTACAAGTTTGCCGGCCCGGCCCCAAAAGCCAAGCGAGACACAAGAGCGGGGCCACTCCACTCCACTCCCGTCTCCATCCCCATCCCCATCCAAATCGATCGGCCACCAATGATGGCGGCGGCGGCGGCGTTCGCGTTGCAGGTGCTCCGTGGTCGGTGGTTCATGGCGTACGGCTCGTTCCTCATCATGTCGGCGGCGGGCGCCACCTACATCTTCGCCATCTACTCCAAGGACATCAAGTCGACACTCGGGTACACGCAGGAGCAGCTCAACACCGTCGGCTTCTTCAAGGACGTGGGCGCCAACGTCGGCATCCACGCGGGCCTCGTCGCGGAGCTCGCCCCACCATGGCTCGTCCTCGCCATCGGCGCCGCCATGAACCTCGGCGGCTACCTCATGCTCTACCTCTCCGTCACGGGCCGCGCCGCCGCCCACCCGCCGCTCTGGCTCGTCTGCCTCTACATCGCCGTGGGAGCCAACTCGCAGGCCTTCGCCAACACCGGCGCGCTCGTCACCTGCGTCAAGAACTTCCCCGAGAGCCGGGGTGTCATGCTCGGCCTCCTCAAGGGATTCGTCGGACTCAGTGGCGCCATCTTCACCAGCTCTACCTCGCCTTCTACGGCCCCGGAGGTGGCGCCAGCGGCGACACAAGGCCGCTCATCCTCCTCGTTGGATGGCTCCCCGCCGCCGTCTCCGTCGCCTTCCTCGCCAGTATCCGGATCATACGCGCGCCGCCGCGGTCGCCTGACGTGGCGCGCCGGGAGTACCGCGCCTTCTGCGGCTTCCTGTACGTGTCGCTCGCGCTCGCCGCCTACCTCCTCGTCGCCATCGTCCTGCAGAAACGGTTCCGGTTCACCAAGGCAGAGTACGCCGTCAGCGCCGCCGTCGTGTTCCTCATGCTGCTGCTTCCGCTCGGAATCGTCCTGCGTGAGGAGGCCAAGCTGTTCAAGTCGGCGTCCAACATCACCAGCACGCCTGAATCCCAAGCGCGACCTGCAGCGCCCACGCCGGCTCCGACGAAACAGCCACCTGATGCACCACCAGCAGCGACGTCGGCGGGCCAAAGGTTGCTGCTTTCGCTGCGTCCGCCGCCGCGCGGCGAGGACTACACGATCCTGCAGGCGCTGGTGAGCGTGGACATGCTTCTGCTGTTCACGGCGACGGTGTTCGGGGTGGGCGGCACGCTGACGGCCATCGACAACATGGGCCAGATCGGCGAGTCGCTGGGGTACCCGCAGCGGAGCGTGGCCACCTTCGTCTCCCTCATCAGCATCTGGAACTACCTGGGCCGCGTCACGGCGGGGTTCGCCTCGGAGGCGCTGCTGTCGCGGCACCGCATCCCGCGGCCGCTGCTGGTGGCCGGCGTGCTGCTGCTCACGGTCCCCGGCCACCTGCTCATCGCGTTCGGCGTGCCCGGGTCGCTGTACGCGGCGTCGGTGCTGGTGGGGTTCTGCTTCGGCGCCGCGTACCCGATGATCCTCGCCATCATCTCCGAGCTCTTCGGGCTCAGGTACTACTCCACGCTCTACAACGTAGGCAACGTGGCCAGCCCCGTGGGCTCCTACATCCTCAACGTCCGCGTCGCCGGCCGGATGTACGACCGGGAGGCCGCGCGCCAGGGCGCCGTCGTCGTGCCCGGGAAGGTTGGACTCGGCGGCGTCACGTGCGTCGGCAAGCGCTGCTACAGGGAGTCGTTCCTCGTCGTCGCGGCGGTCACCGTGGGCGCCGCGGGCCGTCGCGCTGGCGCTGGCGTGGAGGACGTGGGCGTTCTACGCGGGGACATCTACGCGAGGTTCAAGGAGGGGCCACTGCCACGGCCGTCCGCGTCGGAGAGGACGAGCAGGATGCCTCGTCCGCGGCGGCGGCGGAGTCCGTGTCCAAGGAGAAGGCCAAGGTGGACGGACGCGACGCCCGTGACACGTCGAGTTGAGCGACTGATACATATGGAGATTGGAGGTATCAGGCGAGAGCCCAAGCTAGCGACACACACACGCTAGTTAACTGCAGACTGAATCCTAAAGATTGGATTTTTTTTCTTTTTTTTTCTCTCAAATACGCAAAAGATTCGTGTATTATTGCTTGGCATTTACTAGGTTGTTTGATTGAGGATCGACACTGATGGTTGATTTTGGATTGGGAATTTGGTAGCTTAACAGTGACAGTTTCACATTGTTCTGTTCCACCGTAGTGTGCAGAACAGTTGAAGAAGTTTGTTAAATCAATTACTGTATTGGCTAACTATTGTTGTTTAGATTCACCTGCTTTTTCAACTAGCAAGACCTTTCAGGTCGAATTTTAGAACTGTGAATGCAGTTCTGACATTATACTCACATTTTTAAACATTCAACAATTGTTCCTTGATTTTGAAAAGAAATAGTCTTCACGACCAAAGATACTCACATTCTACATCCAATTCCAAACTGTCGATAGAATCTACAACTCTAACTTACTTAAAAGATCTGTCTCACTTTTCAATCTTATGGTTCGGGGTGTTTGGTTCCAGGGACTTTTTTTTTTTTTGTTGGGACTAAAATAAAAACTCTAAAAGTCCTTAAAAACTAAATAGGGAGATTTTTTTTTTAAAGTCCCTAAAAAATTTCTCCTTAAGAGTCTTTTTTTTAAAAGTCTTACGACTAAAAAAAAAAGTCCCCGCTCAGTTATCGTGAGTTGTTCATCTCGTGAGGCCTACATGGTGGAGCTGAAAACAAGTGGAAATTTTCAACAAGCGCTAGCTATGCATGGATCACATTCAAGAACCAAAATTCAAATGAAACCGTACAAAAAAAATCATTATATGAATGTGATTGCAACTGACATTGAGCGATCACCATGAAAGGCGCGTTAGTACAAACGGCAGCACATGGAGAAAATGGTTGCCTTTTCAGCTTTTCCTTTCGTAGGAGAACAAAAGATTACTAACTTTATGCATGCACTTGTTGACCTACTTTCAAATAGTGGGGTTTTAGAGCACGTTCAATGGAAAGCATATAGTATTGTTGGTTTCAGCTGCCACATACTCTTAAACCTCCATCCAAGTACTAATCCTACAATGCAGACCAGCTTGAAAAAGAGAACCAAAAGATGTTGTGCACAGGAAAAGGAAGAATAAACATTCAGACGGAACAACTTTATCCACGCCCAATGCTCCAACACTGCTCCAACACAGACAGTGGTTCCGTCATGCCACATCAGATAGATACTCTCGTGGAGGGAAGAGAAGTAAAAAGTAAGTGGCTTGCAGGAGGACAGTAGTATGTCCAGATCAGCACAGCTTGTAGCTCCGCAGGGGCTCAAAGAAGCTTGCAGAGGATACACACAGCCCTATCGACGCAAAGCATATCGGACCTAAAGCGAAGCACTTTCGATTCACTTGCGTTGTAAGATTGAAGCTACTCTTTAGATAAAAAAAAGTAAGGGCCTGTTTGCTTCCCGCCACAATTTCTTTCCTAACATTCGCTCGCCACCGGCACATGGCAGCTGTTTGGTTGAGAGTTTGGACGTGGCCGCCACAGCTCTTCTTCTTTGTAAAATACGCCGAAGCTTAGGCGACGATTTTGATCGCCCGAGCGTTAGGCGGTGCCACCTTCGCCCGGAGAATGCGTGGCCGTAAAGCAAACAAGCCCTAAATGTAGCTTTTCGTAAGAAAGGACATAGTGATGTCAGGCAGAACTGCAGAAGAAAGAGAAGCATTAGCCTGCGTTGAGAAACTTAAGTTGCTTCAACCTTTAATTGCCTACGTGTAGCTGAGACCACTACTCTTGGTAGCCTGCATAGGGGCTGCCCTAGCGTCTAGCAATCTTATTCGGAAATGAAAATCAAAGATTTGAACTAGCAAATTGTTTCTTCCTTCCCAAGAAAATATATTTATGCTTGGCTCCGTTAAAAGAAAAGGAGCATTTCAAACTTTTGAACTTAAAGACGCACGCAGCATATCACAAGACACACACATACACACATAAATAAACTAGCGGAGATGCACATGCGACACACACGTATTTTTTTAATAAATACCTTTTATAGTGAAGGTGTAACAAAGAAGTTTTAAGAAATCAGTTATTATATTTTAGCTCATAGTTATGGATTGGACCTAGCATGTTTCTAATTCTTAAGTCTGTGAAAAAAAAACAAATTTTCATGTCTATAATGTAAACAAGGTCCAGTTAAGTTGGAAAACCAAGGAATATACATCAATTTCAATTGGTTTAGCTGTAAACAATTATATATTTGATAAAAAGTTAAACTTTTTTGTATTGTAGTAGGCAAAAAGAGTCCTCTCTTAAAAAGCTTTTGACAACTTGTGACGTGCACGCGTATAAAAACACCCTTATTAATAGATGAACATGACAATAGTTTCTAGCCATAGCCTTTTGAAATCAAGACATTTAGTGAAAGGAAAAAAACTGAGCTTGAATTCTTCCATGCATGACCTAATATATACACACAACAATAGAATACGATCTCTTTCCACATATATCAAGGGCATGGGGATGTGACCGTTCTGCAATATTAAACATGCCCGTAATTTGCTACGGTATGTTTTTATTATTTTTTAATATCTTTTTCTAAGTTGGATCATCAATGCTAATATTTCATTATTTTTTATAATATGATTAATAAGAGGAAATCTAAATTAAGATTACATGCTTTTTAATAGATCTTCATATCCCAATGATTTTTTTATCGTGTGATGAAGACGTGATGTGGCGTGGGATTATACGTGTGCATTTAGGAGTCCAGCAATAGGAGAAAGGCCATGCATGATGGCTGGGTAGAGTGTCCATGGACAAGGTTAGGGGCTAGTTAATGCCGAGAGGGAGTCGAGACATGGGATTGTAGTTTGGTAGCGTGAAATGCGGTTGGGTGGGATTACACGTGAGGAGGGCGTGATGCAAGATCTCGGACCATGGATGGTTCGTATAAGATGATGTCTAGATCAAACGGTTATTAAAGAGGGAGAGTACGGTCTTGGATGATAGAAGGCTCATATAAGGCGATAGCTAGATCGGATGATTACTAAAGAGAGCCTACGTCACAAAAGCTCACTCTTTTATAATGTGACATGGGACTAAAAACTTCAAACATTCAAATTTCCCCTCAGTTTTACAAAAAAGGGTGTCCAACTGCTTAAAAGGACACCCTCTCCCCAAAACCGACATTATACGGTGAATGTGTTGGGGTCAGTTCTCTTCTAGGTTTTTTTAGTGAGGCCATTACAATTCTCCAACTTTTGAGAACCGCTATTACAATTCGTCTATTCTGAAACTAGCCATAATAATTATTTCCCTACCTGATCCTTGCCATTTTATACGCCCCTCAGGGTGCCTAGGCCCTTTGTCGGACCATATACGTGTACACATCTTCAGTATGGACCAAAAACACCCGTGTTGCTTCTCTCTAGGGTTGTGAAAAGAAAACAGTAAATAAAATAAATGATTTAATAATTTTTCTAAAATTTTCCAAGATTTATTTATTTGTTGACAATTTAAAGTGAGAAAATATGTTTTATAAACTTTTTTAAAATTAATGTGATTTGTTTGTTGCATTCATGCCTTGCATTCTCTTTGTTGTGTAAAAAAATAAATTTCTAAAACACGATCCAACCACGAATAGTTCTTCTTTTGTTTTTGGAAAAATAAAGCTTCAAAAGTGTGTTGAAAACAAGTTCACGTTTGTGCAGGTTTCATTTCAAAATTTCCATTTGAAAAAAATAGGAAAGGCTTTCTTTTCTTTTTCTTCGCTTTTGGCCCCACTCCAGCTGGTGGCCCAACCCGCGGAGAGCTCCCGTGCCCAGCCGCGGCCCGCTCCCCTTCCAACTTTACAGCGCGCCTCAGCTTTGGGCCTTGGCCCGCCGAATCGCAGCAGCGACAACAGGCCGGCCCAGCTCCCTTCGCGCGCCCCTCCTCCTCTCCTGGGCCTCAGCCCAGCTTATCGCGCAACAGGCCGGCCCACCAGCGCTGCTTCACCCTCTCTCCCACTGCCATACGGGCCCGCACGTCAGCCGCGCTGTCCCAGCGCGTCAGCGCCACCGCCACCGCTCGCCGGCCCCAGCCTCGGAGGCGCTCCTCTCACGGCACCGCATCGCATCCCGCGGCCGCTGCGGGTGGCCGGCGTGCTGCTCCTCAACGTGCCGGGCTACCTGCTCATCGCGTTCGGCGTGCCCGGGTCGCTGTACGCGACGTCGTCGGTGCTGGTGGTGGTGGGGTTCTGCTTCACCCGGCGCCGCGTACCCGATGATCCTCGCCATCATCTCCGAGCTCTTGGGCCTCCGCTACTACTCCACGCTCTACAACGTCGGCAACGTGGCCAGCCCCGTGGGCTCCTACATCCTCAACGACCGCGTCGCCGGCCGTACAGGGCGCCGTCGTCGTGCCCGGGAAGGTCGGCGGCGTCACGTGCGTCGGCAAGCGCTGCCACAGGAGTCGTTCCTCGTCGTCGCGCTGGCCACGCCTGGAGGACGCGGGCGTTCTACGCGGGGGACATCTACGCGAGGTTCAAGGAGGGGACCACTGGCACGGGAGCGAGTGGCAACCGCGTCCGTGTTGGTGAGGACGAGCAGGATGCCTCGTCGGCGGCGGCGGCGGCGGAGTCCGTGGCCAAGGTGGACGGACGCGACGCCCGTGACACGTTGAGTTGAGGCAACAAGCTACGCGCCACACGCACGCACACGCTAGTTAACTGCAGACTGAATCCTAAAGATTGAATTTTTAGTTATTGCTTGGCATTTTGGTTGTTTGATTGACACCGATGGTTGATGTTGGATTGAGATTGAGAATTTGACACTGTTCTGGTCTACACTTCTACTGTTGTATGCACAACAGAGCAGAATAAGTTCGTTTAGAACATACAAATCAACAAAATTAATAATAAACATATAAGCACAAAGTCTAAGGAACAGATTTTTGATAACTATGCTAATAGCTGAGCAAAATTTTTTTTGTTTCGAATTCGATGGCTCCATAAATAAGAACTTGCATATACGCAATCTGAAACTCAACATAAGCATGACCCAATGGAAGGCTGAAAATGTTGGGAACAACAGCATACACTTATCACTAGTGCATCTGCCCAAACCTTGGAGGGGTCGATCTGCATCCAGTTGTGTCAGCTGCACAACAACTGGACCTGATAACTGATATATTTTAGTCACCTCTATTCATGCCAGCCTGCAAAAGTTTACCATGAAATTTTCTTACTGCTAGCTATTTTGTCAGCAGTCACCTCTATTCATCCCAGCCTGCAAAGTTTACCCTGAAATTTTCTTACTGCTAGCTATTTTGTCAGCGTTAAAATTGTGCAGAAACTATGGTCACAGAAGAGCTGTTCTTTTAGCATATTGACATGGCATTCACAATCCAATCAATTAATTGGAAGTAAAAGAGCTACTTCAGGATAGGCACAAAATAAATTGGAAGGTGTAAAAACGTATACCAGAATAATCTGAAAAGGCCCTTGCACTTTGTAGCCCGGACACTTGTCTGCAGCTACAGGCAGCATTATACCATTGTGCCAATTAGAACCAAAACTAGCATGAAAAGAGAATATGTACTTCTATGACCGTAACTTTCAACTTTGGCCTGAGAGAATGTTCTTTCTGTTTCGTTAACAATTAGTAGCTAGAAGAGTGAAAAAATAAAAATAACCAACGGCCGGCAGGTCCGGCCGCCGCATCTGCCCCCGTAGCCACCAGGGAAGGAAGAGAAGACAACACAACTCGTCCACACAGCCACATGGAGGGCTAGGCGCCGCATCCACCTATGCTGCCACTGGGGAGAGGAAGGTCGGGGAGAGGATTACAGGAGGTGAGGAAGTGAGGGTTGCTGGCGGCAGCGGAGTTGAAGGCGGAGCTGCGGTCTCTGGAGACGACAGTGGCTGTGAAGAAGATAGGGTTGAGGTCTGGGTCCAAGAAGCCTTTGGAGACAGCAATGCGTGCACACCTGCCTGCTGCTAGATACGAATCGGATACCCGCACATGGACAGCAATGCGTGCGCACCTGCCTGCTGCTAGATACCAATCGGATACCCGCACGTGAGTTGGGAGATAGTGGAACAGTAATTTTGAATAGTGGAACAGTAGCGTTGAATGGAAAACTAAAGATTTGATATGATATGATGATATGATTCTGTGAGGGCGTTGTGTGACCAGTAGACCACCATAACATCATCAAAGGGAAGAAGACTAGGGACAGATAACGGTATACTTTAGCTTAGTACTATGTTAGAGAATCGTGTCTTTTCTTGGATGAAAGCATGATGGTTCACATTAGGTATGGGTATAGAGTGAATAGATCTATTAAAACTATTTTATGGATATGCATCAATTATGGTAAAGGGGCTCACGGCCAAGAATGGCAAAGGCCATTGGTTGGGGGCTCCCACCCGCGTTCAAATTCCAGGTGTGATATTTTATTCTGGATTTATTCCGCGATTTTCCGGCGCATGCATTAAGTGGTAGGCCGTCCACGCCGACAATGTAGGCACCTG
The DNA here is from genome assembly GCA_015847255.1 of Hyparrhenia diplandra. Lineage (NCBI taxonomy): Eukaryota > Viridiplantae > Streptophyta > Magnoliopsida > Poales > Poaceae > Hyparrhenia > Hyparrhenia diplandra. The sequence goes on from JADLZK010007406.1 coordinate 78,499, forward strand.
TGGTGACTTCGTGAACTTCAAGATTTGCCGGCTCAGTCCTTCGAAGGTGCTCATAGGGGTAGGGTTTGCGTAACTTCAAGATTTCACGGCTCGCCCTTCAAGCGTGCTCATAGGGGTAGGTTTTTTTGCACATGTATTCTTAGGGGTGAGTGTGCGTGCGTGTTGAGTGTCTGCATTGTACTGTGTAATCTCAAAAAAAAAAAAAAAAAAAAAAAAAAAAGATATGCATCAATTATGTTGTATGTAAACTTGGGTGATGTTTGGTATATGCCTTGGAAACAGGAACTCCAATGTAATCAGATAGTGCTGTGACCTGTTCGTTGCAGTTTAAGGGACAACGAAATAACATCATCGACACGAACTGAGGAGCGGTGGCAACAGAGACATCGGAGCCATGAAGGCATCGCGATGACTCGTGGGAGAGAGGTGTGGATGAGTAGAGAGAGCCCGTGAGAGAATCGTGACACCTCGCGTAGGGGCAATCGAGTGGATGGGAAGTGAACGGATGTTGGTTCTGGAGCGGTATCGAAGTTCTATAGGGCCGTATCGGATGTCGCTGTCAATGGATACGGGCTGCCCTAACCAAATATGAGATTATGCTATCAGTTCACGTCATTAATGGATGATAGGCCAAAATATCTGAACCAAACAACACCTTTGGTGTTAAGCATCCCTTATGAAGAAACAAGCCTTTTCAACTAGCAAAACCTTTCAAGTCGATTTTTTAAAACTTTGAACATAGTTATGAGATTATACTCAAATTTTCAAACATTTAACTATGGATCCTAGATTCTAAACTGAAAAAAGACCCCCGATGAGGACCTTCTGTTGTAGAGATACATGAACAACATGGTGGAGCTAAAAACAAGTGGAAATTTTCAAGAGGCACTAGCTGTGCATGGACCATGTTCAACAGTTCACGCACCAAGATTCAAATGAAATCGTACAAAAAATCATCATTACATGAATGTGATGACAACTGACATTGAGCCATCACCGCTTGGCGGAGTTACACATGGCAGGACATGGAGAAAAGGGTTACCTTTTCCTTTCGTGAGGAGGAGAACATGATGATTACTGACTTTATGTACGCACTCGTTGACCTACTTTCAAAGTGCGGTTTTAGCTTCTAGCCGTCTTAGGCACTCCGCGGTGTATAGCTTATGTAGCGCTTTAAGAAGAGAGAGAATTTTTAAGCACAACTCCTCGCGCTACAGCGAGTGATGCTGAACGAGGTGCACAAAATTGGGGAGCGGAGCAACTACGGGTGTGTTTAGTTGGTAAAATATTTTAGGTTTGGCTACTGTAGCACTTTTTGTTTGTATTTGGTAACTATTGTCCTACCATGGACTAACTAGGCTTAAAAAGATTCGTCCCGACTTTCACTACTACAGGATTGATTTTGCGAGGTGTTCGGATTTTATTTTCCGTGGCGGGCATTTGAGAAACCGCCATGAAAATCGGTGGCCTGGCACCCCCGGCGGGGGAAAAACCGCCACGGTTAATCGATTAACCGTGGCGGTTTTTAACAATGCCGCCCGCGGTTAATCCCTATTTTCCGTGGCGGGCATTGTTAAAACCGCCACGGTTAATCAAAAATAACCGTCCACGGTAAATCAGGCCCAGTCCCAGCAGCCCATTTATCCCACTAACAACTTCTCTATCGGGCTTATATAAATACGAGAACTTAGGTTTTCACTCTCCTTCACCCGTCCCTCTCTCTCGAGACCTCCCTCCCCTCACCCCGTCCCTCTCTCTCAGCACCTGGAGAGCGCCTGCCTTGGTGCCGCGAAGCTCCTTCCAGCGGCGGCCGGGAGCTCCGAAGCGCACGTGGGGACGGCGAGGCTCCCTCGGGCGGCGCGGGATCCGGGCGGGGGCGGGCGGCGGCACATGGGCGCCGGGACCCGCCGGCGGTGCTCGGATCCGGCAAGGCGCCGGGGATCCGGCCGGCGGCGCCGGATCCGCCGCGCGACACCCACGGCGAAGCTCATCCGGCGGCGGGCGCGCGGATCCGGCGTCCCCATCGAGCACGGGCGGCATCGACCTACTTCCACCTCGAGCTCCTCCGCCGTGCTTCCTCGACCTGGCCGCGCCGGGCTGGATCCGCCGCCCGTGGTGGCCGGATCCGCCGCCCGTGGTGGCCGGATCCGCCCGGATCGGGCGGCGGCGGTGGCAGATGGGCTCGCGACGGCCCTGGATGGGCTCCCGAGCGGGCTCGTCTTTTTTTTTTTTTATTTTTTATTTTTTTTTCTTATTAACCGTGGCGGTTTTTGTTAAATAACCGCCACGGTTAATAGATTTTCCGTGGCGGGCAGAAAACCGCCACGGTTAATCATCGATTAACCGTGACCCTAGCTGCGTGGCGGTTATTTTGCCCGCCACGGAAAATTAAAAAACCGTCACGGAAGTTCAATCCTGTAGTAGTGTTTTCAGCTAAAAATATGTAATTAGTTATTTTATTTAACTACATTTAATGGTTTAAAAATACGTTAAAAAGATTCGATGTGACAAATAACCGCAGCACTTTTGGGCACTTAACTGGGAACTAAACACACCCTACGTGCGTCGGTGCCTAAAACCGTGGAAAGAAGTATTTTATTCGTTGCAGACCGACACTCTCGTCTACTAGTGCCATAGCCAGGATCCACTGGTGCTATAGTTGTGCTATTGTTTATTGTTTGTGGGAGCTATGAAAAAGAGTAAAGCTACACATTGTAGGAAGAAACAGAATCATGCGTCGCTGTGAGTTCGCAGAAATGAACAGTATTAGGCCGCACTCACGCTATGGAGGGCCTTTATCTAGAAACACGCCTTTTCTACATGAAAATCAGAGAATTTGAACTAGCAAAATTTCTTGCCCCGTTAAACCCAAATGAAATCATTCAGAAGTTCACTGAGCTTGGTGCTGGGACGGACTGCCATCAAAACCTAAAGCATTAGCTCTTGCGCTTGAAACCACCAGAAGAATTCAACTCAAATCTCAAATCGCGAGGTAGGTGTTGCACACGTCTGTGAAGCCAAAAAAAAAAAAAAAGGAAAAGATTTGAACTTGCAGGTAAGGATTCATATCTTTCTGCAGTGGCAGATTCACAGTAGAGTATCGACTACGCGTCGATTGGATTAGGATCATATCCTATAGTAATAATAACTTGTTCAACTATTCCTTAGGTTCTACTTCTTATTCTACCTTGTCTCCACCAGCAGCAATGGCATTAGCACCACCACTACTACTACAAGCGGTAACGTCCTTGAAGGATCCACTACGCATCGATTGGATTAGGATCATATAGTGTTAATAATTCCGTTGTTTAACTATTCCTTGGGTTCTACTTGTTCTTCTACCTTGTCTCCACCAGCAATGGCATTAGCACCACCACTAGTATTACAAGCTGTTCCCGCCTTGAACTTGGCGTAGATGTCTCCCGCGTAGAACTCCCGAGTCCTCCATGCGAGCGCCAGCATCACCACCGCCGCGGCCACGGTGACCGCCGTGATGACCAAGAAGGATTCCCTGTAGCACCGGACGCCAATGCACGTGACCCCCTTCCCCTGCCGCGCCGCCTCGCGGTCGTACATGCGGCCGGCGACGCGGACGTTCAGGACGTACGACGCCAGGGGCTGGCCGTGCCGCAGAAGTTGTACATGGTGGAGTAGTACCTGAGCCCGAACAGCTCCGACACGCTGGCGAGGATGAGCGGCTGCGCGGCGCCAAAGCAGAACCCGATCACCACCGACGCCACGTACAGCGACCCGGGGACGCCGAACGCGATCAGCAGGTGGCCCGGCACGGTGAGCAGGAGCACGCCGGCCAGGATGAGCGGCCGCGGGAGGCGGTGCCGGGACAGAAGGGCCTCCGAGGCGAACCCAGCGGTGACGCGGCCGAGGTAGTTCCAGATGCTGATGAGGGAGACGAAGGTGGCGACGCTCCGCCGCGGGTACCCCAGCGACTCGCCGATCTGGCCCATGTTGTTGATGGCCGTCAGCGTGCCGCCCACGCCGAACACCGTCGCCGTGAACAGCAGCAGCATGTCCACGCTCACCAGCGCCTGCAGGATCGTGTAGTCCTCGCCGCGCGGCGGTGGACGTAGCGACAGCAGCAACCTTTGGCCCGCCGTCGTCGCTGGTGGTGGTACTGGTGCTTCAGGTGGCTGTTTCGTGGCCGCGGGCAAGGCCGGCGTCGCTGCAGCTCGCGCTTGGGATTCAGGCGTGTTGGTGGTGTTGGACTTGAATAGCGCGGCCTCCTCGCGCAGGACGATTCCAAGCGGAAGCAGCAGCATCAGGAACACGACGGCGGCGCTGGCCGCGTACTCTGCCCGCGTGAACCGGAACCGCTTCTGCAGCACGATGGCGACGAGGAGGTAGGCGGCGAGCGCGAGCGACACGTAGAGGAAGGAGCAGAAGGCGCGGTACTCCCGGCGTACCGCGACGGGGAGCGCGGCGCGCGTATGATCCGGATGGTACCGAGGAAGGCGACGGAGACGGCGGCGGGGAGCCAGCCGACGAGGAGGATGAGCGGCCTGGTGTCGCTGCCGCCTCCGGGGCCGTAGAAGGCGAGGTAGAGCTGGGTGAAGATGGCGCCGCTGAGGCCGACGAAGCCCTTGAGGAGGCCGAGCATGACGCCACGGCTCTCCGGGAAGTTCTTGACGCAGGTGACGAGCGCGCCGGTGTTGGCGAAGGCCTGGGAGTTGGCGCCGACAGCGATGTAGAGGCAGACGAGCCAGAGCGGCGGGGCCGGGCGGACGCGGCCCGTGACGGAGAGGTAGAGCATGAGGTAGCCGCTGAGGTTCATGGTGGCGCCGATGGCGAGGACGAGCCAGGTCGGGGCGAGCTCGGCGAAGAGGCCGGCGTGGATGCCGACGTTGGCGCCAACGTCCTTGAAGAATCCCACGGTGTTGAGCTGCTCCTGCGTGTACCCCAGCGTCGACTTGATGTCCTTGGAGTAGATGGCGAAGATGTAGGTGGCGCCGGCGACCGACATGATGAGGAATGAGCCGTACGCCATGAACCACCGCCCGCGCAGCACCTGCGCCGCGAACGCCGTCGCTGTGGCCATGGCTGGCTGGGGACTGTCTGTCGCAGTCGCAGTCGCAGTCGCAGCAGAGTGCGTGCTTTGTTCTAAGGATGGCACCGTAATTATATTGGAAAGAAATGCAGCAGTTAGTTCAAAAGTTTGTGCTTGGTGAGAGATGCATGCCGTAGTTAGCGCGTGCTTCTTTCTAGTTTAATTAGCTTTTTTACGGGGGGCATGTTTGCGTGGCAGTGCATGGATAGGTGAGTGGAAAACTTCAGAAAAATAAGTTTTTTTTTTCGAGATCACACCGAAGCGCGTTTTTCATTAAGTAGAAAGAGTTTTTTCGAATACAATACTACAGGAAAGGTAACCCAGATTACCTCCCAAGAATCTACCAACTACTGGATCTTAAAAAAAAGGTTACATTGCTACAAACTTGCGACACAACCTAGCTACTAAGAGGATCTAACGAAGCACGCAGGCACCTACCTCCTCCTCCAATCCGGAGAGGTTGAGGTCCAACATGGCCACATCAAAGCCTCCCGTCAGCAGCTTATTCAGGCGTTGTTGCTTGCGCTCCGACATGTCTCCCTTGAAAGCCGCATTGAACTGGGCCACAATGTCAGCCGGCACGGCGAGTTCGTCCACATAGACCCCGAGCTTCCGCAGCAAAATCTTTTGCGCCTGTAGCGTCGCGTTGGGCTCCCGTGGCTTGGCCGCAAGACGGCCGCTGCGCCGTAGCGAATGCTCGGATATCGGTGTCTTGGAGCGTCTTACCTTTGGCCGCGTCACAAGAGGAGTTGCGATGGGCATGCCACGCGTCGCCTCCGGCCGCTGGGGCGTGGGACACAGATATTCCGGCTGTCATTATCAAGGCCTAATTCGAAACAAAGGCCCATCACGGGATAAGCCCAATCCGCGAATAAACAATCAAGGCTGGCCCCGCTCGCCTCAATTGAACTCGAGCTTGACCGATGGGAGCCCCTCCGCCTCGAACGAGCTCCCTCCGGGACGAGCCTTCTAGGCACGAGCTCGAGCTCGGCCCAGCGCCCATTCTCCGCCTCGAACGAGCTCCCTCGAAGACGAGCTCTCCAGCACAGAACAGCCCCGAGCTTGAGCTCGATCGCCGTGCTCCCTTCCGTCTCGAACGAGCTCCTGGGTAGTACAGATTCCCAACCAACAACGGGCATGGGGCACAACGTTGATCGACGAGGCCGCAGCTACTTGTCGGGCGCCGCAACCTATGGCAAGATATCGCCAGGAGAACGAGATCCCCGAAGGCACGCGCGGTATGGCTTGTCAGGTCACGCCATACCGCGCCGAGCACTACGGACAAGCACTACAAGACAAGGATGACCAATGATGACGGCCGCCGAGCTCCCCCCGCCGAGCTCTCCCTGTCCACACATTTTCCTGCGACACCAAGTACAAGCATTTACGCTCGGGCGGCGCCACCAGGCAGGCTCGAGCGCGAGACAGAGGGCGCGTGCCGACGCTTGACAAGACGTATAGGCGCGGCGGCGGCGGCGAATGAGCTCGGTGTCTCCTTCACCACCGACCGCCGAACTCCGAGCTCGGCGGCCAGGTGTACGGGTCTCGAAATATGGAGCCGCTCGACGAAGCCTACCCCCGACCGGCGGATAGGCTGCGGCGTAGGGCGGCGGCGACGCGCGCACGTCGGGCTTTCCGGCGTGCCCGACAGACCGGCGACATTTCCTTCTTCACCCCTCGAATTTGTATTCCTTCTCTCCCTAAGTCCTTCGTCCAATGACCGCCTGTATGCCCCCCTTGCGACTATAAAAGGGGAGGCTTGGCCATTGGAGGGGAAAAAAGCTCTCAAGCACACCAGCAACCTACTCACAACTCACACACCTTCACAGAGACTTGGGAGCTCATCTCCCTCTCTCGCCTGCTTGTATTCACCCCGATACGAGCACTTGAGCTCGGATAGTGCCATACACTGGACTAGGGTGCGCCGATTAGCCCCGAACCAGTATAAACACCGTGTCATTGTCCCTTGAGCTAGGCCATCGTTGCACACATTAGCCAGTCGATTACTGTGACCGTGGTATACGACCACGACACGCCCTCCACCAACGCAGGCGACTTGGGCCCCATCTGCCTCCAGCATCTCCGACCCCGAATGCGGAGCAGCAGCAGTGTGACGATCACCACTTCGATGGCTCCCTTCACCAGCTCTACGGCGTCCAGCGCACCGATGCGCTTCGGGACCCTGGACTTCACCGGCACCAGTTCTGAGGGCTCCCTCGTTGGGCTCACCTTCCCCCAGTTGGTGCAGGACGGGCTGGCGCCTCGCCTAGTCCGCGATGCCGCCGACTCCGTGCTGGTCGCTCCGGCCAGGGATGCGACTTTCGGACCTGGTCGGCCCCATCCAGCGCGGCGGCCGGCCCGCTTCGTTAGCATTGCGGACCTGCTTCCCCGCACATCCTGAGCCCCTGAGCCGACTCAGGAGCTTTTCGCGGCGTCACTTCTCCGTCGCCAACGCCGTCCCGGCGGCTCGCGGGCCAGGCTCCACTCTCCCCAATGAGTTCCTCGCCGCGCACAACCGAGATGTACCGTACCGGCGAAGACTCTTCCTACCGCCGCCTCGAGCAACGAGCTCAGGCTGTCAGGCCTCGAGGCCGCGCTCGGTAGCTTGAGCCTCACAGGGGCCGACCCCGCTCGCGAGTGCTACATGTGCCAAACCCCCGACGGTGCGGTACATGGGCGTGCATAGCGAGGAGGAGTCCACTCAACACACCTGCTAAGACTCGGGGGACGGAGACTCGATGAGTCCCTCAACGGCACACCGCCTGCGCCGTCCACGGGCGTCTCGAGGAGCTCAGGGAGGTCGAGCGCGAGATCGCGCAGGAACGTGTGGCTCTCCTCGATGAGGAAGGAGGCCGTCACCGAACTCGAGCTCGCGGGAGGGAGGCGCGGCGCCGCATCGAGGAGGCGGACAACCTCCCCCGGTCTCGGCGGGGGCGACCCGTAACCTCAACGCCTCCATGCTCACACGACCCCCCGAGCCGAGGGCGCCGAGGCCAGCCGAGTGCACACCGGCAGCTGTGATCCCCCTCATCGAGCGGCCGCGGGAGATGGAGAGCTCGGCGTCGCACCGCCGGCTCCGGGAGGAGCACGAGGCCTCCTCCAACCGAGGCCGGATCGGCGACTCCCCCGCAGTCCACGCCCGGCGCCGGGTCGGCAAAAACCACGACGCACGACACCCTCGACGCTCGTCGACGTGGAAGCTCGGGAGGAAGCGGCCGGCCACCGTGGCCGACCGCCACGACGGCCGGGCGCTGACGACGACGCCGCCCGAGGCGCTCCTACGCAAGAGGAGGGCGGCCGCTGCGCCAGCCAGGAGGACCGCAGCAGAAGCCCGACGCGGAAGGCAAGGACGGGCGCAGCCTCTCCCCGAGCTTGAGCTCGGGGTGGGCTCGAGGCCGGAGCCCCACCGGACGGGAGGCGACCACGGGTCTGCCCGCGGGCGGAGGTCCACGACCTGCCGCTTCCCAAAGCGTTTCCACGCTCCGACCTCCGTCCAGAAGTACAATGGGGAGACAGACCCTAGCATGTGGCTCGAGGATTACCGCCTCGGGTGTGAGGCGGGAGGAGCCGACGTCGAGCTCTTCATCATCCGCAACCTCCCTCTCGCCCGCCGACACCGCTCGATCTTGGCTCGAGCATTTGCCTGCAGGTCTCATCAGCAGCTGGCGCGACCTCCGCGACATCTTCGTCGGCAACTTCCGGGGAACCTATTCCCCCCCAGCAACACGTGGGATCTCCGCGGCTGCAAGCAGCAAAAGAATGAGAGCCTGCGCGACTACATCTGGCGCTTATCCAAGCTCTGCAATGAGCTCTCCGACACCACCGACATCGAGATCATCACCGCCTTCACCTCGGGGCACGACTGCGAGACGCTCATTCGCGAGCTTAGCATCCGCAAGCCCAAGACGGTGAAGGAGCTCCTCGACCCGCCACGAACCACGCCGAGGGCGAGGAAGCCATCTTTGCTGTCCTCCACGGCACCACCGGCAAGGGCAAAGGAGAAGACGCCGATGAGGGCGCCGAGGGATCAATGTCGCCCAAGAAAAAGAACAAGAACAAGCGCCGCGGCAACGAGGACGACTTCGTGGCAGTGGCAGACAAGAAGAAGCCGGGCGCCAAGGCGGCGAAGCCGAACGCCCCCAAGGACTACTTCGAGAAGAAGCTCGAGCTCCCCTGCCCCAACCATGAGGGTCCCGTCAAGCATAAGCTCAAGGACTGCAACCTCCGTGGAAGTTCGTGGCCCGGCACTAGGCAGGGTGACGACGCGGGCAACGAGCGGGACGAGGACGAGTTCGACGAGCAGGCGAGCGACAAGGGCGTCTTCTTCGAGGACGGCGTGATCAACGTCGTCTTCGGTGGGCCACCGGCGTACGAGTCCAAGCGCCACCAGAAGCTCCTGCAACGCGAGGTCCTCTTCACCGAGCCTACGACGCCCTCCTACCTCAAGTGGTCCGAGGCACCGATCACCTTCGACAAGAAGGACCACCCCGTGCACATCCCTCACCCGGGGCAGTTCCCGCTCGTCGTCGACCCCATCGTCGACACCAAGCGTCTGGGCAAGGTGCTGATGGATGGTGGCAGCGGCCTCAACCTCCTCTACATCGACACCATGGAGGCTCTCGGCATCACGTGAGCTCGTCTTCGACCTTCGACGGACCCCATCCACGGGGTAGTGCCGGGGAGGCAGGCGATCCCGCTCGGGCGGATCGACCTCCCCGTCACCTTCGGTGACCCGAGCAACTTCCGCAAGGAGGTGCTCACCTTCGAAGTGCTCCCTTACAAGAGCGCGTACCACGCACTATTGGGCCAGCCGTGTTACGCGAAGTTCATGGCCGTGCCCAACTACACGTACCTCAAGCTCAAGATCCCCGGGCCCAAAGGCGTGATCACCGTCAACTCCACCTTCGAGCGCGCCTTCAACTGCGACAAGGAGGCAGTGCAGTATGCCGACGCCCTCATCGAGTCCGAGAAGCTCATCCCCGAGATGCTCGCGTGGGTCCAGGTGGAGGATTCCAACGAGCTCAAGAAGGCATCGAGCATATCCAAAGAAGGCGAGGCTCGTCGCCGAGCTCGAGAAGGCGGCGCGGCTCCTTCGGAGCCGGACGAGGACGCCAAGACGGTGGCGGTCGACAAGGAGGGGCACACCGTTCGTGTCGGTGCCGAGCTCACTCCCAAATAGGAAGGTGAGCTCGTCGACTTCCTCCGCGCGAACCTCAACGTGTTCGTGTGGAAACCCTCGGACATGCCCGGCATACCGAGGGAAGTCGTCGAGCACTCCTTAAACATTAAGCCCAGTTCTCGGCCGGTGAAGTAGCGGCTCCGGCGCTTCGACGACGGCAGACGGCAGGCAATCGCCGAGGAAATAGATAAGCTCTTAGCGGCGGGCTTTGTTAAGGAGGTGTATCATCCTGAGTGGATAGACAACCCTGTACTAGTCAAGAAGAAGAATGGGAAATGGAGGATGTGTGTTGATTATACGAGTCTCAACAAGGCATGCCCAAAGGATCCGTTTCCTTTGCCGCGCATCGACCAAATCGTCGACTCCACCTCCGGGTGCGAGACACTCTGTTTTCTTGACGCATACTCCGGCTACCACCAGATCGCGATGAACGAGCTCGATCAGCTCGCAACCTCCTTCATCACCCCCTTCGGCGCATTCTGCTATGTGACGATGCCATTCAGGCTGAAAAACGCTGGCGCCACTTTCTAGAGGTGATGCATAAAGTCTTCGAAGAGCTTCTCGGGAAGCGCGTTGAAGCATACGTCGACGACATCGTAGTCAAGGCGAAGCGCGCCGGCGAGCTCGTTCCCGACCTCGAGCAAGTTTTCAGCAAGCTCCGCGAGTTCAGGGTAAAACTCAACCCGGGAGAAGTGCGTCTTCGAGGTCCCTCGAGGGAAACTTCTAGGCTTCATAGTGTCCGGAGCGCGGCATTGAAGCCAACCCCGAAAAATCGAGGCCATTCGAAATATGGGCCCAGTAAAAACGTCAAGAGCGTTCAGTGGCTCACGGGATGTCTCGCCGCGCTCTGCCGGTTCATAGCTCGACTTCGGCCGCAGCCTCCCCACTTTACAAACTCTTGAAGAAGTCGGAGCGCTTTGCCCGGACCGACGAGGCACAGGCCGCGCTTGACTTGACTGAAAAGAGCTCTTGTTCAATCCACCGGTGCTTACACCACCAAAGAAGGACGAGCTGATGATGCTCTACATCTTGCCACCTCGCAGTCGTCAGCACGGTGCTCGTGGTAGAACGCGGGAGAGGAAGGACACGCTCGAATACAGCGCCGGTCTACTTCATCGGCGAGGTCCTCTCGACACCACCAAGACGCGGTACCGCAGCTCCGAAGCTTCGCCCACGCCTGGCGATCACAGCCGCGCAAGTTACGCCACTACTTCGAAGCGCATCCGATCACCGTCGTCTCCAAGTTCCCGCTCGGCGAGATCATCTGCAGCCCTGAGGCCACGGGACGCATCGCCAAGTGGAGCATCGAGCTCATGGGGTCGGACATCTCGCACGCTCCAAGGGATGCCATCAAGTCTCGGTGCTCCCCGACCGTGGCGAGTGGACCGAGACAGCTCCCGCCTAGGCAGGACGACTGGCTAATCTTGGATCCTCTACTTTGACGGCTCCGTGAAGAGGTATGGCGCCAGGGCTGGACTAATCTTCGTCTCGCCGCTGGCGATGCGTATAAGGTACTCGATTCGCCTCCACTTTACCGCATCGAATAATGTCACCGAGTACAAGGCCCTAGTAAACGGACTCCGCATCGCCACTGAGCTCGGCATCAAGTGGCTCGAGGTCCGAGGGGACTCCAAGCTCATCGCCGACCAGGCCACAAAGGAGGCCGACTGCGTCAGCTCGAGGATGATCGCGTACTCCTCGAAGGTGCGCGAGCTCGAGGAACACTTCGACGGCCTCGAGTTCAAGCACGTCCGCCACCAGTACAACGGCGACGCCGACGTCCTCGCCAAGCTCGCCTCCGATCGAAAGCAAGTCCCCCCTGGTGTGTTCGCTCATGACCAGCACATCCCCTCAATCCGACTTGAGGGGAGGGCTCAAACTCACGCGCAGATCCCGGCCAAGACACCTTTTGTGCCTTTCCCGACAAAGTCGAAATCCCACCGAGCTCGAGCTCATCAATGGAGATCGACCCTCGTCGGCACCGGTCTTTGTGATCTCGGAGCCGGAAGCCCCGAGATCTGACTGGCGGATCCCTATCCTGGGGTGGCTGAAGGACGGCAAGCTCCCCACCGAGAAGGAGGAGGCCAGGCGCATCGCGCGCCGAGCCAAATCCTACGCCATCATCGAGCACGAGCTGTATAGGCGGGGCGTGTTCGGAGTACTCCAGCGTTGCATCACCTTCAAGGAGGGGCGCGAGCTCATAAAGGAGATACACGCCGGGGAGTGCGAGCACCACGCAGCCCCTCGAGCTCTGGTAGGCAAGGCCTTCTGCCAGGGTTTCTACTGGCCAACGGCCATCGCCGATGCCAATCAGGTCGTGCGCCGATGCGAGGGGTGCCAATTCTTCGCCAAGCAGACGCATCTCCCCGCCCAGGCCCTCCAAACGATCCCTATCACCTGGCCCTTCACGGTCTGGGGGCTCGACATGGTCGGTCCATTCACAAGGTCGCCCGGGGGCTTCACGCATCTCCTCGTCGCCATCGACAAGTTCACCAAGTGAATCGAGGTCATGCCCATCTCACGCACGAGGTCCCAGGAAATAGTCAAGTTCTTCACCGGCATCGTCCACCGCTTCGGCGTCCCGAACTCAATCATCACCGACAACGGGACCAACTTCACCGGGCAGATCTTCCTCGACTGGTGTGACGACTACGGCATCCGTGTGGACTGGGCGGCGGTCGGCCACCCTAGGACCAACGGGCAGGTCGAGCGAGCCAACGGGATGATTTTGCAGGGATTGAAGCCGCGCATGTTCAAACCGCTCGAGAAGTTCGGTGGTCGGTGGCTCGCCGAGCTCCCCGCCATCATATGGAGCCTCGGGACTCGCCAAGCGGGGGCCACGGGGGCGCATGCCATTCTTCCTCGTCCTCGGCTCCCGGCGTGCTTCTCACCCAGGCCTCGACTACGCGCGCCGGGGATTCGGCGCGTACAAACGGCCGCCCGGCAACCGGAGGCTTCACTCGGGGGCCGCCGTGGATCGGCTCTCGAAGCTCGCGAGTTCACCTTCGCACTTTTCGGCCAAGTACGGCCCGGTCGATCGCGTAAGCTATCACGACCGCCACGTATGAGGACAAGCCTTCAACGTTGGCGATCAAGTCCTCGGCAGTGAGCATGAAAGAAGCACAAGCTCTCGGCGCCATGGGAAGGACCATTCACCATCGCCCGAATCCACGACTAGGCTCATACAAGATCAAGGACTCCGGGACGTGAACTCACCAACACTTGGAACATCGAGCGACTACGCCGCTTCTACCCTTAGATGTATCTTGTAAAGTCACTTTAATGAAGTTTGAATAAAAAGGCACACTTCGATGCAAAATTTGTGCAAGCATTCGAACTCTCTCTTTTCATTTGTTGAGCAACGGCCGCCCCCCTTCGCAAGGCAGGCCCTTGCTCGGGGGCTATAGAGGACGGGGCGCACACCCCGCGTTTCATGAACTCTTTTTCTCGCAAAAACACCTCGACCACGAGCTCTATATTCGGCTAAGGCACGCCGGTCGAGCTCGACCTCTCACTCGCTCCTCTTGCTCCTAAGATGCATGATCTATCGATTGAAAGACTTCAAACCGCCTCCACAAGGCGTAAGCGCGACTTGCCCACCGACCTCTTAGCGCCTCCGCTGCCAACGAAAGGGCTCGCTACTCTTTCCACCGAGGCATGAATTCAAAGTCAAACAATCGACTAGGAACACAGGCAAAGGAAAAGAGAACGACCATCTTTTCATAGCGTAAAACGAACAAGTTGTTACATATACATTTTGCCCGAGCCTCGGGGACTTTGTTCAACAAAAGGAGGCCTCGCCTTGATCTATTCTACTCTGTGCGAGATGAATCCTCGTCGGATGACTCCTCCTCCTCGCCGGCCCGTGGGCTCAAAGGCGTCGAGCTCATCCCTGCGAGCTTGAAAAGCTTCTTCGCCATCCTCTGCGCATCGGCCTCGCTTTGGCGGCCACCGATCGAGGTCGCCTCGGTGTCCACTGCGGCCGGCCCTTGCCCACCACCTTAGTATCGATCTCTCGGGGTAGTGGGCGGGACCATCTGCGACCGCCTTGTGAGCTGGCCCGGCGGCGTTGTCCCTCACACCACGTGTGGAGCACGAGGAGACACCGGGTCGCCCGGGTTCCCCAGCTCTTCAACGCCGGGGCGTCGCAGATCGTCTCGGCGTCGAGGGCAGTCAATGCGCTCACGCCGACTCGGGCAGCGTCCTTGGCCTTAAAGCGCCCGGTCGCGGAGCCCGGCGACCTCGGTCTCCTTGGTTTTGGAGCGCCCGCTCCTCCGTTGGAGCTCGCCCGCGACGCCACGAGGTCGCCAGCCCTCTACTGACAGCTCCTCCTTCTGCTGCAGCGTGAACTGCGTGTGCGTCAAGGTGGCCTCCGCGGAGGATAGGGCGCTCTCCTTTTCCTTGAGGCTCCGAGCCAGCCCCGACGACTTCTCCTTCTCAGCTGCAAAAGAGACAGACGATCCAAAGCATGAGTCTCGAAGTATGAAGAAGAAAAAGCAAAATACACCGGCTTACACGTCAGGACTCCATAGAGCTCTTCGATTCTCCCCGAAAAGATTGGTTTTCGGCATCGAGCCGATGCCTCTCCTTCGAAGCTTGGAATAGCACCGATAGCTCGGTGATCTCGTGGTAATAAGCTAAAAGGTCCCGCCGGAGGCTAAATCCATCGACTCTCTCTACACCGAGACAAAGAAAAGAACGAGCTCGAGTGGCACTTACTTTTGAGCTCATGGTCGCGCTCCTGGAGCGTCCCTCGCAGCGGTGTCCCGGTCTCCTCGAGCAGCTTGGTCCGCTACTCGAGCGCCGATCTCTCCAGCTCCTTGTGCTCGGCATCTTGGCGGAGGCCAAGCGAGCCTGCCTCCTGCATCTTCTCGCGCTGCTGGCGGTGCGCGAGATTGACCTCCTCCCGACACGCTGCCGTAGCCTCGGCCTGACGCCGCTCGGCGGCGACCTTCTCGCGGACCTCGCGGGGCGACGCTTGCTCAAATTTCGAATGTGAGCGCAACGCCGTGCCGCCTCCCGTCCCTTGATGTCGGTGAGAAGTGAACATTTGGCCAAGGCCCCCGCTCACCTGTGACCAGGTTAGATCGAGCTGCGCCATGAGTCCCTCGAGCTTGAGGCCAGTAGCCGCCGCCTGATTATACCCTGGGGCACGATGGCAGCTCAGGTCCTGTAGAAGAAGAGGTCGGCGCCAACCGCACGCGTTCGCCTAAAGCAAAGGTGCGTAATGCGGTCCTTACCCGAACGACCGGTGGAGAAGATCCGCGCCGTCTCCTTGGCGTGGCGCCACCTCCCGGCCGCCTGGGCATCATCCGCAGCTCCCGACCCCCAACACGGCCACGGCAAGAAGACAGACTCTCGGGCGGCTCCGGTACCGTTCGAGGGCCGCCGAGGACCCTCGCCGCGGGAGCCTCCGCGGGTCGAGCGTCGCGGAGCCGCCGCGACGCTCCCGGTCGCCGGCCGCGCCACCGGTGAGCCGCTGGGCATCGGGCGGCGTCGTCGTGACGCTCGACCGAGTTCACCACGCAGCCAGCTCTAATGCCGCCCAGCGGTGCGCCGGCGGCAGCGAGCGCTACCGCCGCGAGACTTCCGCTTCGCGATCGTCTCGTCCCCTAACTCGGGATCCGCGACCTCTACGGGCCGAGGCCGGACTTGGGGCGCGGGAGGATCACGCCTTCCTCCGTCCTCCGAGAGTCGGGGACGATCACCGCCTGCCTCCGGCGTCGCCCCCGGCTAGGGAGCTCGGGCGCGATGGGGGGTCATCGCCGATGCCAAGGCCTCGAGCCCCGCAAGCGAGGCTCGACACCGTGGTGGCGCCTGCCCCATGGGAACGGTGTGCTCGAAGAAGAGACCGACAGCGCTCCCCGAGTCCCCTCCTCCCCTCCCTCCCCCCTCCGGAGGTCGGAGGGACATCCGATTGACGTAGGCCGCCCGGAAGTAGGAAGAGTTGGGCCGCCGAGGCTCGTAGCCTCCGCTGTCGTCCTTAGGTGCTTGGAGGGGATTCGGGGGTCCTAGTGGTTTGGCCTTCCCGATCGAAACAAGGAGCAGAGCCCACACCTTCATACGAGGAGTCGCGACATCAATGAACAACGAGGGGCGAGCTCGAGCACTTACTCGGTGGCCATCCGCCTTCTTCTTCCCATCGGCCTCGTGCTCGGGAGCCCCCCCTCCTGAGGCCGCGAAGAGCTTGGATAGTCGCGGCCCGAGAACGCCGTCCGGGGGCCGAGGTCGCCGCGCCCGATGGCGCCGATCCGGGACGCATGACGTCCCTTGATCCGCGGAGTCCCCGCCGCCCCGCCGGCCGAGGTAACGAGCCGCCGCTTCCTCGAGCTCCGAGGCTCGGGGCGGTGTCTCGCCGGTTTCTTGCGCCTCACTATCCCCCCAGGGACTCGGCGCCGCGGCGGGGCGGCTTCAGCAACGCCGAGGATAGGGGACGGTCCTCATCGGGGGGCGAGATGGCGGGAGATCCACCGTGCCAATCTGCGAGTCACGAGGTCAGAAGGAAACGTCAACACACAAATCGAAGCATTGAAGTAAGAAAGAAGGGAGGACAGGCTCACCATAGCCTTCGCCCCGGCGGCGAAGCGGCCGGGATCGCGTTGGGCTCCACCGAATCGTAAAGGTTTTCGGTCACCTTCCGGACCTACCATTCGACGTCGTCCTGGAAAGGGGTAGCGGTCACCGTGCCCTCGAAGGGGTGCTTGTCCTCCGTCATCTCCCAGATACGGAGGACCCGCCTCGGGGGACGATGCCGTGTCCTAGCGCCCGTGCGATGATGAGGGCCGTGAGCCCGGCGTCGCCGAGGAGCTCGGCCTTCCTGGCCACCTCGCGGATCCATGCCGGCATGTGGTCATGGGGTCCCTCCCTCCACATGACTCGTCCGACGTGGGGAACACGCTGTCCGCGGAAGTGTGGGAGCGGGTACTCTTTCATCGTTCTTGAGGTAGAACCACTCATCCCGCCCACCCGGTGTTCGACGTGGGAGTGAGCGGCTTCGAACTCGCCTTCACGCTCGGGCCGTGGGCTGGATGGTGACACACCCGATCGGAATGGGCGCCTTCCGCCGTCGGAGCTGTCTTTGGATCTTCGATGGAAGAAGAACCGAAGAGTAGTCCCGCCTCGATCCGATCCACCACCTCGCAGAAGGTGGTGAAGGCGGCGAGGTGGAGAATCCCGTTTGATCCCAGGTGCTGGAGCTCGACGCCCCAAATCTGAAATAAGGGAGCGGAAGAAGTCGGTGGAGGGGATGCCGAGCCCTCTGTTGTGGAAGGAGACGAAGAAGACGATGTAGCCATCCGCCGGATGAGGAACATCGTCCGTCAGAGGAGGCACGACCCACTCCAGAGCGTCGGTCAACGGCGCAAGTCCGCTGTACACCGCGCGCTCCTCGAGCATCTCCTTGGTCGCAGCCGTCGGTGCCCATGAACCCATGGCTCCTCCTCTGCTTCTGGCAACGGCCCTCAATGGAGCTCCGGTGATTCCCCCTCACTCTCCAGCGACTGGCAGCGAGAGGTAACGGCATAGATCTAAGGCGTGAGGGTGATGGTGAATTCTGGCGGCGGATGGAGGAAAGGGAAATTGGCTCAGTCCTTCGCTCCCTCCTATTTATAGAGGAGCTCGGGCGGATCCGTCGAGACGATCGGGCGGTGAGGCCCACCACGCGCTCTTAACCCCCTCCAAAACCTCCACGCATCCTCCACGTGGCAAAGCAACGGATAAACGCTGTAAAACGACAACGGTTACTTCCGGCAAAGGTAACGGTAACTTTTTCCCCAACGGCTATTTTTCCCCAACGGCTCTTTTCTCGTAGGTGAAAATTAGCAGAACTCGTCGCCAACGACCGTATTATTCACGACGACTATCCTATGGCTACGAGCTCACATCGACCACGAGCTCCGGGTTCGAAGGTCGGCTCTCGCGAGCACGAGGACCGCCAGGGGAGACAACCCGAGCGAGGAGCACGGCGGAGGAACGGCATCGACGGCCCACGCCCCGGACCTCGACCACCGTGAGCTCGGGGCTCCTTTCAGTGCGCTTGACTCGCCGGTGGTAATGAAAGCGACCTTAGGTTATCCTCCACAAAGAGGGAGGCGGCGAGCCCGAGCCCATGAGGTCTCGGGAACCGTGGAGGTCGAACCATCGGGAACATGAGGTCGGTCCACGAGCTGACTAGGCGAACGAGCTTGTTGTGAAAACGAGCCTCGGGCCTCACTCAAGTTATCCGCTATAAAGCTCACCGAGCACTCGACTTCGGCCCCTCGAGGTAAAGCCGGGTTCGAGCTCACCCCTCCCGGCGCAATGAACGAAAAGCGTGGGGCGAACGAAGAAACACAAATTGCAACAAGCCTCGCGAGGATCTCCTTGTCCTCGTGGAGCCTCGAGGCTACACCCCGCGGGTGTGCGCTTCGCGCACTCCGCCCTAGAAATCTGGTCCCTCATCCCGGCTTCGGATGAAGTCAATGAGCGCCCCCGTAGGAGAATCACTCCCCTCCATGCGCTCGGGGGGCTCTTGTGGGACACAGATATTCCTTTGTCATTATCAAGGCCTAATTCGAAACAAAGGCCCATCACGGGATAAGTCCAATCCGCGAATAAACAATCAAGGCTGGCCCCTTTCGCCTTGATTGAACTCAGCTTTCGACCGATGGGAGCCCCCCTCCTCGAGCAGCTCCCTCCGGACGAGCCTTCTAGGAGCGAGCTCGAGGCTCGGCCCGGCGCCCATTCTCCGCCTCGAGCGAGCTCCCTTGAAGACGCAGCTCTCAAGCATAGAATAGCCCCGAGCTTGAGCTCGATCGCCCAGGAGCTCCCTTCCATCTCGAAGCGAGCTCTGGGTAGTACATATTCCCAACCAACAACGGGCATGGGGCACAACGTTGATCGACGAGGCCGCAGCCTACTTGCCGGGGCGCCGCAACCTATGGCAAGATATCTCGGGAGAACGAGATCCCCGAAGGCACGCGCGGTATGGCTTGTCGAGGTCACGCCATACCGCGCCGAAAGCACTACGGACAAGCACTACAAGACAAGGATGACCACAACGACGGGCCGAGCTCTCCTATCCACACATTTTCTGCGACACCAAGTACAAGCATTTACGCTCGGGCGGCGCCACCGCAGGGCCTGAAGGCAGATGACGACTCCGACGCTTGACAAGACGTATAGGCGACGGCGGCGGCGCAACGGCTCGGTGTCTCCTCCACCACCAACCGCCAGAACTCCGAGCTCGGCGGCCATGTGTACGGGTCCTCGAAATATGGAGCCGCCTCTCACGGCCTACCCCGGCCGGCGGATAGGCTGCGGCGTAGGGAGGGCGGCGGCGGCAGCGCACGTCGGGCTTTCGGCGTGCCCGGCAGACTCCGGCGACATTTCCTTCTTCACCCCTCGAATTTGTATTCCTTCTCTCCCTAAGTCCTTTCGTCAATGCCGCTTTGTATGCCCCCTTGCGACTATAAAGGGGAGGCTTGGCCGATAGAGGGGAAAAAAAGCTCTCAAGCACACCGGCAACCTACTCACAACTCACACACCTTCACAAAGACTTGGGAGCTCATCTCCCTCTCTCGCTGCTTGTATTCACCCCGATACGAGCACTTGAGCTCGGATAGTGCCATACTTTGGACTAGGGTGCGCCGATTAGTGTGAACCAGTATAAACACCGTGTCATTGTCCCTTGAGCTAGGCCATCGTTGCACACATTAGCCGGTCGACATGTGACCGTGGTATACGACCACGACACGCTCTCGCACCTAACGGGCGATTTGGGGGCCCCATCCGCCTCTAGCATCTCAGGCCGAATGCGGAGCAGCAGCGATGGTGGCGGCGTCGTCCAGCGACTGCGGCGGGCGATGCGGTGACATCGTTAGAAGAGTCGGATGCGCCGCGGCGACATACTTGATCAGACTCGGCGGTAGTCACGACCACCGCCAACGGGTTGTCTTCGTTCTTTGACAAAGGACCCAATGTTGATGTCGATGCGGGCCGTCGGTGTGGGGGCGAGGGGAAGGTGTCGGTGTAGCACCCCTGTCGCGCGACCTCACCAACCAGCTCAAAGCGCATCGACATCCGTGAAGTTGAGCCGACCACACGGGGCGGCGGCGGGGGGGATCCTCCGGTGGGACCGGGCGCTCCAGAAGGTGGATGGGGCGCAGCGAGGGAAGGCCGCGAGCTCATCCAACATGGGGTCAATCCAAACGACAGGGTCCGCGGCCTTGCCCTCTGACCGCGAGCGGGTTCGTAGCGACCCCCGTCGGTGGCAGTTGGCCTCCCTAGAAAGATAAGATTGAACTTTAGGAGAAAAAAAAGTTGGCACATGTCTTGTTTACAATAGTCTCCTTGAATCGTGCGAGAGAGACTTTGAACCGACGCGTGGGATGCGGTATTTGCCATGGGTGATTATTTTTCATTGGTATTTGAGAGGCAAACAATGCGCAACTAGTAGTTTTTTAAATGAACCGAGGCAAAATGACTTTGCCGATTATATTAAAAAGGAGAGACCCAGATTGGGAAGAACAACAAAACAACGCAAAAAGAAAAGAATAAATAAGAAAAAAGCAACTAAACTCACCCGGTTGGATTGGGACATCAACACGGGTTAACACTCAACGGCCGGTCGGATTGGACCTCAACATGGCCAAGTCTCTACACAACAACCTCAACAAGGCAACAAAACTTGAAACCGAAACAAAAACTGCTGGCAGCGCCCACCGAAACACCCACTCTCAAGCAATCATCGAGAGCCTCAAGTCGTAACCTTGCGCTGAACGGACCCAAGAGAAAGCAGACCGCACCCACACCAAGAAGGCCGCCGCTATGCGGGACCTTTTCGCCGTGATACCGCTGCAACACCACACACCTCCTAATAGGGTGAAACCACCGGATCCGGACCTCAACGCACGGGGCCTTGCCTCTCCGGCCCATTTGGACTCCACCTCGCTCGAAGAACGCCACAGCGGGGCCTCGCCACGTCGCCACAACACTCCACGTCACGGATCTGTGCCAAAGATCGCCAAGAGAGAGGTATGCGGGGGCTGCTTTGCCTCCTAGGGACACCAACGGCCAAGTCACCACCGAGGATCGACATTGTCTCGTCGCTCCACCAACGCACAAACCTCGCCACCGAAGTCGGCCAAGACAAGGAAGTCGCTGCGCCATCTTCCGACGATGTACGCGACGGCATAGCCAGTGTGCCGTGCTACCCACCGCAGATCCATTGCAAGCCAAGTCATCTCAATATGTCGTTGCCGCAAGCACCGTCTTCCGACTTAATCCCACGCCGCGACCGATAGTTGCCAAAGCAATACCCGGCCGCCCGCGATCCGCAGCGATCACCCCGACACACATCGATAACCCTTGTTCGCCGAGCTGCGAAGGTTTCCACGAGCTTAGCAACCCCCTGAAGCTCTCCAACCCGCACCACACCAACACCGCCACCAAAAGCGGATCCCCGTGATTCATTGCCGCCCGGAAGAACCATCGGCCGAGTTAGGTCTCAAGAAACGACGCCCCAAGGAGGAACGGCGCTCGGGGTGCCACCGTCGATTGTCGAAGTGGGACAGGGTTTTCACCGAGAGAACCTTGTATCGCCGGGAAGAAGCTCCAAAGATGACCCTCCTGCGGGAGAGCGGCGCCCAAGGGACGCCGCCACCATCGGCGCCCGGCAAGAATACCGGGCAAGGCTTTTCGCCCGAAGCATCCATCCCAAAGCAAGCACACCCTGCCCGGCCCTCCACGAACAAACGACCATGGAAGTCCACTCGAGGCGGCGCCGGGGCGTGCCTCATCCCTTCTTGCGCTTGATTTCACTCCGCAGACACATCAGCAACGCCGTCGGCGCCGCGCGCGACCGCCACCATGGCACCATCACGGCCGGACTCCGCCGTGCTGCCTTGCCCGCCCGCCACCATGGCACCACCCACGGCACCCGCGGCCACCTCCGCATCCGGGCCGCCGCACCACCACGGCCGCCTCGTGCGCTGCGTCGGCGGCAAGGCCGCTACAGGCGGGGGCGCCCGCGCACCCGCCACCGCGGCCACCCGCTAACCCGCCACCGCCATTTGTGACTTCACGCCGCGGCCTTCATCAAGCCCTCGTCGGGCCCCCACCACCGCCGGGCGCACCAGCGGATCCGGCATTGGAGCCACCGGATCCGGCCGCCGAGGCACCGGATCTGGCCTCGCCCGGCGTCGTCCCTCTCCGGCGTTGATCCCGCCCTACTGCGAGGGCCGCGCCCGCTGGCGCGAGGAAGGAGAAGAGCTGCCCCGCCGCCACCATCCTTGCGGGCCGCGCGGGCTTCCGGCGGCTGGCTCGGGGGGGGGGGTGGAGGGAGCGCGGCGGCGGGGCTGGGCGTCCACTGGAGTCGCCTCAGCGGGGGACGACGCGGGGGAAGGGGACGGTTTTTCCTACACACCTGGCTGTTGTTCTGCAACTAGTAGTAGTACATAAAGTTGATGCTATTACCTAGTACCTTGCTACCCGCCTCCTAATCAAATCGAAACATGACAGAATTGCTACTAGTTTGATTTTATAGGGCTCTGTTTTTTCAGTTTGGTCTTGATGCACGTTTAATTTGATCAAGTGACTAGTAGACAAGAAAATACCAGGGGACAGTTTACTAGACGTCGTCCTCGATCATTGCGTGCCGCTTGATCCGGCATAGGCGCATAGCAGTGGGTCAGCGTGCAGGGCATGAAATGGCTGCACCTACCAGGCGTGTCCACAAGAACTGGGATTTTTTACCAACCAATCACTCCCTTTGTATTCCATTGCCTGAAAAAAATTTCTCTCATAATGGCCTTTGCAAGTTTTCATTACATCTATGATCTATACATTACTAAGTACTTTTTCCATTCCAAATTATAGTTCGTTTGACTTTTTTTGATCCTAGATTTGACTGCTCTTCTTATTCAAAAAATTTGTGCAAACATAGCTAAATTTAAGTTATTCTTGAAGAACTTTATTAATAAAGTAAGCCACAATAAAAGATGTGATATTTTTGCACAATCGTTTTGAATAAGATGAACGGTCAAATTTGGGGTCAAAAAAATTCAAATGAACTATAATTTAGAACAAAGTTAGTACTACTCAATTATGTTCGAAAATAAAACTAATGCAGGCAAGCATCTGGCACCATCAAGGTATATTTTGTAGTTATAGCATCAGCTGCAAAATTGACAAGTGAAGCATCTGCAGAAACCTGAATGAGTTCAGCATCTAAAGACTGAAAGGTACGTCTACCACACCGTTTTCCTAAAAACAATGTAAATCTCTTTGTTCAAGGAGCCCATCATTTTTAAATTTGACTAGTTCTATAGAAAATAATATATTAATATGTGCGTAGTGGTCGGCGGGTTGGTGCAAGCGGCGGATCCTTAGTGCGGGCGGCTCCCTCGATCTGTGATGGCTGCAGCGGTCATGGTGCGGCTTCATGATCATATGTGTCCTCAGAGCGGTGTGGCAGTGCCCATGTCTGCGTCGGCAATGCTTTGGCGCTCCGGTGCTTTGGGTGGCCATGTCGAGTGCCTGCATTTGTGGACATATAGTTCGGGTGAAAACCCGTTCAGTTTTTTTTCTACGGGTTGGCGTTAGTGGTGTAGCCTGCTCCATCTACTTTCTTGGAGGCGTTGTTGAAGTCTCTGTTCGTTACGTGTGTCGATGTGGCATGACATGGCACAGACTTTGGGATAAGAGTCCTACTCGTGTGCTTCTCCAACGTTGTTGGCATCTACAGATGTCGATATCCTTTATGAAGGCCGTTGGAGCACTTCGCAACTCATCATCTCCGCTGCTCTTGTTAGAGTTGCTCCGTATTGTGCTATGCCTTTGTGTGCTTCAAACTCCTCTTCTGGTGTTGTCGCAGTCGTTTGGTTCTTCGCAGTGGATACTTTGCCACTATGACTCTTCTTTGGCGGATGCTTTCCTGTCGTTGCTACTCGGGCGGATACTTTGTCGCAAAGGTCGCTTTCAGGCTGCCCCCTCAGGCAGATGCTTTGCTGCTGAGTGTGTGATGGTCCCTACTTATGGATACTGTGCTGCTTTGTCACCCTAATCGTCTCTAATGCTTTGCCGCCATACTGCAAGATGTTCGTCCCGTCTCTTCTCAGTGGATGCTTTGCGACCACGACTTCATCCCTATGTTGACAAGCGTTATGTGGATGTAATCTTCATATCACAAGTCTAGTCTGTTAGGTTTTGAGGCGGAGGGTTCTTCGTCTCAATGCCTTTTCTTTCTCTTTTTGCTTTGGGTTGGTCTAGGTTGTTAAGTACTATTACCTCTGTGGTTTTGTAATCTGCACTACGGGGTCTACGTTGTGTAATCCATTTATACTTTCTCTTAATAAAATACGTGTCAATATGATATGTTTGCGAAAAAAAAGAATTCTAATAATAAATTGTCCAACCTTACAATTATTCCAATATGCTAAAAAAACCCTGACAACTATTCCTTGGGTTCTACTTCTACTTCTACCTTGTCTTCATCAGCAACAGCAATGGCATTAGCACCACCACCACCACTACTACAAGTGGTTCCCGCCTTGAACTTGGCGTAGATGTCTCCCGCGTAGAACTCCCGAGTCCTCCATCGACACCACCGCCGCGGCCACGGTGACCGCCGTGATGACCAAAAAGGACTCCTTGTAGCACCAGACACCAATGCACGTGACCCCATTCCCCGCTGCCGCCAGTGCGGCCACCGTGCTCTGCTGCCGCGCCGCCTCCCGGTCGTACATGCGGCCGGCGACGCGGACGTTGAGGATGTACGTCCCCAGCGGGGTGGCCGTGCCGCAGAAGTTGCACATGGTGGAGCAGTACTTGAGCCCGAACAGCTCCGACACGGTGGCGAGGATGAGCGGCTGTGCGGCGCCCAAGCAGAACCCGATCACCAGCGACGCCACTTTACAGCGACCCGGGCACGCCGAATGCGATCAGCAGGTTGCCAAGCACGCTGAGCTGCTGAGCAGGAGCACGCCGGCAAGGACGAGCGGCCGCGGGAGGCGGTGCCGGGATAGCAGGGCCTCTGACGCGAATCCTGTGGCGATGCGGCCGAGGAAGTTCCAGATGCTGACGAGGGAGACGAAGGTGGCGACGCTCCGCCGTGGGTACCCCAGCGACTCGCCGATCTGGCCCATGTTGTCGATCGCCATCAGCATACTGCCACAGCCGAACAACGATGCCGTGAACAGCAACAGCATGTCCACGCACACCAGCGCCTGCAGGATCGTGTGGTCCTCACCGCGCGGCGGCGGCCGCAGCGAAACCAGCAACCTTTGGCCCGACGTCGCTGGCGCTGGTGGCTGTTTCGTAGCCGCAGGCAGAGCCGGCGTGGCTACAGCTTGTTCTTCAGCTGAAGTGCTGGTGATGTTGGACTTGAACAGCGCCGCTTCCTCGCGTAGGACGATTCCGAGCGGGAGCATCAGCATCAGGAACACGACGGCGGCGCTGGCGGCGTACTCTGGCCGTGTGAACTGGAACCGCTTCTGCACGACGATGGCGACAAGAAGGTAGGCGGCGAGAGCGAGCGACACGTAGAGGAAGGCGCAGAAGGCTTGGTACTCCCGGCGCACCGCGACGGGCAAGCGCGGCGCGCGTATGATCCGTATGGTGGCGAGGAAGAAGACCGAGACGGCAGCGCGGGGAGCCACCCGACGCCAAATGTTCGTTCCCGACTGTTGTCGTCGAGTAGCCAAGCTGGGTCTGTCTCAGTCGCAGCAGAGTGCGTGCCGTGTTCTAACTTCTAAGGATGGCACCATAATGATATTGGACGAAAATGCTGCAGTTAGTTCAAAAGTTTGTAATGGTGGGAAATATGCATACAGCACTTATTAGCGTGCTTTTTTTCTAGTTTAATTAACTCTTTACCGGGGTATATGGATGCGTGACAGGGCATGGATAGGTGAGTGGCCGGGAAACTTTTTTTTTTTATTTGCATTGGTTTGCTCCAGGTCGCGCTCTGTCGTGCGACTTTCTTTCTCAAAACGTGCTTAGATATGATCGCCAAAAAATACTTGAGAAGTACCAATGATTTGGAGAATGAAATATGTCAAACTCTTAAAATGCTCTAAGTTGAAGTTGCTATATCACCTAGTACATACTTTGCTAACCTGCCCACGAACAATCAATTGAAACATTATAGAATTGCTAGTTTGGTTCTATAGGGCTTTTTTTTTTTTTTTTTACTTTACTTTAGTCTTGGTGCACTTTTAATTTGATCAAGACAACAAAACATCAGCTGGCAGGTTACTGCATAGGCGCATAGCAGTACGTGGCCAGTGAGTCAGCGTGCAGGGCATGAAATGGTTGCACCTATTACGGCACTCGTAATGAAGAAATCAGAGTAGTTTCTATATGTATTAACTGTCATGTCAACATTATTTCGATGATGTGACAAATTATTTATTGAAGAGAGAGCAAAAATTTATTGAAATCTTTTCTAAGTTAGAAGCTGGTTCTTCTAAGTGGAGTTTGAAAAAGGGAACGGAATGGTCAAACCGGAACTGCCAGAGGAACGAATTTTCAATAGCATAACTTGGGCTCTAGAATATAGGGCCCTTGGGACAATCTATTTGATTGCAGGGACAGATCGCTGAATATGATGCGGGGATTTTCCTATGGGTATTGGAGTAGGTCCAAGCGGACTAAAGAGGATGAGTTGTCGAGACCGCTATTTATTCGAATTATTTCTGGTATATTTATCATAAAAAGGGGAGGTGCAAGAGACTGATTAGGACTTCTTGCAGAGTGGAACAATGCAGTACCAGACACGAGATATATCTTTCAAAGAAGAAGGCTTTTTCGAATAAGCCAAATGATTTGGGACATTGGATCCATTCTTTTTCCTATTCAAAGATCAGGCCTTTGTCTCTACGTGTTTTCTTTTTATTTATTTTTTTTCATCTTACCATTACGGAATTAATTTCTTTTTAAAGATTAAGAAAGAGCCGAAATAGCTTAAAATAAATAATAATTGTTCGATGGAACCTTCTACTCATAATTGACCATTAATACACGGTATAAACATAGCCTTAATGAATTAACCGACTTCTTTTACTTATTAAAATACAATTCAAATTAAAATACAAAATAGAAAATCAGCATTCTAAGGTCAAAAGTATAGTTTAAATTAAAGTAAAAATGCTTTATGTATACTTAAATCGTATAAATAGGGGTAAACGAGGTCTCTGATGTTTCATAGAAATTGTTTGTTACGTCGAATCGAAGAAACTATTACGTATGGAGAACCAAAATATTTTCATTTCGGCGCGAATAAATTTTTTTTTTTTTTTTTTTGAATTTCGAAATAAAGGTTCTTGTCTTATTGGGAATAACAAGGGCTTCCCTGAATACCCAAAGTTTCATATCTGAAGCAAGTTTTCAAGAAACTGCTCGAGTTTTAGCAAAAGTTGCCCTACGAGGTCGTATTGATTGGTTCAAAGGCCCGAAAGAAAACGTAGTTCTGGGGGGATTATACCTGTTGGTACCGGATTCCAAAATTTGTGCATCGTTCTCTTTTTTTAGATTTTTGCAAAAGGTTTCATTTACGCCTAATCCATATCGAGTAGACCCCTGTCGTTGTGAGAATTCTTAATTCATGAGTTGTAGGGAGGGACTTATGTCACCACAAGCGAGAAACTAAAGCAAGTGTTGGATTTAAAGCTGGTGTTAAGGATTATAAATTGACTTACTACACCGAGTATGTAAAACCAAAGATCGCGATATCTTGGCGGCATTACGAGTAACTCCTCAGCTCGGGGTTCCGCCGAAGAAGCGAGGAGGCTGCGTAGGCTAGCGGAATCTTCTACCGGTACATGGACAACTGTTTGGACTGATGGACTTACCAGTCTTGATCGTTACAAAGGACGATGCTATCACATCGAGCCCGTTCCGGGACCCGGATCAATATATCTTTCATGTAGCTTATCCATTAGACCTATTTAAAGAGGGTTACATTACTAACATGTTTACTTCCATTGTGGGTAATGTATTTGGTTTCAAAGCCTTACGCGCTCTATGTTTGGAGGATCTATGAATTCCCCCTGCTTATGCAAAAACTTTCCAAGGTCCGCCTCACGGTATCCAAGTTGAAGGGGATAAGTTGAACAAGTACAGTTGTCCTTTATTGGGATGTACTATTAAACCAAAATTGGGATTATCCGCAAAAAATTACGGTAGAGCGTGTTATGAGTGTCTACACGGTGGACTTGATTTTACCAAAGATGATGAAAACGCATTTGGAGAGACCGTTTTGTCTTTTGTGCGAAGCTATTTATAAAGCACAAGCGAAACCGGTGAAATCAAGGGGCATTACTTGAATGCGCATTTAGCGGTACATGCGAAGAAATGATTAAGAGAGCTGTATTTGCAAAGGAATTAGGGGTTCCTATTGTAATGCATGACTACTTAACAGGAGGATTCACCCCAAATACTACTTGGTCTCATTATTGCGTATATTGATGGGCGAAGAAACCATAGGTACTTGCGTTGGGGAGGGCCAGCATCGTTTCTACCCATTCCTCTAGACTTTGTGCACCTGACGGAGCTTTTGGCGGATGATGTCATGGCCATGCCTGATGTGGCTGGACTGGTTGCGGTGGGCGAGGAACGCAACAAAGTCGTTGTCGTCAATGAGGACCACGATGAGGTGTAGAGCATCTTCTGCGCGAGCGAAGCTTGCCATTAGGATCTCCTCAGCTAGCTTCTCCCGAGGGACGTGACCATACAATAGCTACATATTGCCTTAACCAATCCTACCCAAAAACTCCTCCTCATATTGCCGCACGGGCCACCATACCCCGTAACTCCTCTTCCCTAGCGCCGACAAGCCACTTGGAACTCCTCCCCCCGCTTGCGTAATCTGGTCGCCCTCAAATTTGTCGGTTTGAGTCCACACCAGGCACCAACACAGTGGCATCTACATTCGCAGGGATCTAGATGTCGCGAAGGAGGGAGCGGTCGAAGAAGGAAAACCGGAGAAGGGAGAGGAGTGGGCGTGGGTTGACGGGAGGAGTTCATTGTGTGTGTCGATGTGGCGTAACACAGGGAAGGCTTTGGGACGAGTCCTACTCCCTGTGCTTCTCCTAACATTGTAGGCATCCGCAAATGTCAATATCCTTCATGAAGGCTTCAATGAAGCACTGCAACACATCTGCTGCGACACTTGTCGAGTTGCTCCTTCTTGTGCAATGCCTATGCATGCTTGAAGCTCCTCTTCGCAATGGTCTATCCCACCTATTTGGTGTTGCGACAATCATATGGTTCTTTGTAGCGGATACTTTGCCTCTATCACTCTTCGTCGTCACAACTAGGCATATACTTTGGCACCAACATAGCTTCAGGCTCCCCCTCAAGCAAATGCTTTGCTGCTAAGTGTGTGATGGTCCCTACTTGCGTAATCACCCTGATCGTCTCTAGCAGATGCTTTTTACCACCATACTGCTGGTTGTTTGTCTCGTCTCTTCTAGATGGATGCGTTGCTACCACAGCTTCATCTCTATGTTGGAAGCGTTGCGTGGATGTAATCTTCGTTCTACAGGTCCAGTCGGTTTGGTTTTAACGCGGAGGGTCCTTCATCTCAACGCCTTTTCTTTCTCTTTTTTTTTCTTTGGGTTGGTCTAGGTTGCTAATTGCTATTACTTCTGTGGTTTTGTAATCTGCACTAGGGGTCTACATTGTCGCTACGTTGTGCAATCCACTTATACTTTCTCTTAATAAAATACGTGTCACATATTTGCTAAAAAAGAATTCTAATAATAACTTGTTCAACCTTACAATTATTCCTATGCTAAAGAAACCTCACAACTATTCCTTTTGTTAGGAGAATGGTTTTAGTGGCGCAACAGCCTGCGTAATCCGTGATGAGCAGGGTCATTTTAAAAGTAGTGCAAGCGCGCAATGGTATGAGAGAGCTATGGATGCCTGCATGATGGGAAGGTCTAGGTGGTCATTTTTAAAGTAGTGCAAGCGCGCGATGGTATGACAGAGCTATGGATGCCTGCATGATGGGAAGCTCTAGGTTGTTGAGATGAGCTATGGATTCCTGCACGATGGAAGCCCTAGGTTGTTGAGATGGTTTAGAACTCGTCGTGCATCAAAGTGAGCAAAGAGTAGCGCTGGAGACAGATTGTCTGGAATTGATCAATTTATGGAAGAAACGAAATGACTAGCGCTCAGGTCTTGGACCTGTTTTGGAGGAGATTCATGCTCGAGCATCTCCAACAGTTTTGCAAAACTCTTCCCCATCCTTGTTTTTTTTGGAAAAAGGTGAAAATTGTCCTCAGTTTCTCATCTTGCTTTCCCATATTTCGGCGTTTCCCAAAACTTCACCCATTGCGCGCAGATATACGCGTATTACGACGCCACGCATCCGTCGAAGCCGCGACAATTTCCCTCAGCTCGTCCCCTGCGCGGTTGGCCTTCTCTTCCCGGGGAAAAATGGTGCGGAAAGGGAAAGCGCGGGAAAAATGGTGTGGGTCTAAAGTTTTAGACTTTTGCAAGTTAATTATGGGTAACTATTGGAGATGAGTCTTTTTTTCCTTTCTCATAATATTTTGGGAGCCGCCAAACTTTAAGATTTGGGAAACAATATTTACAGAACTATTGGTGATGCTCTTAGTCTTGCCTTTCATAGTTTCTCTTTTACTTATATGTCAAAAGAAATTGTAATAACACATGTATTAGCAAAACAAGTATTCAAAACGCATCGCACGGAGATGTGGCATGTAACTCCGGCATGTGTGGAGGATTTGTTGCTCTCTTAGGCTTCGGCCGCTCAATGAATGAAAGGCAAGCAAGTCAAAAAAAAAAAAAAAAACCCTATTCCTTTGGTTCTACTTCTACGTTGTCTTCGCCAGCAATTGCATTACCACCACCGCCGCCGCTGCTGCAAGTTCGTCCCACCTTGAACTTGGCGTAGATGTCTCCCGCGTAGAACTTCCGCGTCCTCCAAGCGAGGGCCAACGTCACCACTCCCGCGGCCACGGTGACCGCCGTGATGACCAAAAAGGACTCCTTGTAGCACCGGACGCCAATGCACGTAACCCCTTTCCCTGCCGCCGCCAGTGCGGTCACCGTGCTCTGCTGTCGCGCCGTCTCCCGGTCGTACATGCGGCCGGCGACGCGGACATTGAGGATGTACGACCCCAGCGGGCTGGCCGTGCCGCAGAAGTTGTACATGGTAGAGTAGTACCGGAGCCCGAACAGCTCCGACACGGTGGCGAGGATGAGCGGCGCCGCGGCGCCGAAGCAGAACCCGATCACCACCGACGCCAAATACAGCGACCCGGGCACGCCGAACGCGATCAGCAGGTGGCCCGGCACGGTGAGAAGGAGCACGCCGGCCAGGATGAGCGGCCGCGGGAGGTGGTACCGGGACAGAAGTGCCTCTGAGGCGAACCCAGCCGTGACGCGGCCGAGGTAGTTCCAGATGCTGATGAGGGAGACGAAGGTGGCGACGCTCCGCCGCGGGTAACCCAGTGACTCGCCGATCTGGCCCATGTTGTCGATCGCCGTCAGCGTGCCGCCCACCCCGAACACCGTCGCCGTGAACAGCAGCAGCATGTCCACGCTCACCAGCGCCTGCAGGATCGTGTAGTCCTCGCCGCGTGGCGGCGGACGAAGCGAAAGCAGCAACCTATATTTGGCCCGCCATCGACGTCGCGGGCAGGGGTGCTGGCGGCTGCTTCACGTCTACAGCGACCTCCGGGGACAACTCCGGCGATGGCTGTGCCTGCGCTTCGTCGGGCGCGTTCCTGGACAGAGCAGCCTCCTCACGCAGGACTGTGGCGAAGCCAGGGAGGAGGAGCATGGACAGCACGACGGCGGCGCTGACGCCGTACTCTGCCCGCGTGAAATCGAACCGCTTCTGCAGGACGATGGCGACGAGGAGGTAGGCGGCGAGCGCAAGCGACACGTAGAGGAAGCAGCAGAAGACGCGGTACTCCCGGCGTACCGCGACGGGTGAGCGCGGCGCGCGTATGATCCGGATGGTGCCGAGGAAGGCGACGGAGACCGCGGCCGGAAGCCATCCGACGAGAAGGATGAGTGGCCTGGTGTCGCCGCCGCCTCCGGGGCCGTAGAAGGCGAGGTAGAGCTGGGTGAAGATGGCGCCGCTGAGGCCGACGAATCCCTTGAGGAGGCCGAGCATGACGCCCCGACTCTCGGGGAAGTTCTTGACGCAGGTGACGAGCGCGCCGGTGTTGGCGAAGGCCTGCGAGTTGGCGCCGACAGCGATGTAGAGGCAGACGAGCCAGAGCGGCGGGGCAGGGCGGACTTGGCCCGTGACGGAGAGGTAGAGCATGAGGTAGCCGCCGAGGTTCATGGCGGCGCCGACGGCGAGGAGGACGAGCCAGGGCGGGGCGAGCTCGGCGATGAGGCCGGCGTGGATGCCGACGTTGGCGCCCACGTCCTTGAAGAATCCCACCGTGTTGAGCTGCTCCTGCGTGTAACCCAGCGTCGACTTGATGTCCTTGGAGTAGATGGCGAAGATGTAGGTGGCGCCGGCGGCCGACATGATGAGGAACGAGCCGTACGCCATGAACCACCGCCCCCGCAGCACCTGCGCCGCAAACGCCGTCGCGGTGACCATGGCCATGGCTGTCTAGCTGCTTGGTTGCAGAGTGTCGTCTGTCGCAGTCGCAGTAGTGCCGTGCTTCGTTCTATATGGATGTCAGACACGACTGTATTGAGAAGAGAGCAAAAAAAAAAAAAAAAAAAAACTGTAGCAGATAAGTGTGAACTTTAGACCGAAAAGTTGGCACATGTCTTGTTTGCTTGTTGACAGTCGACGTTGTTCTCCTTGAATCGTGCATAAACTCGAGCAACTTGTCACTTAACACTACCTTGGGTGGTTAATTTTTTCATTGGCATTTGGGAAGCTACAAGCTGCAACTAGTAGTATACAAGTCGATGCTACTACGACCTAGTACCTTGCTACCTGCCTCTTAATCAAATCGAAACATGACAGAATTATTGCTACTAGTTTGATTTTACAGGGCTCCGTGTCCGTGTCCGTGTTTTTTTTTTTTCCAGTTTGGTCTTGATGCACGTTTATTTTGATCAAGTGACACTAGTAGTAGACAACAAATATCAGCCGGCAGTTTACTAAATTAAACGTCGTCCTCGATCATTGCGTGCAAGCTTGATTCCGGCATAGGCGCATTGCAGTGGCCAGTGGGTCAGCGTGCAGGGCATGAAATGACTGTACCTATTAGGGCGGCTTCACCTAGGGGGCACTCTCGTATGAAGAAATCAGAGTAGTTTCTATAGCATTTTGATGATGTCAAAACTTATTATTTACTGAAGAAAAAGAGCAATTTTTTTTCTTCTCCTTCTATGTACCTTAGATGCTCTCTCCCTCTCCCTTTTCAGCTCTCTTGGCTTTTTGTTAGTTTTCTGGTTTTTGAAACTGTGTGTTCCTTTAATAAATTTCAGTAGGGACTCGTCTGCCCCTCCTGTTTCATCAAAACAAGAGAGAGAGACAGAGAGCAAAAGTTTATGAAATCCTTTTCAAGTTAGAAGGTGGTTCGTCACATATATCGAATGGACAAAGAAACCATATGTACTGCGTTGGAGAGGGCCGACACCATTTCTATCCGCTCCTCTACATCTTGTGCACCCGACACAGCTGGGTGGCGGACAATGTCATGGCCGTGCGCTTGATGAAGAAATCATTGTGGCCAGACGGACTGGTTGCAGTTGGTAACGAACACGACAGAGTTTTCATCAATGAGATCCACAACATCTTTCGCTCGTGCGGAGCTTGCCCTCGTGATCTCCTCCATCGGTTTGAGTCCACATCAGGCACCAACACAGTGGCATTTGCACACGCAATGATCTAGATGTCGCGAAGGAAGGAGAGATGGGAGCGGTCGAAGGAGAATTGGAGAAGGGAGTGGAGTGGGCGTGGTTAAAACGAGGAGTTCATTGTGTCTCTGTGTGTGTGTGGCATAACACAGGGAAGGGTTTGGGACGAGTCCTACTCGTGTACTTCTCCCAACGTTGTTGACATTCTTAAATGTCAATATCCTTCATGAAGGCTTTGTTAGAGCACTTCAGTAACCCATTTGCCGTTGCACCTGTCGGAGTTATTCCTTCTTGTGCAATGCCTTTGTAAGCCACAAATAATATGGTTCATTGCAGTAGATACTTTGCCTCTATCACTCTTCTTTGGCAAATGCTTTGTTGTCATCGCTACTCGACGGATACTCAACATCGCTTAAGACCTGCTTTTGCTGCTAATTGTGTGATGTGTGAACTAGCTTCATTAACAATGTTGGGTAAACTAGCTTCATTAACAACTTCATATATGGATATGACAAAGATCCACTTCACCCCTTGTGAGAATGAAGCTATTTTGAAAATAGGACTTCGGCAAAAAAAAAAAGCTCACAACACCTTATGAAGCTATTGTAAGCTATTCCAAACCGTCCCTAATAATAACTTATTGAATCTTACAATTATTCCTATGCTAAAACAAACCTCACAACTATTCCTTGGGTTCTACTTCTATTTCTACCTCGTCTTGACCAGAAATGGTGTTAGCACCACCACCACTACTACAAGTGGCTCCCGCCTTGAACTTGGCGTAGATGTCTCCGGCGTAGAACTTCCGAGTCCTCCATGCGAGGGCCAGCGACACCACCGCCGCGGCCACGGTGACCGTCGTGATGACCAAAAAGGACTCCTTGTAGCACCGGACGCCAATGCACGTCACCCCCTTCCCCGACGCCGCTAGTGCGGCCACGGTGCTCTGCTGCCGCGCCGCCTCCCGGTCATACATGTGGCCAGCGACGCGGACGTTGAGGACGTACGTCCCCAGCGGGGTAGCCGTGCCGCAGAAGTTGCACATGGTGGAGTAGTACTTGAGCCCGAACAGCTCCGACACGGCGGCGAGGATGAGCGGCTGCGCGGCGCCCAAGCAGAACCCGATCACCAGCGACGCTACGTACAGCGACCCCGGCACGCCGAACGCGATCAGCAGGTGGCCCACCACGCTGAGCAGGAGCACGCCGGCCAGGACGAGCGGCCGCGGGAGGCGGTACCTGGACAGCAAGGCCTCCGACGCGAATCCTGCGGCGACGCGGCCGAGGAAGTTCCAGATGCTGACGAGCGAAATGAATGTGGTGACGCTCCGCCGCGGATACCCCAGCGACTCGCCGATCTGGCCCATGTTGTCGATCGCCGTCAGCATACTGCCACAGCCGAACAACGATGCCGTGAACAGCAACAGCATGTCCACGCACACCAGCGCCTGCAGGATCGTGTGGTCCTCGCCGCGCGGCGTCGGCCGCAGCGAAAGCAGCAACCTTTGGCCCGACGTTGCTGGCGCTGGTGGCTGTTTCGTAGCCACAGGCAGAGCCGGCGTGGCTGCAGTTTGTTCTTCAGATGACGTGTTGGTGATGTTGGACTTGAACAGCGCGGCTTCCTCGCGTAATACGATTCCGAGCGGGAGCAGCAGCATCAGGAACACGACGGCGGCGCTAGCGGCGTACTCTGCCCGCGTGAAATGGAACCGCTTCTGCAGGACGATGGCGACAAGAAGGTAGGCGGCGAGGGCGAGCGACACGTAGAGGAAGGCACAGAAGGCTTGATACTCCCGTCGTACCGCGACGGGCAAGCGCGGCGCGCGTATGATCCGGATGGTAGCGAGGAAGACGACAGAGACGGCGGCGGGGAGCCAGCCGACGAGGAGGATATGCGACCTGGCGTCGCCGCCGCCGCCAGCGGGGCCGTAGAAGGCGAGGTAGAGCTGGGTGTAGATGGCGCCGCTGAGGCCGATGAAGCCCTTGAGGAGGCCGAGCACGACACCGCGGCTCTCAGGGGAAGTTCTTGACGCAGGTGGCGAGCGCGCCGGTGTTGGCGAAGATCTGAGAGTTGGCGCCGACGGCGATGTAGAGGCAGACCAGCCCGAGCGGTGGGGCGTGGCGGACGCGGCCTGTGACGGAGAGGTAGAGCATGAGGTAGCCGACGAGGCTCATGGCGGCGCCGACGGCGAGGACGAGCCACGGTGGGGCGAGCTCGGCGAAGAGACCTGCGTGGATGCCGATGTTGCCGCCCAGGTCCTTGAAGAAGCCGACGGTGTTGAGCTGCTCCTGCGTGTACCCGAGCGTCGACTTGATGTCCTTGGAGTAGATGGCGAAGGTGTAGGTGGCGCCGGCGGTGGACAAGATGAGGAAGGAGCCGTACGCCATGAACCATCGTCCTCGCAGCACCTGCGCCGCGAACGCCGTCGCCGTGGCCATGCCTGGCTGCGAACTGTTGTCGTCGAGTAGCCAAGCTGGGTGTGTGCTCTGTTCTAACTTGTAAGGATGGCACCTTAATGATATTGGACAAAAATGCTGCAGTTGGTTCAAAAGATTATAATGGTGGGGAATATGCATACAGCACTTATTAGCGTGCTTTTTCTAGTTTAATTAACTCTTTACCGGAGCATGGATTCGTGACAGGGCATGGAATAGTGAGTGGGAAACTTTTCTTTTTCTAGTTGCATTGGTTTGCCCCAGGTCCCTTTGTCGTGCAACTTTCTTTTTCTTAATGAAAAATGTGCTTAAATACGTTCGAAAAAAAAATACTAGCATTTAGGATAAGCAACCTGTCACTTGACAGTGCCATGAGTGATTTTTTAATTGGCATTTGGGAGGCTACAAACTGCAACTAGTTTATATAAGTTGATGTTGCTATATTACCTAATACATACTAACCTGCCTACTAACAATCAATTGAAACATTGCAGAATTGCTAGTTTGGTTCTATAGGGCTTTTGTTCTTTTTTTGGTTTGGTCTTGGTGCACTTTTTAATTTGATCAAGACAACAAAAAAAAAAAAAAACAGCTGGCAGTTTACTACATACTCCGTCCATCCCATAGAGTTTGACGTTTTTAACTTTTGAGCTTTATGTTTGACTATCTGTTTTTTTCAAAATATTTAGGTAAATAATAAAACAAATTAATCAATATTTAAGTATCTTTATTGATAAAATAAGTCATAAAAATAAATTATACTTGTGCAAAAAATCTAAATAAGGCGAATCATCGAACAAGATGACACAAAATCCATGGTGACAAACTTCGACGGAGGGAGTAGGCATAGCAGTATGCGTAGCCAGTGAGTCAGCGTGCAGGGCATGAAAATGGTTGTACCAAAGAAATCGAGTAGTTTCTATGTGTATTAACGTCATGCCAAGCATTCTAATGATGTGAAAACTTATTTGACGAGAGAGAGCAAAAATTTATGAAATCCTAAGTTAGAAGCTAGTTATTTACATATATTGATGGATGAAGAAATTGTAGGCAATATAGATTTCTAGGCGGGCTGCATTAAACGGGCTGGCCGGGCACGGTGCGAAAAAGCACGACCGAGAACGGTCCGACCGGCGTCAACCGTGCCGTGCCGTGCCTGGCCCGCCCGGGCGCCATGCCCATGCCGGGTCGCGATGTCGACGCGGCGTGCTAGCCCGAACGCGACCCGTTTCGGTCGCGGCGTGGGGGTGGCACGGCTCCGGTCATTGGATTCCCCATGCTTGATTGGCAACCATTGGATCGACTAGTTAATCTAGATATAAAAAGCACATCCCTTCCTATTCTCTCTCATTTTCTTCCCTTCCCAGCCGCCACTATTCTCGGCTCCTCCTGTACTACTCCATCTCCTCCCGAAAGTACACTCCAAACCATAGCTCCCTCTCACTCGTCTTCTCCCCAAGACCACTCCCTCCCTACTCGTCTTCTCCACAATTCAATAGTGGCGGTGCGAGCCACATGTGGCGGTGTTGACACTTGTTATCATATAAATTTATTAATCAAATAAACATGAGAAAGAGGTATAAAACATAATAACAACCTAGAATAGGGTGTCACTAACATATTTCCACCAGTTTTGGTAAAGTTGTGATTTGCGGGGACTTAACACGTAAAAAGCGGTAGAAATGGCGTGGCATACGGCCGAGCGTAGCGCAACGCAATCCAACTCGAAACAAGTCTAGAAGGCTTCGGATTACCCGGCGTGGGCGAAACTTGACACGAAGAAAACATCATCTAGAAGACTCCGAAGCCCACGGCGCATCGGGGGGCCTAGAGTGGGACCCACTGCGGGCGATCGGCCTAATAATCGAGGCCGATCGGCCTGGCTTTACCAAGTCAGCCCCGTCTCCGGAACCTTCCTCCACCGCCTCTAAGACGCAATCTAAACCCGGTCGTTTGATGTCGGTTTGATCCGAGGGCGTCGTTAAGCACGAAGATTAGTACCACATTGCCTGCTTTGAAGTTGAAGAGACATAAGAAGACCCATATATATAGACCCCTAGGCCCCCCGTCTCAATCATCATAAGCGGATCGAAGCCTCAAGTCATCATCAAGAAGAAGATCAAGTTGAAGCCAAGGCGGGGAGAAGAGGAGGCGCCACCAAGAGATAGGATAGCTAATTCATCGCTCTAGATCTAGAGCCTAGTTTAGATAGAAAGTCGAGTTTAGAGAAGAGAGAGCATCTGCTCCGGTTACGGATCGATAAGTTACACTATGGATCAATATTATTATTGTTCTCATACACCTTTGTGCTATTTCATTACTATGCATGCAATTATTCTATTTTTTACTTTATTCTAGTCATAGCATATTTGATATGATCATTATTCATAATAATTCAACGCGCTTATTCGTAGAGCTCCTAGTGTATTACTCGAGTATGCTAGGTAGTAGAAAGTATGTAAGCATGGTGCTTAGATATAATTTACTTTTGCGGATTCACCTTATATATGCCGGGTTGGTGTGCTAGATCGTAGTGGTGACAGCACTATTGAGTCCTTTGCAATCCATCCCCGTGTATAAGACTAGTCGATAATGGTTCTTGGGATTATCTTGTTTTCGTTCTGATTTTCTTAAGTAATCTTCGGGTGCACATTCTTATCTATGGTTTTGATATATATATGATCTTATGCTA
This sequence comes from Hyparrhenia diplandra, assembly GCA_015847255.1. Lineage (NCBI taxonomy): Eukaryota > Viridiplantae > Streptophyta > Magnoliopsida > Poales > Poaceae > Hyparrhenia > Hyparrhenia diplandra. Next base: position 117,657 of record JADLZK010007406.1, read on the forward strand.
TGCCTATCTAAACATTTAGTAGAGTCTTTGTATGCTACCTAAGAACTGTCCCTTTGTCATAAATCCAATCCTAATCTAACTAGGAATTAATCTTATGCTATACTCACCACGTGTGTGCCTCTGCTGCTGTCTCATTTACCTTATTACTATTTATTATTGGCTTACCTTGTTTAAGTATATGCTAACTACTACAAAATCTCATTAGTATTCTATCACATGTCTTTAATCATTTGAACGCCTATCATATCTTCCTCGTGGATTCGATATTTAAAACCCTTCGGGTGAAATGCTCTTTGGACATCCGTGCGCTTGCGGATCTATTTCTCTCGTAAGTTAACAAATACCAACAGGCGGTTCGGCGCCACGAAGCGCCGGACGCGGCAAATAAGCGATGGCTGGCGCGCAGCCGAGGCGCGGTGGCGTGCAAAGAGGTCCTCGACGTCAACGCTTCACCGGGCGACGCGGCCTCGCGCCGGGCGGCGATAAGCGCAGTTGACGATACAATGGGCCCGGATGAGCACGTCGGACTGCCGTGCGCGGTAGCACGGCATGACATGGATGACGGGCCGTAGTGTCATTTTCGGGCCGAGATGCCGACATAGTGGCACTACACGGAATGACAGCGCCGCCGTGCCAAACCCGTGCCAGGCCCGGCCGTGCCGTGCCGCGACCGTGTTCGTGCCAATGCCATGTCGAGGCGACATGTTTGGAAATCTATAATTCCTAAAGATCTTGTGCACCGGTGGATCTTGGTGGCGAACGATGTCATGGCCATGCTCGATGAAGAAACTGTTGTGGCCAAAAAAAATGTTGTGGTAGGCGAGGGAATGTACGTGGCCAGTCGTTGTCGTCAATTAGGATAAAGGTGAGGTCAAGAGCATCTCCCGCGTGCAGCGGCTTGTCCTTGTGGTCTCTTCCTCGGCCGACTTCCCGCCTTAACCACTGCTTCCCAAAACTTCTCCTCTCATTGCCCGGCATGGGCTACCCTACTCCGAAACTCCTCTTCCCTAGCGCCGGCAAGCCACCCGGAACTGCTTTTTAGCGCTTGTGCCGCGCTGTCCGCCCTGAGATCCGTCAATTTGAGTCCACACCAGGCACTACACTCAGCTCATAGGGATCTAGATGTCGCGAAGGTGGGAGCAATTGAAGAAGAATTGGAGAACGGAGAGGAGTGTTCATGGGTTGACAGTAGGAGTTCATTGTGTGTGTCGAGGTGGCATGACATTGGGATGGCTTTGGGACGAGTCCTACTCATGTGCTTCTTCCAACATTGTTGGCATCTGAAAATGTCAATATCCTTCATCAAGGCTTTGTTGAAGCACTTCTACAACCCATCTGCCATTGCACTAGTCAGAGTTGCTCCTTCTTGTGCAATGCTTTCGTATGCTTCAAGCTCATCATCGCAATGGTCTATCCAACCTCTATGGCGTTGCCACAGTCATATGGTTCCATGTAGTGGATACTTTGCCTCTATCACCCTCTTTGGCGGATGCTTTCTCTCATCATCGCTACTTGGCACATACTTTACCACCAACATCGCTTAGGGCTCCCCTCTCAGGCAAATGCATTGCTGCTACGTGTGTGATGGTCCCTACTTGCGAATACTTTGTCATTTTATCAACCTAATCATCTCTAGCATATGCTTTTGCCACCATACTACTGGATGCTTGTCTTGTCTCTTCTCGATGGATGCTTTGCGACCACGACTTCATCTCTATGTTGGCAAGCGCAAGTGATTTCCGATCACTTGTCACTAGGTGGAAGTGTTGGTAACGGTTGGCTATATTTGCTATCGCTGAAAATAACCAAGTGTTGAGATATAAAGTTGAGACCGGGCAGGATAGTTGTATCCCCTCTGTGTCGATTAAGGACCGTTTCTTTGCTGGACATCAGTCGTGATTGAAGGACTCCTAGCACTTAGCTGGCCAACCTGAGGTTGTCGACCACGAAAGCCAAGTAGCTCTGTTTGGGCTGGGATGTGGCCGGTTGTGCGTGTTGGCGGTCCTTAATACCTATTTTTTTATCACCAAAATCTTCATGAAATAAGATAAAAATGATTACCAAACTCTAGAATAGGGGTTACAACTAATAATCGGTTCCACGAGTTTTGGTAGTTTATCCTTTTCAGGTGAACATTCATGAAAAGCATGGAAATATGACAAGAATATACAATTACAAATATTTCCATCATACATAAGGACTAGAGGAGTGAGGCTCATCATCAAGCCAATCAGAGCCCAAGAAGAAAAGGCCTCAATTGAGTTCGGGCCAAGTTTGGACTGTATGAGCACTCTAGAGTATTTTTGGCATAACTCCCTTATCTGAACTCCATTTTTAGAAATCCACCAACCGTTGGAAAGCTAACGATGAGCCCTACGAGCCCATGAATTCTCAACCCAAACGGAGCCAATTTGGGTCTGATCGGACTAGTGGGTCCGGACAAACCGGCAGCGAGCCCGTTCGGCCCCAACTTTAGTCGATTGATGCATGCCGCCATGCATATGACGGTTCTGGGGGTGCTTTGTTGGAATATGATATTGTAACCGCCTAAAGGAGGTCGGTTTGCACCCTCCATTTGAGGATGAACATTTTCCAAAGAGCCCCCTCTCATCTACCTATAAAAGGAGGCTTCTCCCCTCTCAATCATTCAACCATTCCACATACCACACACAAAAAGACACAATGTAGCAATAGAGAGGAAATCTCCATTTTAATATCTTAGCTCTCTAGTGTAAGGAGTGAGTGAGGAAGATAGAGATGAAGAAGTACTGGAGTTGTCGGCTACCTCCACTAGTGTTCCCGAAGGCCTCGTGTATACTTAGCAGAAGGAGTGTCGGGGAGTCAATTTTTTTCTAGTTCCTAAAGACTGTGGGCTCCTCTGTGTATTCTAACCTCTGCTCATGAAATGCACTCCTCTGTATAGATTAGAAATCTAGAAACTAAAATAGGTAATGAGAAGAGGGCTTCTAGGGAGTCCATTGTTATGATAAGAGGGCTTATAGGGAGTCCATTGTTACCACCTCAAGGCAAGGGTTTGTTAGCTTATTGTAATGTCTTATTATAATTGTTCTTTTAGAGAAAATTTATAAAATACAAACCTTGTAGGGACTGCACATTTTTGTCACCAAACAAAGAGGTCGCTTCCACACTGCCCCCCCCCCAAGGTGCCATTTAGTGCCACAACATATAAGCAAAAGGGCGACAATGTTTCCTTCAAAGAAACATACCTCCCAACAAATGTGAAGCATAAGGAACAGAGTGTGTTAGCTTGTAATAGTTTCATCATCTAATACTATTTTTTTCTTTTCTTTATCTAATGGAGAAAAATGCAATGCAGGGTGACTGTCACACCCCAAGCAATGGGGCCCAAAGGGGGCGGCCCGAGGGGCCAACTGCCGAGGCCCACGGCCTCCCGCCCCGCCGCCCTTTCACGGATTTTTCGGAAATTAAGAGTAAGAGTTCGTTAGGATAATTTAGGACTTTTTGGTGTGAAGGAGATATTTCCAATTTATAAGGAAGTCTCCTATTAGGAAAAGAATAAGAATTTGCTTGTAAAAGGCATTCCAATCTTATAAGGAAACCTTTAGAGATTGCTTCTACTCATGTGCTTCTCCGAACATTGTTGGCATCTCCAAATGTCAATATCCTTCATGAAGGCTTTGTTGAAGCACTTCTGCAACCCATCTACCGTTGCACTAGTCGGAATTGCTCCTTCTTGTGCAACGCCTTTGTATGCTTCAAGCTCCCTCTTCGCAATGGTCTATCCAACCTCTTTGGTGTTGCCACAATCATATGGTTCTATTCAGTGGATACTTTGCATCTATGACCCTTCTTTGGCGGATGCTTTCTCGTCGTCGCTACTCGGCGGATACTTTGCCACTAACATCGCTGTAGGATCCCCTCTCGGACAAATGCTTTGCTGGTAAGTGTGTGATGGTCCCTACTTGTGAATATTTTGTCGCTTTGTCAACCTAATCATCTCTAGCATATGCTTTTGCCGCCATACTGTTGGTGGATGCTTGTCTCATCTCTTCTCGATGGATGCTTTGTGACCATGACTTCCATCTCTATGTTGGCAAGCGCTTCATGGATGTAATCTTCGTTCTGTATGTTCAGCTGGTTAGGTTTTGAAGAGGAGAGAGAGGATTGTAGAGTTACTCCCTCCATTGCAACCAGTGAAGCCAGTTTTGAGCGATGCCCAAAAACGTGGAGCAACACAACTACTTTCACTGATGCCAGCTGAAGCCAGATTGATAAAATATTATTTCCTTCGCACCCATCGAGACGAAGACGACAACGGTCTGCTGGCTGGTTTAGTATAGTATCTACTTTTTCATTTACTTTCAACTAGATTGGCAGGTCGAATCTGGGTAGGTGCCTCAACGTCTGGCCGAGACGGGGACCACATTGCTTACTCCTGAAGGAACCGCACCCGCCCTCTTCCTCCGGCCCGTTCCCGTCTGCCTCCGGCGTTCTTGCCGGTGTGTGCCGGGAGAGGGGCCCCCAAGCGTCTAGTTTGTAGTAGTAGTTATCTAGTAAGTAGATCTTTAGTGCCTTTATGGCTTTATCCCTCAGTGGTAGTCTCTGCTCGGGCTGCGCCACCGTCGCCGATTTCGGCTTCTTCTTCATCACCGTCGTTGTCGTCCAGGTCAGTAGTAATAAATCCAGTCCTGAATCCCCTCGCTCCCTTCACTACCGAGCAGTTTCCCTGTTCCCTTCCTCCACCCCATCAGACTCCGATTCGCCTGTTGATGGAGTGGATTTCAGCACTGTGTCTTCGGATCGAGCACCCTACTGGGTGGATCTGCTCCGTGCCGCTGCTGCTCACCTCCCCTTCGCCTCGGTCGAGTCATCCATCATCATCATCCTGCCGCTTGCTCCACCCTCCACCTCAACGTTGCAGCTTCATATCCGGTTGACCAAAGCTTCTACCAAGCAGCTCTGCTTCCGATGGTGCCTCGACGTCCTCGTCTTCCCCTGGATTTCATATCCGGCGACGACAACCCGTCTATCATTCGGTCGCTCGGTGTGCGCGTTCTACAAGGCTCCGTCGATCCAACTACAACTGATGCTTTGCACGGCCTTCCATCCGGATGTAGCCTCTACAGCCTTCCGCCTACGAAATCGTCGTCGTTCGTGGTGTAGCAGCTGCTGTTCTTATCCGGCAAGGGACCAAGTTGTAATTCAGTCCTCTTCGGAGGACTTTTATGTAAGATGGCTGCATAATATAATATATTTCTTGTTGTAAAAAAAAAAGATTGGCAGGTCCCACATGTGGTGCTTGGTATTCTCTACCACTACGAGCTAACTTCAGCGGTGCTAGAATTCATATATGGAGGCTGGCGTTTTTGGGCACCACTATCACACCGTGGAAGGTCTAAAAGAAACCTCACAACTATTCCTTAATTGGGTTCTACTTCTACCTCTACTTCTTCCTTGTCTTCACGAGCACTGGTATTACCACCACCATCGCGGCCGCTGCAAGTTCGTCCTGCCTTAAACTTGGCGTAGATGTCTCCTGCGTAGAACTTCCTAGTCCTCCATGCGAGGGCCAGCGTCACCACCGCCGCGGCCATGGTGACCGCCGTGATGACCAAAAGGACTCTTTGAAGCACCGGACGCCAATGCACGTAACCCCTTTCCCTGCTGCCGCCAGTGCGGCCACCGTGCTCTGCTGTCGCGCCGTCTCCCGGTCGTACATGCGGCCGGCGACGCATACATTGAGGACGTATGTCCCCAGCGGGCTGGCCGTGCCGCAGAAGTTGCACAAGGTGGAGTAGTACTTGAGCCCGAAAAGCTCCGACACGATGGCGAGGATCAGCGGCTGCGTGGCGCCCAAGCAGAAACCGATCACCACGGAGGCCACGTACAGCGACCCGGGCACGCCAATCAGCGGCTGCGTGGCGCCCAAGCAGAAACCGATCACCACGGAGGCCACGTACAGCGACCCGGGCACGCCAAAAGCGATCAGCAAGTGGCCCAGCACGCTGAGCAGGAGCACGCCGGCCAGGACGAGCGGCCGCGGGAGGCGATGCCGGAACAGCAGGGCCTCCGATGCGAATCCTGCGGCGACGCGGCCGAGGTAGTTCCAGATGCTGATGAGGGACACGAAGGTGGCGGTGCTCCGCCGCGGGTACCCCAGCGACTCGCCGATCTGGCCCATGTTGTCGATCGCCGTCAGCAAGCCGCCATAGCCGAACAACGACGCCGATAACAGCAGCACCATGTCCACGCTCACCAGAGCCTGCAGGATCGTGTAGTCCTCGCCGCGGCGGCGGCCGCAGCAATAGCAGCAACCTTTGGCCCGCTGTCGCTGTCGCTGTCGCTGGCGCTGGTGGCTGTTTCGTGGCCGCTGGCAGAGCCGGCGTGGCGGCTAGTTGCTCTTCAGCTGACGTGTTGGTGATGTTGGACTTGAACAGTGCTGCCTCCTCGCGTAATACGATTCCGAGCGGGAGCAGCAGCATCAGGAGCATGATGGCAGCGCTGGCGGCGTATTCTGGCCGTGTGAATTGAAACCGCTTCTGCAGGACGATGGCGACCAGAAGGTCGGCGGCGAGCGCGAGGGACACGTAGAGGCAGGCGCAGAAGGCGCGGTACTCCCGGCTTACCGCGACGGGGAGACCGCGGCGCGCGTATGATCCGTATGGTGGCGAGGAAGGCGACGGAGACGGCGGCAGGGAGCCAGCCGACGAGGAGGATTAGCTGCTTGGCATCGCCGCCACCACCGGGGCGGCCGTAGAAGGCGAGGTAGAGCTGGGTGAAGATGGCGCCGCTGAGACCAATGAAGCCCTTGAGGAGGCCGAGCACGACGCCGCGGCTCTCGGGGAAGTTTTTGACGCATGTGGCGAGCGGGCCGGTGTTGGCGAACGCCTGCGAGTTGGCTCCCCACGGTGATGTAGAGGCAGACGAGCCAGAGCGGCGGGTGGGCGCCGGCGCGGCCCGTGACGGAGAGGTAGAGCATGAGGTAGCCGCCGAGGTTCATGGCTGCGCCGATGGCGACGACGAGCCAGGGCGGGGCGAGCTCGGCGATGAGGCCGGCGTGGATGCCGACATTGGCGCCCACGTCCTTGAATAATCCCACGGTGTTGAGCTGCTCCTGCGTGTACCCCAGCGTCGACTTGATGTCCTTGGGTAGATGGGGAAGGTGTAGGTGGCGCCGGCGGTGGACAAGATGAGGAAGGAGCCGTACGCCATGAACCACCGCCCTCGCAGCACCTGCGCCGCGAACGCCGTCGCTGTGGCCATGGCCGGCTGCGGACTGTTGTCGTCGAGTAGCCAAGCTTGGTCTGTCGCAGTCGCACAGCAGAGTGCGTCCTTTGTTCCTAGGATTGGCACCGTAATTATACTGGGAAAAAGTGCTGCTGTTAGTTCAAAAGTTTGTACTTTTTGGAAATGCAGGCAACACTTAGCGTGTTTTTACTAGTTTACGGCTATAGGAAACTTTTTTCCCCCCTAGTTGCATTGGTTTGCTCCAGGTCGCTATGTCTTGTAACTCTCTTTCTCTTAATGAAAAACATGCTTAGATATGATTGAGGAAAACCGTTTCTTGTTTAATATAGTCTCCTTGAGTGTATTAGCCTTCATGTAAACTGAATTTTGATGTAAGTTGAACCGTTGGACAACTAGTGTTGCAATATGGTTGTTAAAAATACACCCCGACAGCTAAATATGTTACATAAAGAAACTATTGGTGTATCTCCTTTCTTAATTTAGAGGTTTCATGTGGATGGCCCAGGCTGCAAAATTGGGTCACAAATGGAAGATACCAATGGTAGTAAGGTTAAGTTTTGGGATGACATTTGGCTAGGTAATTTCTGTCTACCTACACAATTATGGAAACTCTATAGATATGTGAATGAAACGAATAATAAGTTTTTTTTTAAACGAGGGAATATAACCTGTTTTCATTAAGCAGAGTGAATTACAAGTTAGATATGAGAGAACCCTCATAGCCCAGGTTACAAACCACCAATATAGTAGCAAAGTAACCTAGAATAGACATAAGACAAAACATAAAAGATGCACGGAAAGAGCTACTAGCCTCAACCCCTAAGACCTACAACTATGCTTGCGAGGCCAACTCGCAATGATTGTCAACCGGAAGACCATCCAATAGCAACAAATGGCGGCAAAGCATATCCGGCAACGAACCAGTTAGAACCATCACTCTTGGCAACTCAGCAGCTGCCCAAGATAAGGCCAAGGACATGGCGCCAAAGCATCCGCCAACAAACCCTCAATGGTCATCCCTCTTGGCGGCTCAAAGCGCGCGCTGCCCAAGAGGAGGGCGGCACAATGGCAAAGCATCCGTCAACGAACCCACCATCAGCCGTCACTCTTGGCGGCTCAGCAGTTCCCCAAAAGGAGGCCGGCGACACGGCGGCAAAGCATCCGCCAACGAGCCAGCCATCACCAATCACTCTTGGCGGCTCAGCAGCTGTCAAAAAAAGGTTGAGTCATTTGGGTTATTAAAATTCCACCTAGAGTACACTAAGATCTAGACCCTAAACATGGTTTGTTTCTGGGTTTTGGGAACGCTTAAAACGTTTTCAGATGGCATCCCCATCTGTCGGCGCTGTAATCTGTTGTCTGGTCTATTGACCTCGGTTGAATGGACGTGGGGTTATGCCCTTTAATTTGAAAACAAAAATACACACTGACCTAATATATGCCGTCCTCTGTCACTGGGCATTGCAGTGGCCAGTGAGTCAGCGTGCAGGACATGAAATGGCCGTACCTATCATACTGAGATTATTTACACTCCCTCTGTATTCCATTGCCTTAAAAATTCTATCATGATAGAGGACTTTGCTAGTGTGCAGTCCATCTATGATTGATCTATATATACTGCCACCACTCAATTATGTTTGAATATAATTAAAGCACTGTCCATCGATCATGGTGTATATATTTTGTAGGGATCGATGGCATTCTCTCCCTCACTCTCTCGTCTAACATCGGCGCAGCTGTTAAAACATCGAGTGAATCATCTGCAGAACCATACCTGGATGAGTTCAGCACCTTGAGAATGAAGATACTCCCTTCGTTCCATAATACTTGTAATTCTTTTGACTTATATAAACTGTGTTTGACCTCTCATCTTATTCAACTTTTTTTTAATAAATATTACCACTTTTATTATGACTTGTTACATCACTAAAGATATTGTAATGATGTTTTGTTTGTTTTTTATAATTTATATAAAAAATTTGAATAAGACGAGCAGTAAAAAACACAGTTTATATGGGTCAAAAGAATTGCCAATGAAACGGAGGGAGTATACCACACCGTTTACCTTCTCTTCATTAATTGTGAGAGAAGCAGAAGCTGTTACATTGTTCCTGCATTGTGACAAGTGCTAAGTTTCTCCTCTTTTATAGGAGTAGTGGTTGACAAAAATAGATAAACACAATCTTATCATGGATACACACAGCTATGTCTGCTAGCCAAAGGAATTTAAGTGACGTCAACGGATGGGCCATAGTTAGTTATGGTGTGAATTTATCCAGTTTTCTACTACTATAATAATTTAAATCTGATCACATCTAGAATTTTTTCCCACTTTTTTTTGGATCAAAGGGAGTAAGCATTTTCTACATACCTTTGTTCTAGACACAATTTGAATCTTTTTAATTCAAGGAGCCTATCGTTTTAAACTTTGAGTAGTTCTGTACAAAGTAATATTAATATTTTTATCTTCATATAAACTTATTATAAAAATATTTCTTAATTAATCTAGCAATACTCATCATAATACTTAATATGTTTGGCTAAGTTTGTAATTGATTGATTCCTGATTTATTTATATTATTTTTGGGACCGAGGAAATAGAATAATTGCAATGCCTCATCATAAGGTAAATAGCCAATTTTTCTTCACCTTTTACGGGCTTATTTGTATGTGCACAGTAAAAGTATTTGGTTAATGTTTAGTTTTGCATCACCTGGTCCAATACAATAACTGAAACTTGTCTGTCGTCACTAGTCATTAGTCCCTAAAATAGAGAACACCATGACTAAAAATGACTAAACTTTAGGGCTGACGGCTAAATACATGCCGCACTAGCTACTTATATTATATGACGGTGTCATCCGAATTTTGATATTTTGATCTCAGAATTTGTATGGCGGGGCGATCAGTATGGTTGCTAGATCGAAATCATCAGACTCTGGCACGATGGACATCCAAAGAACAAATAAACCAATATATGGTATAATGATCGATGCAGCTAGATTTAAGATGTACCGTCTCCGTAACAAGAGAAAATCATCATGCAAACTAAGCTGGAACAGATAAATATATATAGTATAATGATCGATGCAGATGGGGGTTCAATTGAATTCTTCATGCATGGTCGGATCCTCGATCGAGCGGCTTGTTACACGCCCCCCTATCCGGATGTTTCTATGGCGGCGACTTGGCCTTTGCGGCGGCAATCATTGAGAATGTCGACGTAGAACTGGCACCTGCTGATGTCGTTCCCATGCTGGTTGACGCACTGTATACATGTTTATAATTCAGGTCAGATCCATGCAAGCAAAATTAACATTCAGATATGTAAACAAATTAGAGATGCAGAGACATACGTCTTGGAAGGCCATGGCATGGATTTGGCAAGGGTTGGATGGCGACGACGCATCATTATCGGCACCACTAGCAATGGCATTGGTAGTGTGTTCGATGCGGAAGGTACGGGGGCCAATGACAGCATCAATAGCCCTGTTCGCCATGTTCCAGGAGGCGGACCAAATCCATGCGTCGGCAAAGGAGGACGCGACGTTGCTCAACACAGAACCGCCGCCGCCGGTTGCAGTCGCCGGAGCAGGAGCACCGCCGCCCTTGGCCGCTGCAGTTAGTTAACACAAATAGTACAGATTCAAATTGCTAGAGATGCTGCTCTATCATCGGACACGTGCATTAATTCATTCGTTCATAGTACATACCTGGTGCAGGCGCAGGGGCTTTGGCTGTTTTGGCACTGGAATAAGATCTCCCTCCTCCTGCAACCAAATAAACCAGATTCAATCAATTGATCATAATATTATCCTTCACTCAATAAAATACAACATCCGCGATCCATCATATGTATATTCACAGATGATGATATATACACGATCGACACAAATGGCTATATATAAGTGATCATGATGAACGACGACGCGTACCCCCAGAGCTGCGGCCGCCGCGAGGCATGTCGGCTGGCGTCGGTGGTTGGAGCAGCAGGCCGTCGGCGATGACTGGATCGTCGGATCGAGGAAGGAAATATAGACGGTTACGAGATGGATGTATGGATCGATCGAGGCCAGCGATGGTACGTGGCTTATATATGGTTATATATAAAGGCTGTCCATTAATTTCATTTATATACACCATCCATGAGCCATCTTCTTCTTCTGCAAGATACAATACAATTACTAGGGATATGGATGAAAGTTGGGCCACGCGATTTTTACTGGAGGCGGTTTCATATCCTAATACTCCGTAAAACATAGTTTATTGAATCAATGAGTTTCCATTCATTAATATACAGGTAATTTTATTCAAAAAAAAAGGCTAAAATTTTTTTGGACTTGTTGTGTCCTACTAGTCGCAAATTGTTTCCACCATGTAGTTTCTTACTTTGTATCTAGTAGTTAGGGCTATGAACGTTGGTCAGCCTTGCTGCCGCCTTGCATCAAAGGTTGTGTCGTGTATGTGATTTTTCCTCTTAATGAAACGCAGTTGAATGACTTCGATTGTGAATAAATTGTTAGACTTTTCTAGGCGGTTTTCAAAATCCAGCTTCTATAATGAAAGATAAAATAAAATTTTACATCAGATTATTTCAAATCTCCCCAAGAACTTCTATATTTTCTTTCTGAACTATGTTTTTACTCTTCTTCCCCGTGTCCTCCCACCTCCATATTGGCCCATTATACACATATTACACATATACACATATATTTCCTTATGATTAGATAACTTTTATAAATGCGTTTTTGAGCATATAAATGCGGAAATATTGAGAATTGGGATAAGTTGGGAGTAACTTTTATAAATGTGTTTTTTTCTTTTTCTTTTTCCATATGTTTTCATCACTAATGATAATGATGAGTCATTGAGAAGTGTTTTTAAATCTTTTTTGAGGTTAAGTCATCGGCAAACTTTATTGATACAAAAAGATAGTTACATAGTTTACAGGTAAGGGTAGGACCAACGCAGGTAGTGGTGCTTGTTAGTCTCACCTAGAAAATAATGTATACTTTGGAGCAACATTTAAAGTTTCTACATTTCTTCCAATGCAGGCATACAACACTTCGGGTCCCCTACCGCCCCTTTGTCTCTCCCTCTCACACGGTCCCCTACTACTCTTTGCCACTACTCCCTCTCACATGTTGTCGCTTTTGGAGCTACTATGTGGATAATATTGCTTGGCGATGATGTCATCATAGTGGAGCAGTTCACGCTCCAACGCCTTCCTCAGCCACTGCCTTGCCCTTTTTGTCAGGAGAGGGCATCCCAGCCTCTGTAGGCTAATCTGACGCCCTGCGAGAACACTAAATAACATGACATGGCTACCGGCGGTTGACGTGAAACTTGAGGCGTTACGCCACGATGGGAACGATGGTGAAGCCCTAAACGACGAAGAGATGAAGTGGGTCTTCTATCAAGCATGAGAGCTTTTTTTTTTTTTTTTTTTTTTGACATTGGTTTCTAGTCAGCTCATAAGCTACGGAATTACACTCCCCTATCACAATGGCCAGTAGAGCAGCAAAATCCAAAATAAAAAATTGCCGGTGAGTTTTGAAAACATTTCGGGGGCGGGGGTTTATATTAGTAAAATATTTTGGGTTCATTCTACCAGCAATCTTGGTTTGTATTTTTGTAATTGTTGTTCTACTCAAAAGATTGGTCTAGCACACTTTTATTTTTTAACTAAAACACACCCCCGCAATAATCGTCGTTCGTTACCAACCAAACTTTACTTCACTGTGACAGTTTCAACCTTTCAGACCAGAGGCGCGGGCACCCGGCCGGCACCGGGTCCAGGGGCCGGCAGCCATGGCGGACGCCGGGGTGACGGGGGTGGTGGCCAAGTTGGGTGAGCTAGCGGCGGAGGAGGCGACGGCGTTGCTGCGCGTGGACGCCGAGATCCGGACGCTGCGCCGGAAGCTGGCCTACCTGCAGGCGCTCGTCCGAGGGGCCGACCGCCAGCGCCGCGGCCGCGCGAGCGAGCTGCTCCTGCTCTGGCTGCGGGAGACCAGGGGAGGTCGCCTTCGAGGTCGAGGACGCCGTCGATGAGTTCCACCTCCGCGTAGAGACCTGCCGCCTCGGGGCCCGGTGGCGCCGGCGCTGCAGATGGTGGTGGGGATGGCACCACGACGCCGTCAGCCTCGTCCAGGCCCTCGCCACGCAGGTGCTCATTCTGATTCCAGTTCCACTGCGGTGTAGTACATCACTTATCAGTACCAACGAAATTTTTCTAATAATAGAAATTGAGGACAGGGATCACTTCACTAGTATATAGTATAAGTAGAAACTGAATTTAACGATATCTCTGACTTTATAGTTCCATTTTTTTTTTTTTTTGTTCATGTTAACTGATTGTTTGCTGAAATCAATACAACTTTGCAAGCGAGCTATGGTACTAGAGAAAAATTGGGAAACACAAAATGCAACTTTGCATCTCCTAAACAACAAGACATGACAATAGTTTTAGAGACATATACTATTAGACTGTTACTGAACCTCTAGGCTCTAGGCAAAGATGCCCATCACTGTGGCATTACACATCGCTGTAGACATCTTGTATTTGTCCCTGTACTAAGCAATATTCATGTTTAAATGATTAGTTATGGTGCATCCTTCTTGAAATCTATCAATGCAGAAAAGAAAATAAATATGTATACATGGAGTCTATATGGGGAAATATGCGTACAAAACATTGATTGGTTGGGGATTTTCTTGGAATCCATTCTATGCCCTCTGATCAAATTACGCCTGTGGCTACTTAATCCAGGACTTGAGTTTTGTTCTGAAATTATCACTTGTGTGGTCAATACCAAACTTTTTTTGTTTTGTAGCTAATGGATAACACTGTTAGTTTCTATGGTCAGACATGTTTAGTGCCCTTTGGATATCAGCTGCTGTTGTTCCACATGCCTCTATTTTCTGAGATTCTTTCTCCACAGTTTAGCTCGTCTTTCCAATCAGTACATCATTAAAGACCTTGTGATCTTTTAGACAAATAAATCTGTGCTCTCTCGAGTCCAAAATGTAAGTCATTTAAGTTTTGTGAGTCAAACTATGGCCAAGTTACACCAAATTAGTTTTATTAAATCCACCATGGAATATGTTAGGGTAGTCGTCCATTTGTTTGGTATTATATTTTTAAAATATATTTTCTGTAAATTTTGTCAAAATTAAATAAATTTGATTTAGGACAAAATAAAAATACTTACATTTTTGAAAAAATGCAGTACTGATCTACGGATGTCTCCTTTTGTTTTTATTTGAAACCAGGCAATCTGCTGCTTTGGTTTGGTTTAGTGACCCTGTGAATACATTGGAGGTTCATCACATGTCTATATGCTAATGGTCTGCAAATTAACATGTCTATGATGCACAGATTTTTATGCGTCATGGGCTGTCAAATCAAATATCTAAGATCAATGAAAGGATTGATGAAATTAACCAGAACAAGGAAACATATCAAATTGAAAGTTCTCCTTCTGAAATTTGGAGTTCATCATCAGTTGAAGTGGATCCTGAGTGGTACACTACTATCTGGTTTTCATTTCTTTTTTATTGTTTTGTTCTTTCATTTGACCTCTTTTTTTTATTATCCTGTATTCCATGACACAATTTCATTTAAAGTTGTCCCTATTCTGTTTCTGTGTTTCCCTATTCCATTTTTTCTTTGGGTGCACCTCACTTCTACATGGAGATAGTGCTGCAAAATATCGTATGTTCCCAAAACCAATGAGGAAATATCTTTTCGTCCTACTACCGGCTAATTGTAGTGTTCAAACATTTGGCATTGCATTTTAACATGTATATTGTGATTCTGGTTTAAGGCGATCAAACTGTGAATGTGCATTTTCCTTTACTAGTGCAGTAGTTAGGTGTGTATCACTTTGAAAAATGTTGCATGGTGAACACATGCTGGCCTGTTGGTAAATTTTGTACCATCAATCCAATATATACTGTCTATAAAGTATTGGAACTTGGTGTAGCGATGATTGTTATGGTTGGGATAGTCTTTCAAGATGTGAGAAGAGCTAAAGAGTTGAGTGTGTTGGCCCTTTACCATGTTCAGGAGCGGGCAAAATACCAGTCACTTTATTATATTAGATTGCATGGAACACAACTGTTATGAACGTCGTTGGGGCTGAGATCGTGAGGGAGAGATGGCAGCAGCGATGGTCGTGCTATAGTACCCGCGGTGCTACAGTACCCGCGGGTACTGTTCACAGAGGAGGCGGCGGCTAGGGTTTGGGGAGTAGGGGCACTAGGAACGCCGGCCGCGGGGCTCTGCCCACGGCCGGCAAGAGAGAAGGGGTTTCCTTCTAATCTCTTGCTTAATTCAGATTTATACACGCCCTCTCATTATATAGAGAGGGTTGACTTGGCCCCTAAGCAAGGTACTAATTAACCCTAATGGGCTAAGGCCCAATAGTCCCTTGACTCCTCTAACAACAACTGCATCATGTAAAGGTATTATATTGATTACTGTTAGCCAGCCCTAGTTGTTTGCTGGCGCAAAGGGTCTTTGAGCCATATGACAGCCTAGCCATGTTGTCAATGCCGTTCATCTAGAATTGCAGTGGCAAGTGAGTAATGATCAATCTGATGTAGCATAGGGTTGTTCTAATTTCTCACTCTCCCTTGCAGATGAGAGAACTGTTTGCACCTTTCCCTGTATTGTTAGCTCCACCTGTTAGATGGAAAAAATGTGAGGCCTAATATCACATTTTGATGTGTTCCTGCAGAGAATTGTGAACCTTTTAGTGTACCACTGCAAAGTGCCCTTTAGGAATACATAATGTGTCAGTCCCCTGTTTTGTTATATGCAACTTTGTAATTTGTAAACATATTATATGTCTATATGGCTGAACTCATCGATTTAATATTGATATAAAACTGACTGAAACATTCTGCAGGTATGAGGATAAATATGTTATAGGCTCTAGAGAAAGTGAATTTGCTATCCTTAAGGACCTAATCATAAACAAAGAGGGAGATATTTTTCACCGGGCTGTCATCTCAATTTTAGGGCAGCGTGGCATTGGAAAGACTACACTTGCAAAGAAGCTGTACAATGACCCAGATATCATTAAACACTTTGAGGTCCATGCATGGGTATGTCTTCCACCTCATATCAGGTTCAGGGACTACATTGAGATTATGTACTTGCAAGTCAGCTCACAGGTTCCAGAAACTCCTGAGAAAAATGATAGTACAGCATTTGCACCTGGTAATGAAGAAACCACCGATATGGAATTCAAACTTTTGCAGAACCTTGAGAACAAGAGGTACCTAGTTGTTCTTGATGGTTTAGTCAGCATTAGTGACTGGAACTCATTATTTGCCGTGCTGCCAGATACCAGTGGCAGCCGGATCTTACTTTTACCACACATCTCAATGTGAAGGAAATCAATCACATTGACCCACAGATAGCTCCCATTAAACTTCCTTATCTTGACGAAAAATATGGACAGGAGTTATTTCGTCAACGAGTTTTTGGGACAATAGAACCTCCACAAATTTATAGAAGCAAGGGTTACTATAAAAAAGTTCACAATATATCAACAGGTCTACCCCTGGCAATTACTGTGCTTGCAGGAATATTAAGATCAAAGTTGATTCCCATGGAGTGGGATGTCATATTTGAACAACTCGAGTCCAATGGCCAGCCAAAACCAGTTAGAAGCATATGGTCTTTGTCTTTTGATGACTTGCCACACTACCTTAAGTCATGTTTCCTATACTTCGCGTCCGTTTCAGAAAATGTCATTCTTTACCCAGATCGTTTTGGTGCGCCTGTGGATTGCTGAAGGTTTTGTTATGCCAAAGAAGGCAGAAACGCTGGAGGATGTTGGGTTTGACTATCTGAAAGAACTGGTCGCAAGAGGGTTAGTCCAGGTCATGGAGAAGGATGCTGGTGGATCCATCAAGCTGGTAGCCATCCACAATCTGCTCCATGCTTTTGTGGAGTCTGAAGCACAGGACTCTAGTTTCCTTTGAAATCCACCATCATGCTAATGTTGTAAATCCAAACGCAGTGCGGCGACTTGCCATACAAAACTATGTGGACGATATGTCCACATACCTAACGCGTTCCCCAAGCTGCGTTCTCTTCTCTGTGATTTTGCAGAAGACCAACGCAGTAGCTCAAGCTCTGGAGAGCTACAACCTCAGTCATTATGGGGCAATCTTGCAGAGTTGTGCTCCAGAGCTTGTGGCATTTCGGAGAATGTTGGCTCAAACACATTGCATGGACTCCACTTCTTACAGGGCTCCAGATTCCTATGAGTTATTGACCTAAACGGTCTTAAGATGCAAACACTGCCAGATGAGATTGGCAGCATAATCCACTTGAGGTACCTTGGCATTAGGAACAGCAACTTGAAGGAACTCCCCTCATCCATCTATAAGCTTGACAATCTCCAGACGTTGGATGTAAGGAAAACAAATGTGGGAAAAACTGTCGATGAGTTTTGGGACATTGAAGCACTACGGCATGTGCTTGCTGAGAAAATGCTTTTGCCTGAGTGTTCAGTTCCCTTGAATAATTTGATGACACTCAACGGTGTGGTGCCTTGTGGTTCGTGGGATGAAAAAGAACTGCCCCTTGACCAATATGATCTATCTCCGATCATTATCTATGTCTGGCATTTCAGCAGCTCATACTACCGCACTTTCAGCAGCTCTGAGGAAAATGGAATTCCTTTTGTACCTGAACTTGTCAGGTGAATTTCTTCCATCTAACATATTCACCACCTCAAGCATGCGCCGTCTTCAGGCCCTTATCCTGCATGGTAAGCTACAAGGGATTAATGATCTGCCAAGTGACCGCTATGTCCTACCAAACCTTACCATGCTCTATTTGCATAAATCTGAAGTTTCACAGCAATTTGTGCACAAGCTTGGTACGCTGCCATGCCTTGTTGAGATGGAGCTGTCAGCTGTTTCATACATTGATGCGACACTGTTCTTAGACGGATTTCGAGCCTTGCAAGACTGAAGCTAAAGAATGTGTCTATGTTAAAGGAGCTAGTGATGGGTGAAGGGTCCATGCCAATGCTTTCTATCATATCCATGTATGATTGTGACAGCTTGAAGACCTTTAAGGCCTTGAACAGCTTGGAACACCTCCAAGAAGTGGCAATCTACAATATGCCGGAGATTGTTGATAACATAAAGCTTCAGGACGAGAGGCTATTTAGCAAGATCAAATGCCTGACTACCCCCCCACAATGGTAACAGACCGAGGAGGCTTTCCTGGTCGTTTTGTCAGAATGTTGGATCCACCGGATACTGTACTACGTGTCGCAATGGCTTCTGGATCACATTGCAATGAAATGTAGGATGATGATCATGGTGAAGGGAAAGCAACAGACAAGTACATTATAGACCTAGCCCATGGTCGAGTAAGTCATCCTCAGAGTCCTTAGCATGTTAACATATATATCAGTGCAGCCGAAGCATTTGCCTCCCATGCTGTTTGCTCTGAGCGGGGGGAATGACGTGCATCATCAAGAGCATTGCGCGTGAAGAGTCAGGCTTCGCTCAGTCTGTTAAATAATGGAGTAAGTCAAGAAATCAGAAAAAGGCTGCGGCGTTTTGCAGCACAAACGAAAATGTGGGAGTAGCAACAAGTGATCGGAGGCCAGGATTGCAGCAACCCTGCAAGTTACTAGTAATAAAATGTTATGTTATTGTGGCATAACATGTTTGTATTTTTTTTTTTTTTTTTTTTTTTGGTTCTGAACTTGTAAGATGTTTCCTGCCCTCTAGTTTGTTTCAAAAAAGATCACCGGTAGTGGTCTGTATTTCAGTTTTCAGGCTCTGGTTTGGACATTGTAGTCTTGATTATCTTTTCAGTTTGGATATTGTAAGAATCATGGTCTTACTTGCAGGGCTCTGATGCTGGTACCACAATCATGAACTTGTCTTACTTGCAAGGCTCTGATTCTGGTACCACATACACCTGATATATATGTAATCCTGTCGTATGAAGATATATATGATATATATGTAATCCTGTCGTATGAAGATATATATGTATCACATAGACCTATTTGGTACGTCCTGTCGTATGAAGAGTTATGTAACTCATATGAAGAGTCTTCTTTTATACTGTTGATATATATCTTCTGTAGTATTTTACAATTTGGAACACTTCTTTACTACTGAAGTATATCTTCTATGATCTATTCTTAGAATCTTCCAAATTTGTGATAAATTTTGCATGCAGGTACTTGTCAATATAGATGTACACACATATATCTTCCATGTTTTGAAAGTAAATCATGTAGAAGTTTTTTATTTAGGATTTGATGAAATCATGCCGTTTTTTTTTTTTTTGTTAATATAAAATCTTAGAACCGGCGGGGACTCTGAAAAAAAAATATTATACAGAAAATATCAATACTTTCCTCTAGTCTAGTAATTAATATACGGCGTTTTGATTGGTATAAATTTGTCTACTAAAGAGACATCGCTTTTTTTCAAGAGCACACCAAGGCGCATTTTTCATTAAGCGTAAAGAGTGTTGCAAACCATGGTCAATCCGGTAACACGAGCATTACCCGGATCGCCACCCCTACTTCTACTAGATCTTACAAGAGCGATTACATTGGAAAAGATTTGCGACAAGACAGAAATAAAGAGATGAAGCCCTAACTAGCAGACATCTTCCTCAATTCCTGCCATGTTGAGGTCCATGGCGGAGAGATCGATCCCACCTCCTAGCGGGGCCTCGAAATAACTCCTCTTTTTTTCGGGTCATCTTGCCCCGAACGCAAACCACAAACTTCTGCTCAATTTCTGAATCCACAGCCTCGTCCTCGACCTTCTCGCCGAAGCTTACGGCAGCACCTTCTGTGCTTGAACCGTTGCATTGGGGCGTAGCGGTTTTTGCAATCGCGCTCACTCCTCCCAGAGAATGGACTGAGACCGGCGTGTGGGAGCGGCGTAGCCTGGGCCCATCCTTGACCAGCGGAGTGCTGAGGGGGACGCATATCGCAGCCTCCAGCTCCTCTCGGACCGGCGTGTGATGCGCTCGACGTCGTCGTCAGAGGAGGGCAAGCACGGTGCACTGTCGATGACCACGTCAGACGCCGGAGGAGCAGACGGCGCCGCCGGGCGGCACAGTAGACGCGTCTCGCCGCCAACCTGACAATGTGGCGACGGCGCCGACACTGTGCTCGCTGCCTCGCAACCATCTCCAACTCCCCACCCACATCCGGGGATGGTAGTGGTAGCTTGTGCGACGCTGACTGTAGCTCATCATCAACAGCGACCCCGACAAGAAGAGACATCGCTGTTGATGGACAAGTAATGAAAAATACAAATAATCAGTGGAGACGACAGTTCCATTGTTGTATCCACCTCAAACAAACAAGTTCAAGGCTATGCTACCCTAAGATTTGAGCACGGTGGGCTTCCACACTGCATGCCAACAACGCGGCCTTGTGTCAGCGTCACCAAATCCGTCCATACACTTGTTTCAGGATCGTATTTTCTCAGTGCAGACGTCCTGTTCACCCACACCAGTATCTTGCCGTCGTCCACCGCCAACGGATAGTGGTACTGCAAGGACGACGATGGCAAGAACAAGTCATCCTTCCCCAACGGCGTGCGCTGCAACGTGTACCGTTTGATCCAGCGCGTCGCCATGTCCGAGTCGCCGTCCTCCATGTCTTCCAAGAACCAGAGCTCCGTCGAGCAGTCCTCTACGTTGCAGTAGAGCATCACCAAGCTCTCGCCCAACCGGGCCAGCTGAAACCGATTCCTACGAAGAACAGGCATGGGCTCGTCGCCATCGTCGTCGTCCTCCGTGCTTCTTCCTCGGCTGCTCAGTGGCCCTTGCAGCGTCGCCGGCTTCCACTCCTCCGTCGCCAGGTCGAACACCGCTATGCTATCTGCCTCAACGCTGGGTTCGCCATTCGGGCCCCTGGGGCTCGGGATCACCAGGAAGTAGGCGAGACCGGCGACAACCGCCATGTTCCCGAAGCAGGACGGGGATCGATGCTGAGACTGACCGGAGGCTGCGGTCGCCGTCTCCACCTTAAGGTACCACCACCGGCGCCACCGGCGCCAAGTGCCACGACATCGCACGTGGAACTAGAACGATCCACTTGGATGCGGAGCACCTTGTACTCTCCGGTGGACGGGACATGCCCGATGAAGCACTGGGGATCCGTCGTGTGCACCATCCTCTGGTGGTGCTCAGAGTCCACGTCCGCGACGACGGCGCCGGTGACCATGTCGACCACGCATGCCAGTCCACAGCCGTGCGAGGCGCAGAGCAGGTCGCCGTGCGCGCTCAGGCGGCCCAGGACGTGTCGGTCCGCCGGAAGCCGGATCCGCCTCCGCCTGATGAGCTTGTCGTGCAGGTCCACGGCGCGCACCTCGGCCTCGTCGTGGTTGCCCATGTGGTGACTGACGACGACGATGTGCGGGTGGCGCGAGGCGTGCGCCGCGACGGAGAGCGGGTCGGACGTCAGCGACCGCCATGACCGGCACACCAGCCGGACGTGGCAAACCTCGTCGGCGGGGAGGCGGAGCAGGATGTCGTGCAGCACGTCCATGGGTAGCGCGCCGTGGTTGCCGACGGCGAGCGGCGGTGGTAGAGCTCCCGCAGAGGCAAGTTCTCCCATCGTTTTTTTTCGTTTTTTCGTTTTTTTGAAACATGTTCCATCGTTGTTGTACCGAACGAAATAGCTATATTTATGTTGCCTGGTCTATTTGAGTTCCCATAAATATCCATGGCTTGATCGAGGCCGTGCTCAATTTGAAATACAACAACCAAGAGTTTCCAAATTTAGTTTCCAAAATCGTCAAGTTTTCCAAATTTATAAGTTGCTATAGTTTTTTTTTTTTTTTTTTGATAAAGCATACCTGTATTAATTAAAGGGAAAAGCAGTACAAAGTACAATCGTATAAAGATACGTATGACAGCTACCCCGCCTATAATCTATAAGGACCTCAGCAAATAAAAAAATTACAAACCTGGTCCTTAAACCCTTCCGTAAACGGACACCGGCCGCAACCGTCGTCGTAGAAGGCCGCCGCCACCAGCCGCCGTGCATAGCCTTTACTATGCACATAAAGATACACTTGTGTTTAGATATATAATAATACTAATCAAACTTACGAATTTAGAAACAACAAAACGATTGACTTACAATTTGAAATAGAGGGAGTAATTCTTTTTACGACACGTTTTGATTGAAAAACAAAACGTTTGTTTCTTTGTTTTGGTTGTCCAAAGAGACGTCGTCATTTGTTTATGAACAAGTAATGAAAAATACAAATAATCAACGGAGACAGTTTCGTCGCTGAACCTGAACTGAACTGAACTTATTA
The DNA here is from genome assembly GCA_015847255.1 of Hyparrhenia diplandra. Classification (NCBI taxonomy): domain Eukaryota; kingdom Viridiplantae; phylum Streptophyta; class Magnoliopsida; order Poales; family Poaceae; genus Hyparrhenia; species Hyparrhenia diplandra. The sequence goes on from JADLZK010007406.1 coordinate 140,232, forward strand.
TCCACACCTCAAACAATCAAGCCAAAGCTAGGCCGCCCCAATGCAAGATTTGAGCACAGAAGGCTTCCACGGTGCATGCCAACAACGCAGCCTCCTGTCGGCATCACCAAATCCGTCCACGCACCTGTTTCAGGATCGTATGTTCTCAGTGCAGACGTCCAGTCCACCCACACCAGTATCTTCCCATCGTCCAGAACCGCCAGCGGATAATGGTATTGCAGGGACGAGAAGAACTCATTCTCCTTGAACGGCGTGCGCTGCAACGTGTACCGTCTGCTCCAGCGCACCGCCGTGTCGTTGTCCTCCATTTCTTCCAAGAACCAGAGCTCCGTCGAGCAGTCCTCGACGTTGCAGTAGAGCATCACCAAGCTCTCGCCCAAAACCTGACCAGCTGAAACTGTTTCCTACGAATACGAACAACAGGCATGGGCTCGTCGTCGTCCGTGCTTCTTCTTCCTCTGCTGCTCAGTGGCCCTTGCAGCGTCGCCGGCTTCCACTCCTCCGTCGTCAAGTCGAACACCGCTATGCTATCTGCCTTAATGCTGGGCACCAGGAAGTAGGCGAGCCCAGCGACAACCGCCGCGTTCCCGGAGCCGGAATTGAGCTTGTTGCTGAGCATGAACGGAGGCCGAGGTAGCCGTCTCCACCGTCGAGCACCGCCGCCCAATGTCACGACCTCCAACGTCTGCCGTCCACTAGCTTCTTGCATGCGGAGCACCTTGTACTGTCCGGTGGACGGGACATGCCCGAGCACGCACTCGGGCCTCGACGCGTTCACCGTCCTTTGGTGCTCAGCGCCAGCGGTCATGTCTGCGACGACGGCGCCGGTCACCATGTCGATCACGTAGGCCAGCCCCCAGCCGTAGGAGACGCAGAGCAGGTCGCCGTGCACGCTGAGGGGCCGAGGGTGCCATCGAGCCGCCGGATCCGCCTGATCCGCTTGATGACCTTGCCGTGCAGGTCCACGGCGCGGACCTCGGCCTTCTCGGGTCTCCTCTCGTTGTGACTGACGACAAAGACGTGCGGCAGGTGGCGCGAGGCGTGCGCCGCGGCGAAGAGAGGGTCGAACGTCAGCGACCGCCATGACCGGCACACCAGCCGGAGGCGGCACACCTCGTCGGCGGGGAGGCGGAGCATGATGTCGTGCAGCACGTCCGTGGGTAGCGCGCTGTAATTGGCGACGGCGAACGGTTGAGCATCAGCTGCAGCCGCGAGTTCCATCATCGTTGCTGTACGAACTACGAAACGAAATTAGATAGCTAGATTAATGTTGCCTAGTCTATTTGCTGAGTTCCTAAATATCCATGGTTTGATCGAGGCCGTGCTCGATTCGAATTATTCTACTATAGTCTTGAGCAGTCCGACCAGAACTCAGATTGTTAATAGCATCGCCGTTCAGGGTAGTGCTATAGCCTCCAAATTGTTTAGTCCACAAAAATCGTTTTTGAGTTGTAATTTTTGAGGTTTAAAATTTAGACTTTTCAAACGATCTCAGATCTTCACGTGGTCTATACCAAAATATATGGTAGTTCTCAGCCTCAGCGTGATCTACGACTTTGTAGGTGACGAGTTATGTCTCGAGTCCTAAATATTGATTTTATAGGGAAAAAAATGAGTGTAAATTGTGTGTTTAAGCCTTAAATCGAGTGCAACTTGAATTTTTGAGGCCTTAAATGAACTTAAATCAAAAAGTCGTGAACTACAAAGTTTCATAACTTCTCGATATCTACAATTTAGCTTTAGGGAGTTTCTCCATCCAAGGTCATCTAGGGCATGTCGGCCACTGGATTAGTAAAAGCTCCATTTGCTTGATATGGCCCATAAGATAACTTTAAATGAAAAAGTTGTCAATTACAAAGTTTCAGAACTTCTCAACATCTACAAATTTCATGTTGGTTGCTTCCCATCCGAGGATGTTACATAAATTTAATTTTCGAAATTGGAAAATTAAATTTAATTTCGAAATTGGAAAATTCAAGTGTACTTTTGTATGACAAGATGATTGTAAATGAAAAAGTCGGGATTTTTCGCGCTAAAAAATCTTGCGCTACACGCTTGACTGGATTCAAAACCGTGACCTCTCCCTCACGCGTACCTCTTCTAAGTCTTCACCCCGTAGAGTCACTTAATAACATCCACGGGCCCGCAATTCCCTATTTTTGTTGGAGAATAAGCCAGAGCGCGTATTTCATTAATAAAAAGAGTTTTCGGTACTTTCGTCGACGTTGGTGGGTGAGGGGAGCTGGCCTCCATGCCGGCGATGGTCGTGGCGGTGTTTCCTCGAGTAGGTGGTGTGTTCACGGAGCTAGGGTTAGGTCTATGTTAGGGTTTCCGGCGATGGCGTTGAGGCGGCGGCGGCGTCGTCGTCCGGGAATAATGTCCTCTCGCTCTCTTCCCTGTCTCGGTGGCGTGCGTCTCGAGGCGCCCGACGGCGAGGGTGTGGGAGGTAAGGTCCGTTCTTGGATCTTGTTTAGGAGTGTTAAATTTGGCGAGGTCTTCGTGTCTTGGTGCGTGGAGGCTCCGGCCCCTACTTTTCGTGGATGCGGTGGTGGCTCACGGGTCTTGGGAAGATTGGTGGTTCGGCCGGATTCGGCTTCACTGCGACGGAGGATGCTATCGTCGGCTCCACCACCGTCGTCTCAACTTGGATAGTGATCTCCGACGGATGGGCGTTCATCGACTTCTTCGCTTTGCGAGATCGGCGTCTTCTGCGGTCCACCTCAACGGCGGGGGTTTTCCTGCTTTAGGTGCCGGGGGTTTGGTGGCGGCGGGCCGGTGGCGGCGGTCTTCGACGGCGGCGGTTGCGGCCGGTGTCCGTTACGGAAGAGTCTAAGGACCAATTTGTAATTTTCTTATTTTACGGGGTCCTTGTAAATTATAGGCGGGGTATTTGCCATACGTATCCTTATCGGTGTACTTATATTGCTTTTCCCTTAATTAATACAGGTATGCTTTATAAAAAACTTACTTAAAAGAGATTATATAGTAAATAAAAGGTCTCGCAATTGCCCTATCACTTACTATTCTAATTTTCAGTAGTAATTAACAATGGGGCGTGCTCCCGATTGAAAAGTTGCAGCAGGTTTCTGCTCCCCTGGCGGGTGGGCCAAAACCTCGGCTTTTGCTTGCCTGTTTACTGCTTCCGTGTTTATCTGTCCTGGAAAGACGTATCATTAGATTAGACTCGCTGCCCCGGTTACAAACACCACGTACCTGTAGTAGTTCCACAAGCAGGGCACTGCCTTGTGATCGATGTGTCGCCTAGTTATACTTACGCATATTAAAAAGCTGCATACACAGATGCAGGCCGTTGATGGTGTGAAACCAAAACAAGCGAGCATGCGCCCATTGTTATTTTGTCCTGCTCTCTGTCTGTCTCTGCTACCTTGATGCCGTTCTGCTCTTGTTTCTTCCTTTCTTGGAGCATTCTGCAAGTTTTGTTCCTTCTGGTGTCAAATGGTACATCACACCCAATCCTTCCTTCACAGATCTCCATTGCCAACCCAAGATGCTCATAATCCTGCTTCTTTGATAATCAATCGCTCACAATCCTTTCGGACGGCGCAGGCAGGGGTGAGAGATTGCGAGTGCGAGTGCGAGTGCGAGCGAGATTTAAGAAGCTATTTCATGGCCTATCGGCTAGCGGATAGCCGACAGGTCTTCTCGGCTCCCGAGAGGCAGATAGGCCAGATCAGATGCTGGACGGCCGCCAGCCTGACTCATACTCGTCAATCAAAGGCTCGACCTGATTAGAACATGGGATTCTCCTCCTAAACCCTGTGTTTTGTGAGACATGTCAATGTGTGATTACTCCAAACAGGCCACAAATTTGCATCGCAACCACAACAGTTGAGACAAACTAGTCAGAAAAATAACTGGCAGAAAGATAAAGGCGCCACAAAAGAAAAATGAGGACAAGTAAAAGGGCAAAAAAAAAAAAAAAAAGGAGACAAGATCTATGTACTACAACATAACATGCCCATAGGCCATTAGGTTTTGTTGGTTCTGTGCCAAGAACCACTTTGACTTTGCTTGAGCTGAGGCTGCAGAGCACAAAAAGAAGATGAGAATCTGCACTTGTCCACAAACACCTAACACGCTTCACCATCACCATTGTATCTACAAAACTTCTGCTTCCTAATCAGTCTCATACTCTCATCCATCATGCACGTGCTTGAGCAGCAGCAACTAGCATCATAGTCAGGCTTCAGGTGCTGTCACGTAGCACAGCTCAGAGCTCCAGGTGCTGCTCGTAGCACAGCTCGCTCATGCAGGGGACAGGATCTCCTCCTCCAGCATCTTCAGCACCGCGCTCATCGATGGCCGCTGCACTGGGTCGGCGTCAGTGCACATTGCCGCGATGTCCAGGATGGCTTCCACGGCTTCCACCTCCACGTCGCCGCACTGCTCGTCGATGATATCCTCTAGCCGGTGCTCCCCAGTTAGGGTGTTCAGCTGCAAAAGCAGTAATGCATTTTTAGAATTACATTCACATGGCTCTTACTCATTACTACTTTGTAAGGTAGAAAAGGTAAAGTAGAAAGAACACTAGTTACCCAGCCAACAATGTTCAGTCCCTTCTTAATGAAGCATGAGTCGGTTGGCCTCTTTCCAGTCACCAGCTCCAGCAAAAGCACTCCAAAGCTATACACGTCTGATTTCTCAGTAGCATGCCCATTTTGCAAGTACTCTGCCACCAAAGTCAAAGTAATCAGCCAGTTTCAGTTTTATCAACTGGAGCTCTACCCAACATTATGTCTACAAATACATGTCTACGAATTACACTTTCCTACTGAACATTTTTTTAGTGTTCTTGTTTAACCTCGCACTGTTGGTAGTTTTGCCCTACAAGATGTGTTTTCAGTCTTAGGTTCCAGTAAGATTTACAACTTTCATCTGCAAGCTCTTAAATGTGTGATTCCATCTGTAATAACTACTACAAGATGATTTTCACTCTGAAGAAACTGCAACGATATTGTCCAACTGGCAAGAGAAGTACCTGGTGCTAGGTATCCAAAGGTGCCCGCCACGACAGTGGTAACATGGGCGGCATTGTCTACAAGCAGCCTTGCAAGGCCAAAATCAGAGACACGAGGCTCCAAGCTTCTATCCAGCAGGATATTACTGGCTTTGATGTCCCTATGCACAATCCCAGGCGAGCAATCATGGTGCAGATATGCCAGACCTCGAGCCGAGCCAAGGGCGATTTTCATACGTGCGTTCCAGTTCAATGGCTGGTCCTCTTGTTCATCTCCTGCCATAGAGACCACACTATGTAAGTATCAGGTAAGAAGGCGCTATAATAGCTTACAAAATTGTAATCATGAGCATGGCAAGAGATGCAAGAATGTAGGCATCCTTACCATGAAGGTAGCAATCCAAGCTGCCCAGCTCAACAAAATCATAGATGAGTAGCTTTGCTGTGGCGAGCCTGCAGTAGCCTCGCAAATTGACAAGATTTATGTGCCTGATGCTGCCCAGAATCTCGAGTTCCTTCTCGAAGGTCCTGTCACGACTTTCACGGCTGAGGTCAATCCTCTTGACAGCAAATGATGTGCCATCATCCATCACCATTTTGTACACTGTGCCAAAACCCCCACAGCCAACCACATCCTCTTCATCAAGCAGCTCCAACCTTCTAATAATCTCACTTGATGAATATGGAAGGTTCCACTGGTATGTCACAAGCTTTGCACCTAAAGTATGACAGCATCATATGTAAGAATAGTGGTTAGTGGATATAATAATTGGCATCAGATTTATTTATTTATTATTTTTTGGTGGGAAATGGTGTCAATTCATTACCATCAGGAACAGTTTGCTTGTCCATCTTTACATAGTTTCCACCAATGCTCTTTTTCCTGGACAGCAAGCAAACCCATAGGAACCCAAGTACAGCTATCAAGGCAAGAGCTAAGGTTGACATTGAGCCGATCACAATGCCATTCACAAAGTGCGATGTCTTGTTGTTATTGATTGGCGAAACACCTATTTGAAACCAAAACAAATAAGTCCACCAGTCAGTCACACATTTCGCGTGCACCAAAATTGTGAAAAGAAAAGAGTTCAACACTGCGATGTGATAGAAATGGAGGACTTGCCAGCTGAAGAGAGCGGATCCGAATGTGGCAGCACAGCAGGAAAGCCAAGGGTTCCACGGCAAGCTTTCTGGATGGACAGGCCACAAAGCTCCAGATTTCCAACGAACCTGCATCACGTGAGCAAATATGCACAACAACAATAAATACAGCTATCAACATCATAACGAGGGACACGCAGGTAAAGAAGGGACAAAGGAGCTTACGAGCTGCTTTTGAAGGTTCCGAGGACACCGACATTTGGGATCTCTCCGGAGAAGAAATTAGTGGACAGGTTCCTGGAAGATGGTAAGTGCATGCCCTCTCATCAGTTTTTACTTTTACATCATCAGCACCATGTGTTTTCCAACAAGGGTGCAAGAAAAACTTACAGAAAGCGAAGGTGAGTGAGGCTTCCAATCGACGCTGGTATTGTGCCTCTCAACAGATTGCTGGACAGGTCCCTGCAATTCCAACACATTTTTTAGATAATACACTGTAAAATTAAAATCACAAGCAGGTGACGAGCGATGGTAATGTGAAGGACCATACAAGATTGTGAGGTGCACGAGGTCGCCAATCTCTGAGGGGATACCTCCTTGCAGGTAGTTGGCTCTCAGGTAACTGAACACACACACACACACATTTGAACACTCTGATGAGTTATCTGAACAAATCGGACTAGCCAAACAGTAGTAACAGTGAAATAAAATCATACTAGTAGGCATCTTACATTGCCCTGAGCTCGGTGCAGTTCTTGATCTCTGCAGGGATTGGGCCGTGCAAGCTGTTCTGGTGCAGAGCTCTGAAAAGGGGAAAAGACCATCCGTCAACACTCAACATTCAAAGGCCATTCAGAGGCAAGTTGGCAACACACAAAAGGAAAAAAAGACAATGCAGTTGGTATCACAGATATGTCTGCCTTTTTATTCATTCAGGGAAAAACTTCTGCATCTAACAAAAACAGTGGAGGGGAAAAAATCATTTGGTCCTAGACTAGACATGGTTGAAACAAGTCTTACAGCCTCTGCAGCTTGTCGAGCCTCCCGATGCTGGGCGAAATGATGCCGCCGAGTTGCATGTATGGGAGGTTTCTGCACAAAGAAGAGCACGCGCATTATTGTTATTGTTATTTATCAGTGGCCAAAAAAGCAAGGGGACAAGGAAGGAAGGAATCCAAGAAGAAGGCGTTGGTAACCGAGCCATGAGCGCACATTTGGGGAACATCTGATTCAAAACCGAGGCAAGAGAAAAAAAAAAAAAGGAAAGGGGGAAATGGTAGGAGAACATGGAAGGGAGGGATGAAGAGGAGAAGAAGAATCTAGAAATGGGAAGAGCAATAAGCAGATGAGGCGAGGAGGAAGAACGCACATGGATTGTACCCTGAGGTCAGGGACAGAGCAGGAGATGCCCTCCCATCCACAGGGGTTGGGGTCGCTGGGCCGCCAGCTGGTGAGCCGCTGCACGGTGGCGTTGAAGGCCAGCTTGAGCTCCAGCAACGCCTCGCCTGCAACGGGAACCAAGCAAGCAAGCAAACAAGAAACAGTGGATCAGCACTCAGCAAGGAAGAGGACAGCAATAGCATTGCGGGGGCTGGCTGAAGGAAATGTTTCAAAGCAAACAGACGTACCGTCCGGGGTGAGAGCCATGGCGGCGGGCGTGGAGGAGAAGCAGAGGCAGAGGAGGGCGAACGCCATGGCGGCGTGCAGGCCCGCCGATACCGGTACCCGGCCACCCTGGCGGCGGCTGCTGCTTCTCCCTTTCCTCTTCCTCCTCCTCGCCTCAATCTTGTCCATGGCGGCGGCGGCGGCGTGGGGGATGGTGGTGGCTTCTCTCTCCTTCCTTGGCGTTGGGAGGATTTGAAGGAGAGTGGAGTGTGCGAGAGAAGGAAGAAAGGACTGAGCTGTGTACTAGTGCAGTGGCAGTGGCGGCTTTAATTAGTCTGAGCTCTGACGGGAAAAAGGCTGACTCGGTTGGACGTGCTTCCCGTGACTTGCCCCACTGGCGAGTGGGTCCACGTGCTGTCCGCCTGCTTGGGTCCAGATGTCAGTGAGAAGCGCCGCGTGGGCACGGTCCACGACATACGGACGATGAGCCAGTGCTTACTGTATGCTTTTGTTTGTATTGTTTGTATGTTTTTCTCCCTCTCCAAGAATGGAGAAGCCGTTGTTGGCCTTGTGGTTGTAGGTAGAAATACAAAGATTTGAGTGGTACTATAAATCCGATTAGTTGTTAACATCTTATGAAGCATAATCTAAGTCAGCGTAAAGTTATGTACTATCTTCATGTTTGGTTATTGTACACATGAAAACTGTATTTGATAAAATTGTGTTAAACTGTCTCCAACAGGCGATGTAAAACCTCAAAATGAGCGAGCCTACGGTGCTTTGCCGATAAAAACGCCCTCCAACAAAGGAGGCAAACAAACGCCGCATTTTTGCGTCGGAGGAGAGAGGGAAGGCACATATGCGGCCTTTCTCTCCTCAACCCCCAATCCTTGGCGCCAAGCGCATGGTGGGCCCGTGCAGGTGAGGTGGAGGCGGGGCGAGGGCGGGCGGGGCTTCAGCGGCTGCCGATGCGGGCAAGGCTCCACCATCTTCATCGGCGGCGGGGACGAGCATGCCAAGTAGCCTGTGACCACCGTCTGGCTGCTGCGGGGGGGCCTTGCGGCCAGCCATCATCGGCGCCCGTTGGAGATGGAGGTGGCGGGCGAGGCCCTCTGCCGGCACTCCCGCTCCGCGCCCGACGACGAGCTGGGTCCACAAGGCCTACCAGCGGTGAGCCAAGGCGCGAGACACGGCGGGCGAGGCGGGCGCAGCGGATGCGGGCGCGCGGGAGGCGCAAACACGGGGGCGACCACGAGGCGGGCCCGCGGCGCCGTGGAGCTCGCCGGCTATGAAACCTTCGAGGGAGAGGCGCCCACCACCACGACGTAGCTCAGGCGGGCGGCGGGTCAAAGGTGTGCTGGCGGGGACCTCCGGCGGCCCGGACCGGTGGGGATCTCCTTGGTCGGCCAGCGAAGCAGCCCCACGACGCGGGCGTTGCGGTCCATGGCGGCCGGCGCCGGATGTCGTGCTCGGATTTGAGTCCTGTTGTAGAGGGTAAGATGTGCATGTCGAATTTGTGTACTGTGCATGATGCAAAAGGTAGAATAAGTATGGTATTCTATTGGAGATAGTCTTAGGTTGTTTACATGTAGTCACCTTCCTGTTCTAGAACTCCATGCTTTTAGTAAAGGTACCAGACAGAAGAAGAGTATTTCATTATGTGTATGTAGCAGCTTGTGCAAACATGCATTATCTAATATGATTAAATCTCACGTACTATTAGCTAATGCAACAGTGGATCTGTTTTGAGCACTATGTAACCCTATGTAAGGAAAACAACAAACAAAACTGTAGTATATAAGTCTGAAAACAAGCTAATACAGACAACTAATCGGACTTATATGGTGAGTTGTCATGGTGAATAATGGGTTTCGAAAACCCAGCTCATATATATGGCTGGCCACATGTATCTATGAATTTGATTTTGAGATTGTACGTGGTTATGTTGTTGTATCATAAACACTCACCCGTACTAGTGTGGTGATTTGCTCAATTGCTCCTTACTAATGTCATTGTATCACGACTCTTTGAGTTGTACTCAGTGGCCAAATCACGGCGGTAATAAAACCAACGGAAATGTAACTGCTGCTGCTACTCAACGGATCGGGTCGGATCGCGGGGTGGAGCACAATGGATTCATGGCGTGGCCCACCACTCAGGTGCCGGATTGGCCTCGTACGGACCGGACAGGGGATGGGATGGGAGTCCTCCACCAAACAACTAGCCGTTGAACACTACTGTGTCTACCTATTTCATTTATTGGTTCAACATTGTGGGTTGAGGAAAATGATTTTCATTATATCAGTATATATATATTTCCCCAAAATATATGAATATAATATTTATTTATATAGAAGGGCCTTGGATGAAAAATTTGCAAAGTTCATACGACGACATGTGTGTATATAGTAGATACTGTACGTGGCAGCGTGCAGTAATCCATTTCGAAAGTTGAGGGAGACGTTGCAAGCCTGAGGCAGGACGTGCGCACGGCCGCGGAAACCGGAAACGGTGTCTGTCAGACCACCACGACCACGACATTTCAAATTCGTCCTATCCTATACTACCACTACCACTTAGCGCAGTGGACAATCCACCACTACTGCACAAACGACTTCTCTTCTCGAGCCTAAAAACGTGATTACTCCGGTTGGAAATTGAACGGGGAATAAAGGGGAATAAAGGGACCTTTATTCCCGATTGGACTCTCCAGCCGGGAATAAAACGCCACGCGGCCGTAGGACCCGCGCCCGGGACCTCTACTCCCGGTTAGAGTCTCCCGTTGTTAACCCAAACCGGGAATAAACATCTACTCCCGGTGGAAACACCAACCGGGGAGTAAATCGACGGAGGGATGTGAAAAGCACGGCCAAAATTTCCATGGCCGCCAAATTTTTCGTGGCCCGCCAAATTTTACTCGGGCTGGTGTTATGAGCCGGGAGTGAAAAGTCTTCTAGTCCCCATTGGAATTGGGAGCCGGGGAGTAAAGGTATGAGTATATTACCGGCCTTCCTCCGTCCGCTCCTGCCTCCACCCAAAAATAGCTTCTTCTTCGATCTCCTTCCTCCGTCGCTCCGTCCGCTCGGTGCTCCACCCCAAAAATAGCAGCAGGGAGGCGGCAAACGGCGGCGCCGGGGCCCCTTCCCTGGCGACCGGCGCGGCCCCCCATCGCATCTCCTCCTCACATGAAGCCGACGGTCGAGCACGAGGTGCAGGGGAGGTGCGCGGCGGCTCTCCATGGCTACCTCCTCTGCGGCGCCACGTTGGAGCACGAGGTTTCTTCATACTCTATTCTTTTATTTTGTTATACACTAATTTTGCCACTTCGTTGAACTAACAAGTTCTTTCTTGTAGATCTACCGTCGTGGTTTTACGTGAGATGAGGAGAATGGAGTCCAACCATAGCAATGATGATTTCGAGCTCTTTTTTTTTTTGTTCCGTGTTTCTATTATGAAGATTAAAAATTGAATTGTCATTTGTGATCTGATTGGAGCGTGTAATCTGCCGATGTAAAGATGAGATGTATAGCTTGTGATGTTGATTTTTTATTTGATTTGAAAAATATGTGTACCAGCTATGAATTTCAATCAAAGATAAATTGTGCCCGCAACAAGAATTGTGAAAATTGTTGATTATAGCAAGCATTTTTTTTGGCAGCAAGAATTGAAATGAAGCAAAAAAAAAAAAAAAAAAGGTATATACCGGCTGGAAAAGAAAAAAAAAAAAACAACCCTTTACTCCCGGTTGGAGACAATAACCGGGAGTAAAACCCATGCCGACCACGTGCCTGGCGGGGAGCTTTACTCCCGGTTGGTACCCCAACCGGGAATAAAGTCCCTACCTCTATCCCCGGTGCGAATACTTCTATTCCCCAACTTCGTATTCGGTTTTATAACCGGGAATAGAGGGGTTCCCAAGCCGGGAATAAAAAGTCGATGCTGTGGTAGTGCACGGTTCAGATAATCTTTTTGTGAATACTTTTCTAATCACTTCACTTGTATGGATCACATACTACTACTACATTATATAAAATGTGGATTCACATTTGAACGACGTCGATAGATGTTCTGCAACAAGCAACGTGGCCTCCTCATGCGTACGGACGGTTCCAAGGAGAAACGTACGCCGGCCTGAAACGTGCTCACGATCACGATCACAACTAGCTTGTCCTGTTTCAGTTCTGATGAAACGAAACCCCAGTTGTCTCTCGAGAGACATTCGATTTTTTTTAAAAAAACAACCACAGCTAAATGCTAATGCTATGTTTAACCATCAATACACTTCAAATTATTTTAAAAAAAACAACCACAGCGCTAGTTGATTGGCAGTTGCATTGAATTTGAATTGAACTCGACTGAATTGATTGACCACCTAAATCTGCCACCTTATTATATCAGTAAAATGGACCTCGACAAATTATATGCTTGATTGCAAGTTCTTAACAAAGAGACAATGGCTCATATTGCCATCCCAGTGACCACAAAAACAAAAAACACCTCATCAACACACATGATAGCATAAGGTGCCATATAGATATTGCACCAGCCTAAAGAGCTGCCAGTTAAGAAACTTCATAGTAAATTATTACTTGCATATATATGGCATTCATCATATTCTAGCATAGCACAATGCAAGGACCATGCAAACATGGTCATTATTAACTAATTAATAAACAAAAAGCCTAACTTAACTGGGTGGGTGAAAAAAATTTAACAATCTGAACATAAATTTGTTACTACAACTGCAAGTCAGGGAGGGAGAGTCTTCTTGCTGCAAGTGTTCGGCATTATCTTTATAAGTTTGGTACTACAACTATTAGACTTGAAATGGAAATACCGTTAGGGGATTCACAAACAAAAAAGGAATAAATAAATAGTCAGTTGCGTTAAATAGTCAACACCAAGGACACTCCCTTATATGCAACATGCAAGTAGAGTTCAAAGCTAATACAAAAAGTGAACCACAGCGAGCAGCTCACCTTCGCAACCGTGCACTAGACTTGTTGGCATTAAAACGCTAGAACCTGGAATGGCTCCTGGCCAGGAACCAGCGTCCACGTCACCTGGAAATTTTACTGCAGTCAGATCTTCAGTTACACGCCCACGATTTACTGAAGCGGTTTCTACCGAGCTCGGCTTCTTCTCAGAATCCGCTTCCGGTTGGCTTCTTGTTAGAATCGAACTGAGGAATATATACCCGGCTTCCTTGGCTTCCTGATTCCAGAGCCTTCTCAGCCCCTCCCGTCCATCCATAAAAAAAAAAAAAAAATCCCTCTTCCTCTCTCCCTCATCCTCCCGGCGCCCATAGGGGCGGCGACGCCCGCCCGCCGCTGCCGCACGCCCGCGGCAGTCGGGCCTCCTCCTCCTCCGCTATCTCCTCCTTCTGCGGCTGCTGCTCATCCTCCTCCTATCCCCTTCCCTCGCGCTAAGCGGGCGGCGGGAGGTCATGGCGTCACTTGCGCCAAACCCTAACGAGTGCGATGGCGGCCCTCGGCGCGACGGTGGCCATCCTCCTCCTCCTCCATAGCCCCTACCTTCTCGCGCGGATAGGGCGGCGGCGCCTCTCCCGGCTGCGCCGTCGGCGGTGTATGCGTGTTGGCTCAGCGTCGAGGGTTGTCTCCACCCGGCGGCGGCCCCTGGACAGCGAATCCGGCGCGATGGGCCTCGGCGGTGGCGCAGCGCCTCCCTTGCTGGCGTCCTACAAAGCCTCATGGACGACCGCCCACCAGGTACACCCTCCTCTTGTCTTTCCTGTCTGCTGTAGGAAGCCAAGCACCCAAACCCTACCTTTCCTCAATTTGTTAGTTGTTCCTTTTTTCTTTCGAGATTTTACATGTACCTTTACATTCAATGGCAAAGCATTTGTACGGAACCAGCTTCTCAATTTTTATACTGTTTCTAAGGTAAGAAGCTTTTGAATGATGGTTGGCCTCCATTGTGAACCCGTTCTGGTAAGCCAAGCAGAAATGAGATTGGATCGGTTGGGGAAAAGTTTCACTAGGATGAATGCTAATGTCACGTGTTTAGGAGAGCTGATACATACTGATTTAGAATTGAACATTGTAGCAGTGTGTTTTTATTTGGGGAGTTACATGGGCCGATCAATAGTTTAATGTGGTTCTTATATTTTTAAGTTTCAACAACTGGTATATGGATTCAGGCTGTAATTTAAATTTTTCATTCTTTTACCAAATCCAGTTTAGAATCCATAGGCTGCTCAGGCATTTCAAACTTTTGTCATTTGAATGTTTTCAGACAATACATTTCACTGTTTTATAGAGTCCTTTGCCTAAAATAGTTTGATAGAGATGGTTCTTAAATATGGAACCATGAATTTCAACATAAGTTTGGTAAGTGCCATTAGCTTACTTCTTTCAGTTTCTCCTATATGACGACTTACAAACCTGGTCACAGACCTCTTCTGTTTTAAGCTGTCCATATCAATATCAATTATTTAGTTCTTGTTCTTTTCCTCCTGCTCTCCATAGCTCTTGCAAGGGTACAGTTTCTTTCTTTGTCTTGAACCTAATCTGGCTGGGAAGCATTAGATGCACCAAAACATGTTTGTCCAACCAAAGATCGGTGGTGAGTATCATGTGGTTTCCTGGTATGCAGTGATTGTATATTTCCTTTACCTGTTATAGGCTAAATTTATGTAGAGCGAGACCAATATTGCTCCACAATCAATCTGTATATGTGACCAAAGAGGATAGAGGGGAATTGGGTTTCAATTTATACAGTTTTACCTTCTGTGCAAATTTGCAAGAACAAAGATCCTCACATACTTAAAATAATATCATCCCCATAACTCTGTCTTTTTCTTTTGGAAATACATTCTGATCTCTGGTTACTTCATTCTTATTGGTTGGGTTAATGATAGATATCGATCTTTCCCTTCGCTGCCTTCCTCTCAAAAAATATATTTATTTCATGGTGTTGTCAGATTGAACAGAGTTTAATGTGTTATTCATGGGACATATATTTCGCGGTGTAGCCATCTACTGTTAAATACTGATGGCACCAAGTCTCAAAAAAATAAAAGAGTTATTCTGTTTCATGTCAACGCACGACTGACTATGTGCTAGCAGGTACTTTCAACTTTTTTCATCAAATTTCATTCTGTCATGTAGTTCCTGCATTTATCATCATGCCGTCGTACTTTGGATATGTCCCAAATTAGCTTCAAGTCACCAAGCCTGCCAAAATATATGTCCCAAATTAGCTCGAAGTCACTAGGTCTGCCAAAATAAAAGAGCTGTTTCGTTTCATGTCAACATGCGCTTCCCTGCATTTTACTATGAAACAGACCTTGTTTGCAGCTTAGGCGGGTCACCACCTTGTTCATATAAAAGACCTGGATAGGTTCTTTTTGCTTCAACTCAGGGCCTATGTGTTTTTTTGCTAAATAGTAATTATGGGAAATCTGCTACATAGTTTCTGTTTTATTATAAAAATGCATCACCTAGCCAAAAAAAATGTGCCAATTCATGGATGGTATAATATCATTTTACCTGAATATCAACTAGCGAACATACATTCAGATAATTTGCTGCCTTTAGGTTCTTTTACCATGAATATGAATGTGATCTGCTAGCTTATTCTAAATATCTGTGCTTAGAGATTGCCTCTGTTGCCAAATATCTACTGTTTTAATTTGCAATGGTTATAGATTCGATTACTGCGATGATATACTGCTTGTGTTCCAGTCCACTTATAGGCTTCTCCATGACTTTGCTATTAGGGTCATAGATTCAGTAACTGACTTCGCCAAAAAAAAAAGGCAAGCTGTTTGCCATCTTTGAATGCATGAAAAATTACTTCATACATGTCCCATTTACAATATCACAATATATTTGTCTGCTTGCCTTCTTAGGTTTCCTGCCTGCTATTAGGTGTTTAAGTATTTTTTCCACTGTGTAGTTTGTAATTTATAGCGAATTTAATCCTTCTGATTTCTTAGGGAGACAAAAAATAGTGGGCAGATACCGTTCATCTAAACCAGCACTTTACACATTTTAGTTTTGCCACGCATTAACATTTTTCCCAAACTGTGTTACTGCTTTCTTTTTATTTCCCAGCATGTTTAAGAAAAATGTAACCTGTATGTACTAAGGTCACAATCAGGTGCTGCATGCTGCCATGTTCCCTGTGCCTCTGAATTAGTGATCATGTCAGAAAAAGGTAAATTTCCAAAGACGTTTCTCCATCACATTTTATAAGTATATTAAAAAGCATATTGGTCCTTTCTTATCTGATATATCTGCCTTCTAGCAGACACAATGATATTTGTTATTGTTGAATAAGTGAATTTGATTCTTTATTTGCCATTTATGCCTTCTCATTTGCCTCGAAGTCAAATGCTACGTGGAATAGTTAACACAAGCATATGGAAGTATTAAACACTTTCACCCCTTATTTCTATTTTTCCCCTATTGTACATATTAGCAAGACACCATAAACACTGTTGAACCCCTAACCAATGTTCATGTATTACATTTTCAATTAGATAACAAAGAAAAGATCCAAAAAAAAAAAAAAAAAAATTGGATGTGCAGCGATTCGATAGGTTCATGAATTTCCTTCAAATATTCAAAAGAAGAAAGGCTCCTTATGTTTGTCACTGATGTTAAACTTTTTTTAGTAATTGATCATCAACCAGTCAATGTGTGCTGATAGCTGAAATTGGAGTATGAGGGATCCATATTTTGCACTAGGAAAGTTCATAGGCAACCACAATTTCGCTGATCTATCACAGAAATACAAAACCCCATAAGTGATTTGGGCATATGAGCTATGCCAATGAGTGTTGTGCAGACCAGTGGGAAAACTGCAACGTTGCCCCACAGATCTGCTGAAAAGAAATAGAAATTGCAGCACCTCACCATGTACCATTGTTTCTTTAGAGGAACAATACCATAATATATCAGTAGTACAACCACCGTTGTTTCTTCAGGTTGTGAATTGCTTAATAGGTTTCAGGATGTCAGTTGTTTATTTGGGTGGTTAGTGGCACAAGTTTCAGATCAGAAGAAGCAAAAGCCACATAGATTGTTGTTGGGTTCTAACTTATATTTCTTTTTTTCAAACTTTCTGTCCCCAGACTTTGAAGTTTTTCAGAAAACAAATGTCAAGACAAAAGTTGCTACTAAAATGTGTCTTAGGAGATTTTGACTTCGCAGGAACGAAATGTCAAGGAAGCAAGGAAGGTCGGGATAAGGATCAAAGCGAAGATATCCGAAGTGACTTCGCGACAAAAAAGTACGAGGTCGACGACCAAGGAATAAGAAGTTCCGAAGCCAAATGAAACAACTTCGCTAGACAAAGAAGACACCTTAAGTCTAAGAGGAAGGTCGAAAAAAGCCTTGCGAAGACAACAAGAACGTCTTAGAGAAAGTATACGGTGTAGAAGTTTGTTTTATGATCTTTGGCAATTTTTGTACAAATGCGAAGCTAGGGGGGGGGGGCTATAAATACCCCTAACTTCTCTTGTAAGGGCCAAGTTGAATGGTTGCTTTGTAACCAAACTTCATCAATAAAGTGTTGTGTTGATATTTCACCCAACATCTTGGCGCCCACCATTTGTGTGTGAGCAGCGATCAACCCCACGACCACCAAGAGACCATGGCAAGACCCTCCAAGAACAAGGCGGCAAATGCGACTGAAGAAGTCTCAACAGAAAAATGAAGTCCCAAGAACAAGCCTTGGACAACATGTCAAAAAGAAACCACTCCCCAAGAGAGTCAGAGTGAAGAAGCAAGGAAACTCCAAGAACTAGAAGAAGAGTTGACCGTAAAACGTGAAAGAACTTGAGGCTTGCAAAGCCGGAACAAGAGAAAAGACATTGAAGCAAAGAATACGGGGAAGCCGAAGCAGAGCTTAAAAAGATTGAATGAAAAAAACTCAAAGACCAAGACAAGCGAAGTCACAATCACAAACGAAACCAAGACAAATCAAAGTAATGAAAAGGCAATAGTCACAATTGACCCGAGAATCTCCACTATCAATAGACTTACAAACAGCAAAATGGCCAAAAGGCTTCAAGTTCAACATTATACCAACATATGAAGGATTGACGGATCCAAGACAATTCTTGATGAGTTTTGAAGCATTTGTTGAGTCGAGGAGGAGAGCGACAAAACACTAGCGAAGGCACTTATAATGGCAATGAAGGGACCAGACTCAAAAGTGGTACAGCCGCTCAAGCCAAGATCTCGAGAAAAAGCTGGGAGCAACTCAGAACAACCCTGCTAGTCGACTTCCAAGGGTTCCAACACACAGGCTTAACAAGCGATGATCTATTTGATATCAAGCAATACCCAAAGGAGCCAATAATTCAGTACTACAAAAGATTCATCCAAATGAAGACCCAAATCCCAGAAGTATCGGACGAAGTCGTCATCATTGCTGCGATCAGAGGCCTCAGAGCTGGACAACTATCTTTGCATCTCAAGAGAGAAAGACCGACAACTGTTGCCCAACTATATGAAGATATCCAAAAGTATGCAAGGTCGGGCGATGATTTCAGAACAAAATCGAAGAAGAGAATACGCAGAGAAATCAGCGAAGACAAATAACCTTGTTCGGGCAATACAACTCCGGCGAAGACCATATTACAATCAATACCAAGCACCGCCGCATAAATCAAATCAACAACGAGCAAGGCGAAGACAACAACCAGGCTCAAAATAACCAGCGAAGCCAATACAACAATAGAAATTTCAATAATAATCAGAGAGGAGGCTTCAATCAGAGATTTGGAGAAAGAAGAATTTTGAAACCCGAAGAAATGTACTGCATCATCCATGGCAAAGGGGCTGGCCACACCTCGAAGATGTGCCCAATGGTAAAGAAAAGCATAGAACAATTACAACAAGAAGGCAAATCGATGGAAAATCAAAGATCAATAAATCTTTTGTCTCAAGCAAACACTTCGCAAAATCAAGCTTACTTCAATCCAAGCTACAATCAGCAAGTCCTACCAGGGCCACCTCCGATATACAATTGCCAACCACTGGCAATAGCTCCGCCACAATGGGGACAGGCACAAAACTTACAACCCGAGGCTTCGGTGGCAAATAATACACCTAACGTCCAAAATAATGCTTCACCATCTGTATCAATTGCAAGCAGAGGCAGAATAATGACAATCTGCGGAGGTAACAGCATAGAACATACAACAAACAACGAAAGAAGAAACTACTTCCGAAGAGTCAACTCAATAACAATGGAGGGACCTTACAAGAAGACAAGATGGTCACACCAACCAATCATTTTTACAGAACAAGACATGAAACTCAAAGATTACCCACATATGGATGCCATGGTCATAGAAGCAATCATTGATGGATGGGATGTCACAAAAATTCTAGTAGATGGAGGAAGCTCTCACGATATTCTCTTCGCATCAACATTAGATGCAATGGGAATCAAAAGACAAAATTTGGGAAGAGCGAGAATATCCATTAGTTGGCTTCGGTGGCAAAAGGATAAATTCGATTGGAAGAATCGTCTTTGCCCGGTATCCTTGAAACAAAAAATAATGCAAGAAACGAGAACAAGTGGCATTTGATGTTGTTGAAATGCATAGCCAATACAATGCAATCTTCGGAAGAGGGAGTCTAAATATCTTGAAGCGGTGATCAACTACTCTTACACATGTGCATGAAAGTTCCAGCAATCAATGGGCCAATATCAATTCATGGAAATCAAACGAAGCAAGAAACATTGAGAAAGATTCAACTCCGGCCCAAAGAAATGTTTTGGCCATCGAAGAAATCGAAGACAAAAATGAAAACGCGAAGTCACAAAAGAAAGCGAAGACATGTTCCAAGAAAAGAAACCAAGGAAGTCTTGTTAGATCCAATGGTAATGAGACAAAAAAAGTCATCATAAGCGCCAATCTAACAAAAGAAGAAGAAGAACAACTTATAAGTTTCCTAAGAAGCAATCAAGATGTCTTCGCTTGGTCGGCAAAAGACTTAGAGGGAGTCAGCAGAGATATCATCGAACACCGACTGAATATCGACCCAAATATCAAGCCAAAGAAACAAAAGCTACGAAAAATCTCCGAAGACAGAACAATGGCCGCGAAGGCTGAAGTACAGAAGATTGCTTGATGCAAAAGTTATAAGAGAAGTTCAATTTACAACATGGGCGGCAAACATTGTGATGGTAAAGAAAAAGCAATGGAAAATGGAGAATGTGCATAGATTTTACAGATCTCAACAAAGCTTGCCCAAAAAGACAATTTCCGCTATCAAGAATTGACACATTGGTGATCAGCTGCAGGAAGTGAAATGCTAAGTTTCCTTGATTGCTTCTCGGGATATCATCAAATTTACATGAAAAAAGAAGATGAAGAAAAAGACAAGTTTTATCACGCCATTTGGAACTTACTCGCTTCCAAAAGAATGGCGAGAGGGGCTTCAAGCGCCGGGTCAAGCTTTATCGAGAATGACCCGGTAGCACTTAAAGATCAAATTGGAGACAATCTGTTAGCATATGTTGACGACATAATAGTGAAAAGCAAGAAACGCGAAGACCACACGAAGGACTTAAAGCGAGACTTTTGAAAACTTGAGAAAATCAAATCTCAAACTCAATCACGAAAAATGTACCTTTGAGTACAAAAGGCAAGATTCTCGGATGCATAGTTTCAAATAAAAAGGCATCAACCCGAATCCAAAAAAATAAAAGCAATCATGCAAACGAAGTTCCAAAGAATATCAAGGACATCCAAAAATTAACGGGAAGATTGGCTTCGCTAAACCGGTTCATATCAAAGTCGTGAGAAAAAGCTTCCCAATCTTTCAAGCGCTCAAAGGGGCGAAGACAAACTTTACATGGGGAGAAGAGCAACAAAAAGCTTTTGAAGAAATAAAGAAATATCTCACAAGTCCCTCTACATTGACAACACCAAATGTTAATCAAGAACTACTCCTATACATCTCAAAGATCCGAAAAAGCGGTAAAAGCGCAGTTCTAGTGCAAGAAAGCGAGAAAAGACCACGCGAAGAAACAAGAACGGTTTACTTTGTCTCGAAGCCCTCTCCGGATCAAAGTTGTTTTACTCAAATTGAGAAAATAGCATATGCGTACTTATGGCAACAAGAAAGTTAAAGCATTACTTCTTGGCTCACAAAGTAAGAATTCCAACAAACCAACCACTCAAAGATGTACTCCAAAGTTGTAAATCTTCGGGAAGGCTTGGAAAATGGGCAAAATTTGAAATCTCACAATATTACATTGAATTTGAGAAGAGAACAGCAATAAAGTCACAAGTATTGGCGATTTCATCTCAGATTGGACACCAAAGCAACATCTTGCGAAGATCAAAAAGATCATCAAGAGTGGACCTTGTCTTGCCAAGAATGGACAATGAATTGTGATGGAGCATGGGGCTCAGGTATTTGTGTAAAGCAATAATCACTTCGCCATCCGGTGTCAAAATGAAATATGCGGCAAGACTTGAATTTCGATGCACTAACAACATCGCGGAGTATGAAGCGATATTCTTGGGGGGGCTTAAAAGCTAGAGCAATGGGCGTACAAAAAATCTTGATAAAAGCAGATTCTCAAGTTGTGACGGGCTATGTCGAGAAAAATTACAAGGCAAAAGATCCGAGCGGCAAAATACTTGCAAAGTGTGAGGGATCAAGAAAAATACTTCAAGGATTCACAAGACGAAGCATCTCAAGAACAAACAATGAAGAGGCAGACGAAATCGCGAAGGCGGCAGCTCAAAAAGCAAAAGCGCCTCCGGATGTGTTCTATCAAATATTATCGAATCCTCGATAAAAGCAAAAAATTGAAGAGCCAAAATACATTCACATCATTGAAAGCAAAGATTGGAGATCAGAAATAATAGCATTCCTAAGAGGATTTTATGAACCGTAAAGTTTAAGTCGAAGAAATAAGAATGAAGCACAAGACAAGAAATTACAAGCTTATTGGAAATCAACTTTTCAAGCATGGCATTTGTGAACCACTACTCAAATGCATTTCAAGCTTAAGAAGGCAAAAGACTTGCTGCTAGAAATACACAGTGGAACATGTGGAAATCATGCGGCCCAAGAGCCATAGCAGGAAAGGCATTTAGACAAGGATTCTATTGGCCAACGGCTCAAAAAGATAGCAAGGAAATAGTCAAAACTTGTCACAATTGCCAAATCTCAGCCAACAAGTCAAATGCCCTAGCCAATCCAATTGGCACATTGAACCTACTTGGCCATTAGCAAGATGGGGAATATACATAATTGGCAAACTTCCATCAGCCCCAAGGCAATCATCAATATGCAGTTTGTTGCGGTAGAATATTTCACAAAGTGGATAAGCGAAGCTTGATCACAAACATGTCATCCACAACAATGAAAAAGTTTCTTTGGCAAAATATAATTTGCGGATTCGAGTTCCAAGACACATAACTTTGGACAACGGTACTCAATTTGACAAATGAAGATTTGAAACTATTGTGAAAGTATGAAAATCCAACTTTGCTTCGCATCGGTCAAATATCCTCAATCCAATGGAGCGGTTTGAAAGGGCAAATGGCATCATATGTGTGGGAATTTCAAAGAATCTAGTGGGACTCCCAAAAGGAAAATGGGTTGAGGAATTACCAAGGATTGTTTGGAGCCACAATACAACCACAACAAGATCAACAAAGTTTACACCCTTCAAATTACTATATGGTGATGAAGCAATGACTCGGAAGAGATACAATTGAAGGTCCAAGAACAAGTGTTCAAATCACGGCGAAGAGGACCAAAAGACAAGCAAAGACTTGCTCGAAGAAGAAAGAAACCAAGCTGTGATGAATCTCAGAAAATACCAAGAAGAAACAAGCGAGATGGTACAACAAGAAAGTAGTGAAAAGAGAATTACGGCCGAGGAGACTTTGTGCTCAAAAGGAAAAGAAACGAAGATACCGTGGGAAAATTTCAGCAAAAGTGGGAAGGACCTTTCATCATAACAAAGTCAAGCAGGGCAAGGATCCTATCACTTGGAGAATCTCAAAGGAGAAGAATTGAGCCATACATGGAACATCAAGGACCTCATAAGTATTATCCTTAAAGTTTTTTCGTTTTCAAGTTTTGTAAATAAGCAAGTTAGATTCAACTTCTTAGAAGCATTTTATCATTTCAATCAAGAGTGCACTCTTTTTTCCACTCGGGGAAGCCCTTCAGCGGGGGTGAGTGGTTTTTAACGAGGCGGAACTCTATTGTAATTCTCATATCAAATATAAATGAGAAAGTAGTTTCCCCAAGATTCGTGCATCCTTCACTTTCGTTTTAAATTCATTGCAGTGCCGAAAAGCAAAAAACGCTTTAATATCGGCTTAAAGTTGTCACAAAAATATATATAATAAAGTAGGTATAATTTAAGCATAAAACTGAAATCATTACCTACGAAATTCTCTAAGGAGAAATTTTGACTTCAAAAACGAAGTCTTCGCTCCTACGCAAAAAAAAAGAAAGGGCGACGTTTTTAAAATTCTCTAAGGAGAAATTTTGACTTCGAGAAACGAAGTCTTCGCTCCTACTTCGCAAAAAAGAAGAGGCGGCGTTTTTAAAATTCTCTAAGGAGAAATTTTGACTTGAAACGAAGTCTTCGCTCCCACTTCGCAAAAAAAGAAGGGGACAACGTTTTAAAATTCTCTAAGGAGAAATTTTGACTTCAGAAACGAAGTCTTCGCCCTACTTCGCAAAAAAGAAGAGGACGACGTTTTTAAAATTCTCTAAGGAGAAATTTTGACTTGAGAAATGAAGTCTTCGCTCCCACTTCACAAAAAAAAGGGGATGACATTTTTAAAATTCTCTAAAGAGAAATTTTTCAGAAACGAAGTCTTCGCTCCTACTTTGCAAAAAAAAGAAGAGGGCGACGTTTTTAAAATTCTCTAAGGAGAAATTTTGACTTCGAAACGAAGTCTTCGCTCCCACTTCGCCAAAAAAAAAGAAGAGGACGACGTTTTTAAAATTCTCTAAGGAGAAATTTTGACTTCGAAACGAAGTCTTCGCTCCTACTTCGTAAAAAAAAGAAGAGGACGACGTTTTCAAAATTTAGAAAGGAGAAATTTTCAACTTCAAAACGAAGTCTTCACTCTTACTTCGAGAAGAAGAAAAGGGGGCGACATTTGCTCCCAAACTAAAGCTTTTGCTCCCAAAACATAAAATTCTCAAAGGAAAAACTTTATTTCAAAGCAATTTTTTTTTACTTTACATCACAAAAATAAGAAAACAATAGCTCATTATACAACTTATACAGTTAAAAATTACAACATTATACAAAATAAATAAATACAACACATGTTGAGCTCAAAACATCTAAAGTTCTTCGAAGCAACACTAGTCATTTGCTTCACTAAGAATATCTTCAACAACCGTTGATTATTTTGTCCGGCCGTATCTTGCAAACCGTCCTCAAAGATAAAAAACCAGGTGAGGCCCTCGAGCAAGAAGACTGGAACACAAAACAATTTTTTCAAAAAACAATAAGAAAAAACTAAGACCAAACCAAAAAAAAAAAAAACAAACTTACTTGTCCAACGTTGCTTAAATCAACAACCCTTGGCATCCTATAAGAATCTTTTGCCCCAGACTTCCCAAGACATTCGTTCACAAAGTCATCAACATTAGCACTACGGAAGCTTCAAAAAACTCCGAAGCCTCGAAAACAAAGTCACCCTTCGCAATCATAAGGGGCATCGCCACAACAATATCTTCTTGGAGGCTTCGGCGTGGGAAACCTGCGCAAGATTTTCAAAAAGTCAAAATTTGCAATACAAGTAAAGGAGAAGTCGAAATTCGCAATAACAACGACTTCGGCGTAAACATAAGTAACAAAGTTTAAACAAACACATTAACTTAACAAATTTACAACATTTTTCATCACCATGTTTTCTTCCTCTCACAACTCACAAAAGCAATAAAAATGAAAATCTAATCCATAAAGTTAAACCCTTCGCGCACTAACATCGTTTGCGAGCTTTTTTCCTCTTCTTCACGAATCCTTTTCTCTTCTTCCATCTCCACCTTTCTAAGGTTTTTCTTCCTCTGTAAGATATCAAGTTCAAGCTATTAAAAACACAAGTCGCGAGATAAAAACAAGGAGAAAATAGTAATGGATAATAAAACAGTTAAATACGAATAATACCTTCTTCAATTTTTCCTTGACCTTCTCAAGACAATGCTCACGACCACATTGGCACCAATATTCATTGAAGAATTTTTTGCAAAAAGATGAGTGCGAGGAGAAATCTTATTGATGGCATCACCAGGAAACTTGAATGAAGGATCAGAAAAGGTGTTATACAGAGGGTCATCGGCTTCTTTCATAAGGTGCAAAAGAGCTCTAGTTGAATACATAACGCTTGTATCGGCAGCTTGTATAACAACGCCAAGATCTTCGTACTGTCTACAGAGCCAGCTAAAGAATGGATCAAATTCCCCAAGTTCCCAGCAAGGATCTTCGGGAACAGCACCCCATTTCTCATAAGCAACCTTGCAAAGATCCCATATTCTGTTGAATTTTCTAAGGAAAAATTCATTCATTTCAGACCTTTTCTTCTCCAAATATTCTTTTTCTTTTGTAAGATTAGCAATAGTTGTCTTCGCCACTTCAAGCTGGCTATCTTTTTCCTTTATGGTGTCTGAAGCCTTGTGGTATAACCGATCAATCTTGAGCCATTCATCCACAACTTGTCCTCTTTCCACCTCTTTGGAAGCAAGTTGAGACTTCAAAGACTCTATCTCCTTTAACAAAGATTTTTCACGAATAGCAAAAGTCGTCGCACTATCTTCAAGAGATTTCCTAAGACCTCTCGAACAAGTGCACCCTGTAAACAAAACAGGAGTTTAACAAAAACAAAATTATAAAAAAGAAGAGAAGAGGGAAAAAGTATACCTTATACATCAAATTGATACCAAAGCATCGGCAAGCTCCACGGGATTCATCTTCGCCAATTCACCTTCGGCATCGGTAACCGAAAAAGCATCATCAATACATTTAGCCGAGTTGCTTCTCTGGCTTCTTGGGAAGCACCCGAAGCTTGTCAACTCCAACCCCAACAAACTTATAAGAATCCAAATTAACTCCGCCATCAAAGCAAAACTTGAGTATTTTCAATTGACTTCGACACATCTTGCCAGAAAGATCTTGTGCGTCATTAGTCACTAAGCGGAGTCGGTTGGTCTTCAAAAACATCTTTCATGGAACCAACGTCTATAGTCTTTTCCTTAGATGAAGTTGAAGCATCGGAAAAAAATTTAGCTAAAACAAAAGTAAAAGAAGAGTGGTTAGCAAAAAACAATTTCAAAATTTCTGAGAAGAAGTCAAAGTTACAAACACTTACAAATCTTTTCACCCTCCTTTAAGGGGCAAGGAATCTTTTCCCGAGCCACAACATTCACCATAGACTCGACGGTCGATTTATTTGATCTACGCCGGCCGATCATCAACCACATCATCAAAGTCATCAACAGAAAATTTGGCAGTCCTTGTCCCCTTTTTTCGAATTTTTTCCTTCATAATTTTAACAAAGATCATGAGCCCTTTCGCTCTGAGTTTTACCTACAAAAGAAATAAGTTAGAACAATCAAGTAAGCAGTTTTTTAGAAAAAATATATATATAAAAAAAACACATACCCCGAAAGAAGTTGGTTTATCAACAATAGTTTGTAAACTAGTATGGGTTTCGAAACAGGCTTCGAGAGAGACTCCGCACCACCTTCACTTCTTTTAGGAACTTCGGTATTAGGAACCGAAGAGGGATTTTTCTCGGAATCGTTGCCAAGTGACTCATGTGAATTTTTCTAGCTAACCTAACTAAACAAGAATTATGACTCTCATCACAAAAGACGAGAAGACAAATTGGTGGGAAATCGGTGTCGGATCTCTAAGTCTAGGAGAGGTGGGAGATGCAGTACCAGTAGGCGAAGCCTCCGTCATGACAGCATCTTCGCCGACAGTGCCTGAACTACCCAAATTCTGCGAAGACCCAAAATTTTGTAAGAATTCTGCCAACGGAGTAAGCATAGCCGAGTCAGTCCCGGTAGACGCAAAAACACGGCAAATCTTGCTCACCTCAAAGTCCCGAGAAGAAATGCCAAACTTAGCACCATCAAGAGTCGGAGCGTCGACTTCACTTTGTCACTAAGATCTATGTTATCAAGTAGATCTGCGCAACTATCTTTTAGCCTTCTTTTTCGGAGGCTTCGACAAAATGTCAGTCTTATCAGAAGGAGTCTTCGCTGCAGCTTTAGCAGAAGTGGAAGTCTTCGCTGCTCCACTTTTCTTCCGTTTCTTTTCAGCTCCTTTTTGCTCCTCCCGATCTTTCTTTCCTCGGGCATAAGCAGGAGGAGGACGGACTTTATAAGTTATCTTCGCTAAATCAAAAATTCGATTTAGCCTAACATAGTCTTCACCAATAGTTTCATCCATTAATTTCCTTTCGGTGTGAAGGTATTTTCCCAAAGAACTCCACGGCTCGATTCTCCACATCTGTCACAAAGTCTTCTTCGAAGCAAAAGCGAAGGCTTCATTTGTATCTCTGTCGGGGAAAATATAGTCCTTATCCCTAATCTTCTTCTTATGAAAACAAAGAAAGTCCCAACCAGCTGAAAGTGGCGGATTCCGGCAGCCAGATATTCTTCAACCAAATCTCGAGTTGATTGTTGATAAACAACTTTCTTGAAAGCCTTAAGGCACTCAGCACAATTTTTGGTCTTAGAAAACGAAGGCTTGCACTCAAAACGTTCTCTATGCATCCGAGCAGCCATTGGATAGCTCATAACAATTCCCTGCCTCTTCCCACGGTTTTCTTCAACAAGAGGAACCTTGTGATAAAACCAGTAATTGCACCATCCATCAGCCCATTTGTTCTTCATAGCAGGTGCAATTTGTTTCTGCCCACGAGCAGCCTTGAAACTACAACAGGCAAAATAGAGCTTCACACCGTTGATCAATCTTCTTCGAGTGAAACTGCGTATGAAGTTTATAAAGTGAAGAAAAGGCATCTATGTGCGGTTGAACATCTTGACTTCGAACAGCCCAAATAAAAATAGATAACTTGACAATCGCATTGGGAGTCAAGTGATGCATCTCGATGTTGAATCTCTTGAAAACTTCTTCAAGAAAATTTTGAGGAGGCATACGGAGCCCTGCGATAAATAGATCCTTAAAAACAACACACTCATCAGGCCTAGGCTTAGGAACTTTTTCATTGGGCTCCGCTGGCCTATATTGACCTTCCCTCAAAATTCCATCTTTCACCATTTTCTTAAAATCATCATCGACATTTTGCTAAGTCCAAAAGTCGGAGAAAGTCTATCATCGTGAAGCAGCTCGATTCAGAAGCGAGAGCGTCGAGAGCCCTTCTTCATCTTTTTCTTGAGAATTTACTTCTGTTTCAACCACATCTTCTTGAGAACCAATCGGAGTATCTTCTTCTAGAGCCATTCTGGTTCAAAAAACACAAACAACAACATAAAAAAACAATAATAGAGAAAAAGAAGAAGAAGAAGAATTCTTCGTAAGAAGGGTGTACCTGAGAAAAAAGGAGTCAATACACTTCACCCAAAGCAAAAACTTTTTAACATGGCAAAGAAGACTTCGGATGGAAGAAATATGGCTTCGGAAGAAAGTATGTGTTTTGGCTTCGCAGCATAAGAAATTTTTTCAAAAAGGTGGCCCCTCTTCGAAAAGATGAAGAAAACAGGGGGGTGCTCGCTATTTATAGACCTCCTCGGTCAAATAGTCAAACTAGCCGTTAAAAAAAAAAAAAAATTGCGCGAAGCCATAAAAGTCCAACTTCAAAGTCCGGGACGGCGTTTTCGAGATCGAAACAAAGTTTTGAGAAAACTTGTGATTCGTGGGTTTCATGCCTTTGAAGTCGGCCTTCGCCCACGAGGGGCTGCTGTTGGGTTCTAACTTATATTTCTTTCAAACTTTTACGTCCCCGGACTTTGAAGTTTTCAGAAAACAAATGTCAAGACAAAAGTTGCTACTAAAATGTGTCTTCGGAGATTTTGACTTAGCGAGAACGAAATGTCAAGGAAGCAAGGAAGGTCGGGATAAGGATCAAAGCGAAGATATCGAAGTGACTTCGCGACAAAAGTACGAGGTCGACGACCAAGGAATAAGAAGTTCAGCGAAGCCAAATGAAACAACTTCGCTAGACAAAGAAGACACCTTAAGTCTAAGAGGAAGGTCGAAAAAAAGCCTCGCGAAGACAACAAGAACGTCTTCGAGAAAGTATAGGGTGTAGAAGTTTGTTTTATGATCTTTGGCAATTTTTGTACAAATGCGAAGCTAGGGGGGCCTATAAATAACCCCTAACTTCTCTTGTAAGGGCCAAGTTGAATGGTTGCTTTGTAACCAAACTTCATCAATAAAGTGTTGTGTTGATATTTCACCCAACAATTGTTCTTCAGAAGGTACCTAAAAGGTCAGGACGTCTTCTCAATGAGCTGAACAAATTAGCTAAGTTTTTTATGCATGTATTACTGATATCAGTCATTTTTATGCATATATTTAGATTGATAATGATAATCTTATCTTCTTACCTAAACTGAAGCAGAATAATATACTGAAACAATGGAACTTCAAATTTGGATCCGTGCTCCTGTACTGCAGTCGATCCATTCAGACATAGATGAAACATTTTAGTGTGTGTATGATGCTTGTCAGCGTTAATTTTCCAAATTATAATATCACATTGGCTGCACCAAAGTGGCAACTGTTTAAGTTTTGGCTTCGGCTCTTGCCACGTCCAATCGTTTATTAAGTACAATGTATTTTTTTTTTACATTAATATGAACCAGTTAAATAGGTATTGGGCCTCTGGACATGAGGCTGTCATCCTTACTGTAAACAATGGCTTTGTTGGTGAGACAGTCTTATAATGTGATGTCAAACTCCTAATGTGGAGCTTCTATCTCCGTTGCACTTTGAACTCACTACAGGTACTTTTTTTTTCCTGTAATTTATATTATATTGCTATACACTGTATTATAGTAGATATAGACAAGGTACTATTGGTTAATCTGAGATCTACCTAATGTTTTGGTTAATTTTAACAAAAAAAAGGACACTGTAAAATCCTTTCGTTAATCACTGAGATCTGCTTAATGCTTCGATTAGCTTTGGTAAGAAAAGATTACTATATGCTGTCCTTTATTAATGCCTGTATGGCTAACTTTTCTAATTTAGGACTAAAGCAAAATCAAGTTCCACCTGGTGATCTGGAGGATTTTGCAGCTGCAAAGTGAAAATGCACAAATGCAAGAAGTGCGCTCTCCATTGATTATGTCTACATGTTGCTGCTCATTTTATTTAGTACCTGACTTTGTGCAAGTGAAAATGCACAAATGCTGTATAGATATACTTTTCTGTAATTCGTCACTACCACTTAGAACCATAATCTATTGTACTAAAAACATATCCATGATATGTTCATCCCCAGTTGGCCAAAATTTATGCTTGCATGGGCGCGAATGCGCACGCCCTGCTACTAGTCATCCATTATCAACGCATGTCACGCTCTCACGCCAGTGATCAGGCCGATGAATGGCAGACACAACTCCCTCATTCGGTAATGTACGATTTTCTAAAGAAGACCAAACTCATAAAAATATGTGCCTAGGAAGTCCACACATACAACACATACCACATAAATATCAGAAACAATATTTTAGTGTAAACATAACTATATTAACACTTATAACTTATCATAGTAATGTTGAAACAATTGCTAAACTCTTGGGACTTCATTCTTCTCGGGACAGTTGACTGGGGACATGTTGTTGACTGAATTCGTTGGCAAACACATTGTCAAGTTGAAGTCAATGGCAAAGCCTCTCGTCGAAATGTTGACGAAAAGCGTTTCGATGATGTCAAAGTTTTTGTTGAAGCCCTTGACCATAACTTCGATCAAAGTCCTGAAAATTTTCATTGAACTTTCAGTGGAAAAATGGGGAGCATGATGGAGAATGGGATCTAGTGCTTTGATGCTAGTATGATCGTTTCGGTGTCTTAGCCGGTTGTCTTTTTATAGGGGAAATGGGTGGGACCGTGAGAGGCAATGAAGATACTCGAGCATTGGCGCTGACCCTCAATGCGACGACGAGGGCACTAGGGTGTAAGCAACTAGAGCAAGAGCCATGTAGAGGCTCCTGCCCTATTGGCCGGATGCAATAAGGTACCATTGTAGCTAACATTGGTATCAACTCCTTTACGATCTATTCGTGCTGGAACCATTCCCACCCTCCCACTTCCACTTTACCCGATTGCAACGCTCCCGTGGTCTGATGGATCCCGTCGTTAGCCACAAGTTCGACGCCATCATCCGGCATATCTAGGAGCTTAGCGAGGAGAACGCAGTTATGCGCCCGCCAAATTTGGATAGTCGGATCACCGAAGTCGGACGTTGACCCGACAATCATCGGCGCCGACCAGTCGCCGCCAATGGGTGCGCCGACCACCCCTTGGTGGGCCGGCCCACGGCCCGCATGGCCCACGGCGATGATGGCCGACGGTGGGCGGCGACGGCGGAGCCGGAGCCGTCGACGATGACACCCTAATAGCCCCCCTTCTCTCTCTCTCTCTCCTCCTACTCCTCCAACCCGGTGATGAGCTAGGGTTCGGGCAGCTTCTCACCATTCTCCTCCAACTCCGGTGAACTATAGAAGTCCGACCGGCCGGGGGAGGTAGGTAGGCCCGGCGGTGGGAATGGTTGACGGGCGGTTTAGAGTGCGGTTGGCGGAGTAGGGGCGGTTGGGCCAGGTCGGGCGGGGGCGCCATGGCCGGAGTTCGGAGCTCGGAGCTTGAGCGGCGGCCATGAATGTGCTAGGGTTAGGGGTTTGGCCGAAGGAGAAGAAGAGAGAGGGAGGGGAGAAGGCGGCCACCGCGGGCGCCCGGCCCTAGCTTGCCGGAGCTCCGGGCGAGCCCTAGGGCGCCCGTGGGCGAGGGCGGGCAGCGGCGGGGAAGCGGAGTCGTGAGGAAGAAGAAGACCTAGGGCGGGACGCATGGGGAGCGGAGCGGGCCATTAGGCGGGCTCTTAGCCGGGCCTTCCATGGTCGGCGTGGCCGACTAGGGCGGTGCCTAGCACGCCCACGCCGACCGGGAGTGCCACTTCTCCACCGTCGAAGGTCGCCCGCTTAAGACTAGCGAGACTTTGGAGGCAAGCCTATTTATGCCCACAAATAAGTTGCACATGGGCCGGGCTGCTAGGATAGGGGCTAGTGCCTAGCCCGCCTAGCCTAGGCCTACTTGCATCCCAAAACCAGCAGGCACGCTGTGCCTTCATCTCTGTGCTAGTGTGATATTTATCATAGAAAGTATGTTTCTAATAACTTAATCAAATCGATTTGTATTTACATTGCAAATCTGCTTTCCATCCTATGAGATCCTATAGCTTAACGAAGATGCACTTGATTTGGCATGAGCTCGTGATATAAATACTTCATCTATTTTGAATTGTAAGTCATTTCAACTCATGGAGGTATATAACTTTTACTATATATCTAGATATACCATATGTCTAGATATAATATAAAAAGCCATACATTTTAAAAAAGTCAAAACAATTCATAATTTATAATTTAAAATAGAGAGAGTGTTTTGTAACTTATTGGCATGTGCCCATGACTGTGCATTGGTGGGCTAATATCATACTTTTCTATCGGGCTGGCTTGACAAGCCCGACCAAAAAATGTCGGGCCGTGTGCCCGAGTAGCCGACGAGAGGGAACGGGAAATTTGTGGGCGGATGTTAACTACCGACCGGTTGGCGAGTTAAGCATCCGTGACCACCCCTTCAATCCGGCCCTTTTGGCCTTTTTGGCCCATGGAAGCCTGTTTGGCCCGCCACCAACTCCCTCCTCCTCCCGTCGTCTCCTTCCTCCTTCTCCCGACGCGAGTCGACGTGGCGGCGACGCCACCCGCGCGGTCGTGCTCCTCCTTGATGGTCCTCCCTCTTCCTTCTCCTCCCCCGCGCCCCCACCGTGCCTTTAGGGTTCCGGCGAGGTCCGTAGCTTTAGGGTTCGGCGAGGGCCGTGGATTTAGGGTTCGGGCGAGGTCGTGATTCCGGCGAGCCCCCCCCCTCCATTCCTCCCCGGCTCTAGAATCCGGCCGGCCGGCCCGGGCCTTGATCGTCGACACTGGGCGGTGGCCGGCGGTTCGGCCCGGCGGTGAGCTTCGGCGGCGGGGGCGCCGCCGGCGGGCGGGCGGACCCATCCGGTGGGTATGGTGTCACGCCCCACTTTTAATGGGTCGTTAATCACACGTGTTTTGCGTCGGGATCACGCCACAAACACGTCTATTAGTAACGAGATAATGGTAGACGAAATAATAATAATCCGAGCTTGATAATTATAGGATAGAAAGGGCTTATAGTGGCGACGAAGAATCACCAAGCCGGGCTACAATATCGAGTTGGCCAACCGAGAAGCGGTGGATTAACTATGACACTGCCCCGTACTCCACAAGCAGACTTGTGTGCATGGATGAATTCTGGGCTTCAACGTCCTTCTCCTAAGCAAACACCTCGCGAACTCCTACGGTACGCTGGTCCTCTACTTGTCCTCTATCTTACCTTCACATGTGCCGATATCTGTAAAAATAAAGGGGTGAGTACAAATGTACTCAGCAAGTCCCAACCAGGGGGTTGTAATTATTAGGGTTTGGGCCCTAGCAGAGTCTCTAAAACTGCTCTCGCTAGTTCCCGGTTATCCCATGTCATCACTGTCATGGCAACCCAGGTCAGTCATCATCAAAGTGTATTTCTAATCATAGATGTTCAAGCCTAGCATTTGCCCATTCCAAGGACGTGGCTATTCGAATAGATTCAAGTAACTCTGCAGAGGTTGTACAATTTCCCCACACGATAGGCACTGCCCTCACCATGCGCTCTTGGCTTGAACAGGCCTAACGAGATCCGTACCCGCTTGGGCGCTACCCTAGGTATGTTGGTATAATCTTCACCACGACTTCTCAGGGGTTGGAAAGGATGACGCATCATCCTAGGCAATATGGTGATACCAAATCACCCACGGCTTTACAGGTAATACCTTATTACCCAACCTATACTGTCAAACACCATACCCAATCATAAATATGTGCACCTAGCACTGCGCCACTGCGCCCAAACACCTTACGTGGAAGATCACTCAGCATCCACGCCAACCGGACCATGGGGCCACTCTCCCCATGTCTGCTCCCAATAGGTCGTTCGCCTACTCCGGCCACCTTGGCTCTGAATTATACCTCAACCCAACGGGGTGTGAATCAAGCCGTCCCATATCGGCATGTGGCTGTACGAATTATCGCACTAGGTAGAAGGTCTATGAACCGGTCCTTAGGGAGGTGAGTATCTCTCCGCAGAATCCCTCACGGTGATTCTCGATGTGGTATTTAGGCTCTACCGGACTACCACCACTCACCTTTTGGTTGGGCTCATATTATTATTATGTTTCATATTCAATTAACAATCATGGCTATTATCGTATGTCGACAACATCTCTTCAAATAATCGGGCACCTAGCCCCTTATAAGCACAAAGATTGCGGAAGATCACGTAACATCCGGCTCATCAACAACTCGTGATCACATACGATAATAGCCCATGATCTCTCCTCTTAATTAATCTTCATTATTATTATTACTTAATTAAAGGTCAGGATTAGAGGGGGTAAGGACTTGCCTGGGAGGTTCTTACGAATCGGCACGGCGTCGAACGTCTCTAGCTCTACTTCGGACGGGAAGCTCCTAAACGGTCGTCGAAAGCTTCTTCGGGTACTTCGATAAACCTAGCTCGAACTATGGCACACAAGATAAACATAGAACATTATGGTGGCAATGGGTTAGATGTATAGAGCTAGATTTTAGATGAATTATGGAAGTCATTTCACGCGATACGGAGTTAGTATGCATGAGATATGGATTTTATAATATTAATCCCTAATTAAATCGTTAGGGTAATATTATAATATAATTTTATCATGTAATAAAAATGGAACCAATTACATGATAAAATTCTATAAATCAAATAATTAATTTATAAATTTTCCGGGAATTTTTCTCGACATGGGAAGGTATACTTATAACATCCCCGTGTACACAACCCGGGGGTACATAGCAATTTCCTAAGTGTACACAGAAAAGGCCTCATACACGTGGGTGCCACGTGGGTCCACGTGGACGCTACTGTGGATGACACATCAGCGCCACGTGTGTAAGGATGTTGCCCCGGCGGTTGTTACGGAGCGGAACGGCGGGGCGGCGTGGCGACTTTCGATGGGCGGAGCCTTCACGCCCGTTCTTCGCGACGCGACGCACGTCGTCCGTTGAATCCCGTCCGTCGCTCCTTGTCACGCCCCCACTTTTAATGGGTCGTTAACCTCTCGTATTTGCGCCGGGATCACGCACAAATATGGTCATTAGTGTTAGATAATGGTATGCCGATATAATAGAAATCCGAGCTTTAATAATATAGGATTAGAAAGTCTTACAGTGGCGAATATTTTATCAGAGTTAGCCAACCGAAAGCGGTGGATTAACTATGACTGTTGCCTCATACTCCACAGGCAACTTGAGCACGGACAGAAACCCTTGGCAATTACGTCTTCCTCCTAAGCAAACACCTCGCGAACTCCTACCAACGTTGATCGTCTACCTTGACAACGATCTTACCTTTGGATGTGCCGATATCTGTAAAAATAGAGGGGTGAGTATAAACGTACTTAGCAAGTCCAAACCAGGGGTGGTTTGGTGTATTAAGGGTTTGGGCCCTAGTAGAGTCTCTAAAACTGCTCTTGCTAGTTCCCCAGGTTGTCTCATATCGTCGCCTTCACATTATCACAAAAGGTTAGTTAAACTAATCATAGATGTTCATGCCTAGCATTCGCCCATTCTAAGGACGTGGCTATTCGAATAGATTTATATAACTCTGCAGAGGTTGTACAATTTCCCCACACGATAGGCACAGTCTTCCCCATCCGGTTTGGTTTCAACAGGCCTAACGAGATCCATATCCGCTTGAGTGCTACTCTAGGTATATTGGTATAATCTTCACCACGACTTCTCAGGGGTTGGAAGGATGACACATCATCCTAGATAATATGGTGATACCAAATCACCCACGGCTTTACAGGTAATACCTTATTACCCAACCTATACTGTCACGCAACACACCCAATCATTAATCATAAATATGTGCACCTAGCACTGCGCCACTGCGCCCAAACACTTACGTGGAAGATCACTCGGCATCCACGCCAACCGGACCATGGGGCCACTCTTCCCATGTCTGCTCTCAATAGGTCGTTCGCCTACTCCGGCCACCTTGGCTCCCAATTATACCTCAACCGAACGGGGTGTGAATCAAGCCGCCCATATCGGCGTGTGGCTGTACGAAATATCGCACTAGGTAGAAGGTCTATGAACCGGTCCTTAGGGAGGCGAGTATCTCTCCGCGGGATTTATCCCCGATTGTGATTAGTCCACCTCCATGTAGACTATCACCACTCACCTTTTTGTTGGAGGGTTCACATTATTAATTAGGTTACATTGATCTCACTTAGTCATATTATATCAGCATTCATCATCATAAGCAATATAAACCATGATCATCATCTCATAAGGTTGTGTTGATTAATTAGGTCAAGATTATTAGGGGGGGTAAGGACTTGCACGGGATGTTCTTATCGATCGGCACCGGCGTCGAACGTCTCTTACGCATCTCGGGAGAAACCTCTAATCCGATCGTCGAAAGCTACCTTGCGTCGGCGACAAAATCTATTTGGAACTATGGCACATATAACGAGCATAGAACATTATGGTGGTAATAGGTTAGTTGCATAGATCTAGATTTTAGATAAATTATGGAAGTCGTTTCACGCGAAACGGAATTAAAATGCATGAGTTATGGAATTTATAACATTAATCCCTAATTTATTAATTAGGGTAGTATTATATTATAATTTTATCATGTAATAAATTTGGAACTAATTACATGATAAAATTCCATAAATCGAATAATGAATTTACAAATTTTTCGGGAATTTTTCTAATATGGGAAATAGGGTTTCTAACACATGGTGTACACTCGCCGTGTGTACCTAGCAATTTAGTTAGTGTACCGGGCATCGGTCTCCATCTACCCATGTGACACGTGGGTCCCGGGGGACGCCACTGTGGCAGCCACGTTGGCGCCACGTGGGTCGTGGGTCACGATCCACGTGGATACGAGTGGGGACATAACGGCGTCTTTGTTCGTTGCTCGGGCCCATGTAGCGAGAGAAGGAAGGAGGGATGGGAGCGTGACGGTGGCGGACGCTTGGACGGAAAACAGGACTCCCGTCCGGTCGACCCCCGCCAACGCGCGGCGCTCCGCCGGCGTGTGACCGGAGTTGGCCGGACTGCGGCTAGAGCTCGCCGTGGGACGTGATTTAGGATCACCTCATCATCCCGGACCTGATGGTAGGTGCTGGAGGGACGGAGAGGCCCGTTCTCCCTATCGTCGGCACACTCGAGCGGTTCCCGGTGGCGGCGCTCCGGTGGTAGGGCGATTGGGGTTAGGAATCGAGGCACTAGCTATGCAAATGAGAAAGGGGAGCTTCTGCTAGCTAACTTGCTACCGGGTTGGCCAACGATGCGACAAGGGGGGGAAGAAGGACGGAGCAAAGACCAATGGCGGGCGACCGGAGGACACCCGAGTGGGGGTAACTCGGATTACCCGAGCTAGGAGAGGGGGGAGGGAGTGTGTTGAGGAGAGCACCGCGCGTTCGCAGCACGGCGGAGCTTGTGGAGGAAGGGGCGAGCTCGATCGGAGGCCGGGAGGGCGTATTTATAGCCGCGCGCACGGGGTCCGTTGCGGAGATATTTTCGGCTCCGGTGAGCTGGTTCATCGCCCGGTCTTCTTGCACATGGCGCGACCGTCGGCCACGATGATGGCAACGCTCGCGAGCGCGGTTCTCGGCGCCGCTGTTGGTGTTGACACGTTCTTCAGGCTCATGGCCTCCGGCCGAGCCGCCGTGCTGCGCCGCGCCCGTGCGCTCCACCGGCTTGCTCCCCTGTGGCGCCTCGTCGCCGGCGGCGGCAGCTTCGTCCTAGCGGTCGCGCTTCGGCTGTTTGGCGTGGGACGCCGCCACCGCTCGCATGGGACGAGTGGGTGGCCGTGTGCTGGTGCATCAGGAAGGTCGAACCGGGCGGCCTGTGAGCACGTCGCTCTCGGCGGTGCACCTCGGCACGGGCGGGGAAGCAAGAGGGCCCGGCGTGTCCGCGTGCACGCAGTAGCAGGTGTTAACACCAAAAATTTGGTACAGCCTGGATGACGAGTGGGCCGACGCATGATGATTCGGTAAGAAGTCATTCGGCTAGCAAAGCATAGCATTGGCAACACCGTGGCGTTCGGGAAAGCATTTGTTATTCGGCTAAAAGCCTGAGTCCGAGGAAGAGTTGAGCGCGAGATGGTTCGACAGGCGTGAAGCTCCAAGAGAAATACCTGGGACAAGGGCCCACGTCACGTGCAATCTCACGACTCCGAGAAGACTTGGAGGACAATGTGTCTTAGCTAGATATTTTCGTTACTTTATTCGTAATTAGTTAGGACTCATCAAGCCCAGGGTATAAATATGAGACCCCCGGCAACTGTAAAACAATCTACCAAATCAAATACAACCAACTCGGCTCCGTGCCATCGGCTCCGTGCCACCCTTCGAGTCCAGTCGTGTCGTCGATCTATTGCGAGGGGATACATCGACCCGTCGACCTCCGTAAGTACCGGCAACCTTGTACCATGTTGTTGACACTGTTGTAGCATAATATTACAAGTTAAATAACATGAAATAAGGGCTCAAGTCAAAGACAAACATAAGTCTAGGGGTCTAACTAACATAATTCCACGAGTTTTGGTATTACGTAACTTTCCGAGGACTTGATAGATAATTGCGAGAGAAGATTGAGAAAGTTCCGGAATATACGAGACATATGAAAACAAGACTTAACCGTGATGCAACTCAACCCGAAAGGTGAACTAAAACATTCTAGAAGATACCAGAGGACACCGCATGCCACCCCGGCGGCCGGTGCCACATAGGCCGGCCGCCGGGTGGGCCACCCCCCGTCGACCCCTCCTTTCTAGGTCGGTTTACTACCGACATTGAGGTTGTATCTACACCGTTGCTAAGGTCGGTTTGATCCAAGGATTGGCGTTCATCGCCAAGTACTATATAAGAAGACCAGCTGACCCCAGGGCTATGATATTATTCATTATCATACTCATTCATCAACTCATACCCATCTAGTCCAGCCAAGTCTAGACCTAAGCCCTAGTTCATACTAGAAGTAATTAGCTATCAAGCTAGTTCTAGTTGAAGATCAAGTTTATCTTGAGTTCCGATAGTCAAGAAGTAGCAAGGATCATCGTTCTTGAGACTTCTCTCTTGTATTCGACCGTAAGTACTCTTATATTTAGAATACAATTGTTATGGCTTTGATCTTTATAATTATTGCATTCTTATTGATATGTGTTTATGCTTGCTATGATTATATGTTTAGTTTAGTAAGATTGCTTTATATTTTATGCATGGAATTGTATAGCATCCATATAGATGATCACTATGTGGGTGATAAGTCTGTTGACACTTGTTAATGCATACTTTTTAATTGTCAATTAAATATGGAAAAGGACTAAAATATAATTAGATAACCTTATTAGGGGTTTATACTAATGATTTCCATGAGTTTTGGTAAAGTTGTGATTTGCGGGGACTTAACGTAAAAAACGGTAGAAATCGTAACGCAATCCAACTCCGAAACAAGTCTAGAAGGCTCAGGAATACACCCGACGTGAATGAAACTTGGCAACCGAAGAAAACATCATCTAGAAGACTCCGGAAGCCACGACGCATCGCGGGGGGCGAGTGGAACCCACCTCGGGCCGATCGCTCCAATAATCAGGCCGATCGGCCCTGCGCGGGCCGCCAAGTCGCCCCTTGTTTCGAAAGTTCCTCCACCGCCTCTAAGACGCAATCTAATCCGGTCGTTTGATGTCGGTTTGATCCGAGGGCGTCGGTTAAGCACGAGATGAATCAAAGATTAGTACCACATTGCCTGCTGAAGTTTGAAGAGACATAAGAAGACCCATATATATAGACCCTAGGCCTCCCTGATTCATCAATCTCAGTTCAATCTTCAATTCAATCAGATCATCAACGACGACAAGAGATAGAAGCTCTAGATTAGAATTAGATTGAGAGTTAGTTTTGCAAGTTGAGAGAATTAGAGTGCGGTTGAGGCGGAGTAGAAGGAAGGCCCGGAGCCGCCGGTGCCTCCATCTTCTTCCTCCTTTTGAGTTGGCGCCTCCATCATCGTCTCCCCTGGAGCCGATGCCATTGGAGCACGACTCACGAGATCTTGTGGATTGTTCGAATTCCATTTAAGTAAGTGATATTGTCTCTATTGTTCTTAAGGTTCGTATTTCTTTGATAAGATTACTTTGATTCCTCGTCGCTCTTGAATTAAAGTTGTTAGATTAATGTAAGCGTGGTGCTTAGATTGACTAGCTTATTACGAATACCTTCTATAGGCCGGGGGTGAAGACACTTGTTAAGGTCGATCGTAGTGGTGACACAGACTATTGAGTCCTTTGTTACGCCGCCCCGTTTATAGAAATCGTAGGAGACCCCGTGTTGTTAGCGTAGAACCCCTTTATTAAGAGTTTCTTCATGACAACCCCTCTTAAGAACAATGTGCAAATGATTTACTTGAAGTGAGAACAAGACCTTCCTACTAGAACTCCTTATCTTTATTATCTATCTAGTTTTTATTAAACCACTCAGGGGATCAAAATAGTAAATCTCAAGAACCCTTCTCTACGTTCTCCTTGTGGATTCGATATTTAAAACCCATCACCCCGGGTGAAGTGCTCACCGGTATCCGTGCGCTATGATTATCCATCATAATATTCCCGTAGGCTTAGCAAATACCAACAAGCATTTTAAAGCGTTCGGGGGAGAACGGTTTAGAGATTTCTTGAGTATACATTTATCTTTTTCTTTTAGTTTAAATTTTTATCCTTTTCCGTTATCATGGATACTACATCCATTAAAGATTTTTGGCACCTACGGAGCATAGCCTTAGGCCTATACCATCATCCAAGCCAATTCTATCCGAGGCCTATGAGCTACGCCCTTGATTAATAGAGATGGTCCAAACCAACACTTTCTTAGGAATAGAAGACGAAGACCCTTATCATCATCTCCAACAATTTGAGCAAACATGTGACTGCCTTCATATAGAGGGTATGTCCGACGAAACTATCCGTTGGAAACACTTTCCATTCACACTGAAAGGAAAAGCTCGCCAATGGTATGATAGAACCAAGGAGAAGAAGAAAGGTGATTGGGGAACGCTCCGTGCAGATTTCTGCCTGGATTTCTACCCCGTTTCTAAAGTAGTCAGCCTTAGAACCCAGATCCTATCTTTCAAACAGGAGGATAGTGATTCATTGAGTTCATCCTGGGAACGTTTTGAACTTCTTTGCAAATCCGGACCAGATCTAGGCCTTCAAGACCATATTTTACTTCAACATTTCTATATTGGTCTTAATAAAGAATCTAGAGCCTATTTGAATACCTCCTCACATGGATCTTTCATCCATCTTACATCTAGTGAAGCTAGAACCATTTTAGACAACATTCTAGCCAGCACTAATGATGATCCAGTAGAAGAGAAATCTTTAGAAGAAGAAATTCCAGAAATAGCTACACCCGAACCTATGCCAGAATCATCTCAACCCGTAGCTATAGAATCATCAAAGGAAAACATTCTTTTTCCTGATTTTATGAATGATATCGAGGATGATTTATTTTTCGATTTTTGGAAACACCTCGAATTATCATCAAGAGAAGAAACCTCGAAAAACGCAAATTATCTTCACAAGAAGAAATTGATCACGTTGAGCAATACTTCTCAAGACAAAAACACTAGGAAGCTTGCATCTATCATGAGTGCAGAATGGTTAGAAGAATCGGAACTTTCTTCCGATGTGATCCGTTTGGAATCACCTTCGTACCAATTCAATGCATAATTAATGCAATCACCTATGATGCACTTTATAACCCAATCGTAGGAGTTTAATATAATGGCTTTATCCTTTTCGAGCAATTTAGCAAGAACATGCCATTATCTCCTACTACTAAGTTATTAAAGCACTCCTCTGGGCAAATTGTCCAAAGTTCAGGAATTCTTTACACTCTACCTATTCAGGTAAATGACATGTTAATCAACCTGAGCTTTTATATCTTTGATATTAGGGAGTTTGACCTTTTATTAGGACATCCATTAGAAAGACTCCTTAAAGAAGGACACACGGAAAACTAGACATTTGTCTAGGCAAAGATAAATTTCCCTTACAATTCGCACATTCGATTCATACCGAGACCGAACCAGGTCGAACTGGACCCAATGGAAGAGGTGAAAGAAGCATCTATAGAACATTTCGTAGAATCCAATCAAGAAGATGTAACTGAATTCTTCATCGAGGAAGAGGAAGAAAATCCAACTGAATCCGAACCTCTCGATGAATTCGAGGAAACCTCGAGACCTCCCATTGAACTTAAACCTTTACCACCTGGTCTTAGATATGCCTTTCTCGCATAATGATCCCGAGTCCCCCTGTGATCATTAATGATAAACTCACTCAGAAAGAGACTTACAGGTTAATTATCGTCTTAGAACAACATCGTTCAGCCTTCGGCTACTCACTCCATGATCTAAAGGGCATCAGTCCTGCCCTTTTGCACACATCGTATACCTACAGAGATCCCGATGTTCCACCATCTAGAGAACCTCAACGCAGACTTAATAATACGATGAAAGATGTGGTAAAGAAAGAAGTTCTAAAACTTCACGCCGGGATTATATATCCTGTGCCACATAGTGAGTGGGTAAGCTTGCGGTGCAAGTTGTGCCTAAAAAGGGAGGCATGACAAGAGTTAAAAAAAATGATAAGAACGAATTAATTCCTCGAGAGAACCGTCACTGGGTCGGCGTATGTGCATAGACTATAGAAAATTAAATAAAGCCACAAAGAAAGATCACTTCCCACTGCCTTTCATTGATGAAATGTTAGAACGGTTGGCAAACCACTCTTTCTTTTTTGTTTTCTCGATGGATATTGAGGGGGTATCATCAAATCCCGATCCATCCCAAATGATCAAAGCAAAACCACTTTTACATGTCCATATGGAACTTATGCATATCGTAGAATGTCTTTTGGATTATGTAATGCTCCAGCTTCTTTTCAAAGATGCATGATGTCTATATTTTTCGACATGATTGAAGAGATTATGGAAGTTTTTATGGATGACTTTTCTATTTATGGAAAAACTTTTTGATGATTGTCTAGAAAACTTAGATAAGGTTTTGCAAAGATGTGAAGAAAAGCACTTAGTCCTTAATTGGGAAAAATGTCATTTTATGGTTAGAGAAGGAATAGTGCTAGGCCATCTAGTTTCTGAAAGAGGAAATAGAGGTAGACCGAGCTAAAATAGAAGTAATTGAACAGCTACCTCCACTGTGAATGTTAAAGGAATAAGAAGTTTTCTTGGCCATGCTGGTTTTTATAGAAGGTTCATAAAGAATTTTTCTCATATTGCTAGACCTCTTACAAACTTGTTAGCTAAGGATGCTCCTTTTGATTTTGATGATGCTTGTCTTAAATCTTTTGAAACTCTAAAAATGCTCTTATTTCTGCACCCATTATTCAACCCCAGATTGGTCTTTACCCTTTGAAATTATGTGTGATGCAAGTGATTATCTTTGGGGGGGGCTGTTTTGGGACAGACAAAAGACAAGAAACATCATGCTATTCCTTATGCTAGTAAAACTTTAACTGGACCTCAACTTAATTATGCCACAACTGAAAAAGAATTACTAGCTGTTGTTTATGCTATCGACAAGTTTAGATCTTACTTGGTAGGAGCAAAAGTTATTGTTTACACCGATCATGCTTTGCTCTTAAATATTTGCTCACTAAGAAAGATGCTAAACCAAGATTAATACGATGGATTTCTTTGCTCCAAGAGTTTGATTTAGAAATTAGAGATAAAAAGGAGTAGAAAATTCATTTGCCGATCATTTGTCTAGAATGCATTTTGAGAAACCACGGGAATTACCCATTAATGACTCTATGAGGGATGACATGCTCTATCGGATCTCCCGATCCGATCCCTGGTATGCAGATATTGTTAATTTTATGGTTGCAGGATATGTACGACCAGGGGCTGATAAGAAAAAGCTCATTTATGAGAGTCGCCATCACCTATGGGATGAGCCATACCTCTTCCGAGTATGCACTGACGGCTTACTCAGGAGGTGTGTACCGGCAGAAGAAGGACTACAGATTATCGAGAAGTGCCACTCAGCACCATATGGGGGTCATTATGGAGCATTCCGCACACATGCAAAGATCTGGCAAAGCGGATTTTTCTGGCCAACCATGTATCAAGACACACGAGACTTCGCAGACGAAGGTGCAATGCCCGCCGAGACATGGCAATATCAATTTAGGGATGCCATGCCGCGACTACCAATCTTCAAATCGAGCTCTTTGATGTCCGGGGAATTGACTACATGGGACCATTCCCAAAATCCGGACCCTACGAGTACATCCTAGTGGCGCTTGACTATGTTTCTAAATGGGTTGAG
The DNA here is from genome assembly GCA_015847255.1 of Hyparrhenia diplandra. NCBI lineage: Eukaryota > Viridiplantae > Streptophyta > Magnoliopsida > Poales > Poaceae > Hyparrhenia > Hyparrhenia diplandra. Next base: position 184,620 of record JADLZK010007406.1, read on the forward strand.
GCCATGCCATGCAAGACTAGCGATCACAAAAGCTCAATCAAGATGTTTGAAGAAATAATATTTCCAAGATTCGTACACCAAGGCTAGTGATAAGTGACGGAGGGTCCCACTTCATCGACAAGAACTTTGAGAAATACCTCTCAACTCATGGGATCCAAAGACAACGTCGCTACACCTTATCACCCGTAGACAAGTGGTCAAGCGAAAACGTCAAACAAGCAAATTAAGAACATCCTACAAAAGACGGTTGACCAAATGGGAACTAAGTGGAAAGATAGGCTACCCGAAGCTCTCTCGGGCTTATCGGACGACTTACAAGACTCCCATTGGAATGTCTCCCTACCAGCGGGTCTCACGGGAAGACATGTCACTTGCCTGTTGAGCTAGAGTTCAAAGCTCCTTTGGGCAATCAAGAGGTGGAACATGGACCTTGACGCTTGGTAGGAACAAAACGAAGAATGCAACTATTTTTGGAAGAATGGAGAGAGAAGGCGTACCACAATGCCAAGATCTACAAAGAAAGAACCAAAAGATGGCATGACAAGAGAATCAAGAAGAAGGAATTCCACCCAGGCGATCAGGTATTACTTTTTAATTCCAGGGTACGACTTTTCGGACATGGAAAACTACGAAGCAAGTGGGAAGGACCGTACAAGGTGGTGAGTTCATCATCACACGGAGCCGTCACTCTTCAAGACAACGAAGGTACGCTATTCAAGGTAAATGGTCATTGCCTCAAAATATTTTTAGAGCCCAATAAAGATTTAGAGGAATTAGATGTTATCGAATTCTTCGAATTACCCAAAAATATTAATTTTCACGAATAATGGGCCGACACCAGGTTTTTCGGGATAATAATAGAGTTAGAGCACCCCACGACAGAACGCGTCGCGAGGCGACACGTGGCCAGACCGATCGGCCCAAATAACAGGCCGATCGGCCCACGTGTCCCCCCTCTCGCGTCCTGTTTTGTCCCACACGGTCTCTTGCACGTTTAGTTACGGAAAAATCACTTTCCAGATTTGTTTTAGTACCGTAAACCCAATCTCTCGTCCCCGAAAAATCCTGACCCATATATAATCAAGGATAGACCCTCCTCTTTTCTCATCTAATCTCCAAATTAGCAGCCATGGCTGAAAAGCAGCTTGTCCCCTTCAATGAGAAAGCCAAGCAAGTTGTTCCTTCCATCAAGCAACCCAAGCCGCTCGCCGTCATACCACCCGAGCATACTCCAATTCCTTTCGTTCCACCTCGTCGTCCTCGCACACCGCCGCCACCGCAAGGACGCAAGCAAGTCATGTATGCTCAGCCGTATGATCGTCGCCGCGAAGCTGCACTGAAGAAGCCAATCCATGTTCCTAGCTACATGGAGGTTGAAGAACCAAAGAAGGGCGAGCGTCTTACACGTGTTCGCATGGACACCAACGGCAACACGAGGGAGCACAAGTACACTACAGCACCTCCACGCCGCACTACCATTAACGGAATCCGCGCTAAGGAATCACAGATCAAGAGGATTCCCGTTATCGAGGCCAGCCAGAGATATGCCACAGAAGAAAAAGACTAGAAAGACCGTAGCCAACCTCGCTCTAGATGTAGCAGCCCTTGCAGAAACATGCAAGGAGATTCACCGCGTCAATAGCACCCTCACTAGTTCCGTCCTCCGTCTCTTAGAGAATGAAGGAAAGAAGAAGCGTAAAAATCAGGAAGAGGATGCTAGTCGCAATTCAAAGAAGGGCAAGGGCCCTATGTAAGCACCACAATTAGAGAGCACATAAGTCTTAGCGTTTGAGTCTTAAAGATTAGTTAAATTAAAGTCATTTAGTTTGGTTTAGATAATATTAGTTTGCTTTAAATTTTAGGAAGTTCGGAATTATATAATAAAGTGCTCTCTCTTTTATCAATAAAGTAATCCACAAGTTGAGTCAAATATTTCTTCTATATTTTTCTGGATATGTTTTTTGTCTCCACCATGCTTTGTATGCAAGATAACAGGAATTAAGTGTGGGGGAGAGACATGCCGACCAAACAGAAATTTTCGCGACAAAAATCAAGAAATTCGGAATAAAAACGGAACCATCGACTCGCACGACGGACCGCGGCCCGACACGGACCAGAGGCGGACCGATCGGCCCAAATAACAGGCCGATCGGCCCTGGCCTGGCCCCACTAAGGCCCAGCTTCGTCCACCGCTCGGTTCGCTTCCTAAAACTTTTTAATTTTCGCAATTTATTTTCCGTTCCGAATTAAATAAGCCTTCTATGGTATGTTTACCTATATGAAAAATATGTCTTGAACAAAGTTTTGCATGATTAAATTCCTACATATATCATCACTTATTGGGATGCTTTAATTGCTTAAAACATGAGAAAGAATAAAGTTAGAATAAGATCTTCTTTCTTTTATCTTGTCTTTGGAGAGTTATTTATTTCAAAATATTAAAGTCATTAGTTATGCTTCTCCTTTGTGATCAATGATACATCCTAATAGAGCCGTAGCAATCATTAAAGATATATCTAATTAATTGTTGCTTTCTTGTGTTGAGCTTTGTCAAAACCACGACCCATGTTGAAATTTGTCTAAAGTCTAAGATCAAGATCACGTACAATTGCTTTCACTAAAGTATCCATGCTCTAAAAAGTTTTAATCTCTATCTCCCATAATTTTAATTATGAAAAAGGTACAGCTATGAAAAAGCCAAATGTTAAAAAATTCTAAGAGTGGAGAGAAAAGTGAGAGAGAGGAGAAAATGAGCAAGTGTTCTACGGGTCGAAGAACCCCCTCTCTAAGAAAAGAAAAAGGCAAAAATATGAAGAGAAGAATAATGGACAAGTGTCCGAGGGTGAGTAGGGCCCACTTCTCTAATAAAGAGAGTAAAAATGGACAAGTGTCCGAGGGTGAGTAGAACCCACCTCTCTAATAATTAGCTGGTTACCTCTCGAAAAAAAAAGAGAGAAGAGAAGAATATAAATAGGGGAGATAGAAGATTTTCATCTAGAGAGAGCAGTGGTAATAATAATCTTGATTCACATGCACATCTTGATCTGCGTGACTTATGACATCTATCTCCATGGATCCACAATTGACTCGGCAATAAATACAAGGTAAGTGTGCTACATGTTCTTGAGCTCCACATATGATATAATAAATGAACTGTAAGGATATAATATACTTTGAGAAACTTGAGAGTGTCACAAAGGAGTAAGTACTGACTATGTTTTACGCTCAAAAACTTATGTAAAATCTCTCCAAGTGACTTGGTTTAAGAATTTAAGGTGATCTGTTTCTAACCAATTCATGCTCAAAGATCCCAAGGTGCAGGTATGACTATGGAAATGTAATCATGATCCATGCTTAGACCATCCTTTTATCGAGGACTCCAGTAAAAGCCTAAGTGTGGGGGAGTTTGTTGACACTTGTTAATGCATACTTTTAATTGTCAATTAAATATGGAAAAGGACTAAAATATAATTAGATAACCTTATTAGGGGTTTATACTAATGATTTCCATGAGTTTTGGTAAAGTTGTGATTTGCGGGGACTTAACAGAAAAAACGGTAGAAATCGTAACGCAATCCAACTCGAAACAAGTCTAGAAGGCTCCGGAATACACCCGACGTGAATGAAACTTGGCAATCAAGAAAACATCATCTAGAAGACTCCGGAAGCCACGACGCATCGCGGGGCCCGAGTGGAACCCACCCTCGGGCCGATCGCCTAATAATCAGGCCGATCGGCCTCTGCTTGTGGCCGCCAAGTCGTCCCCTCGCTTTCGAAAAAGTTCCTCCACCGCCTCTAAGACGCAATCTAATCCGGTCGTTTGATGTTGGTTTGATCCGAGGGCGTCGGTTAAGCACGAGATGAATCAAAGATTAGTACCACATTGCCTGCTGAAGCTGAAGAGACATAAGAAGACCCATATATATAGACCCCTAGGCCTCCCTGATTCATCAATCTCAGTTCAATCTTCAATTCAATCAGATCATCAACGACGACAAGAGATAGAAGCTCTAGATTAGAATTAGATTGAGAGTTAGTTTTGCAAGTTGAGAGAATTAGAGTGCGGTTGAGGCGGAGTAGAAGGAAGGCCCGGAGCTGTCGGCGCCTCCATCTTCTTCCTCCTTTGGAGTTGGCGCCTCCATCATCGTCTCCCCTGGAGCTGATGCCATTGGAGCACGACTCTGAGATCTTGTGGATTGTTCGAATTCCATTTAAGTAAGTGATATTGTCTCTATTGTTCTTAAGGTTCGTATTTCTTTGATAAGATTACTTTGATTCCTGTCGCTCTTGAATTAAAGTTGTTAGATTAATGTAAGCGTGGTGCTTAGATTGACTAGCTTATTACTTAATACCTTCTATAGGCCGGGGGTGAAGACACTTGTTAAGGCCGATCGTAGTGGTGACAAAGACTATTGAGTCCTTTGTTACGCCCGCCCCCGTTTATAGAAATCGTAGGAGACCCCTGTGTTGTTAGCGTAGAACCCCTTTATTAAGAGTTTCTTCATGACAACCCCTCTTAAGAACAATGTGCAAATGATTTACTTGAAGTGAGAACAAGACCTTCCTACTAGAACTCCTTATCTTTATTATCTATCTAGTTTTATTAAACCACTCAGGGATCAGTAGTAAATCTCAAGAACCCTTCTCTACGTTCTCCTTGTGGATTCGATATTTAAAACCCATCACCCCGGGTGAAGTGCTCACCGGTATCCGTGCGCTTGCGGATTATCCATCATAATATTCCTGTAGGCTTAGCAAATACCAACATAAGCAATGTGTAAACGTGGTGTTTATACAACGTTTATCTGCAATTGCGCCCTATATTCCGGGCCGTGTGGTAGATCGCGGGAGTGACAGTCCTGTTGAGTCCTTTGGAATCCACCCTCCGAATATAGGACTAGTCGAGTTGATTACAAAGAATGATCAAGTTTAGTCCTTGGTGTTATTAGTAATGCTTGCCATGTATAGAAGTAATCCAACCTTGCCATGATAGCTAGATGTATTGCACTAATTGTAGTATTCATTTATATATATGATTAAGAGTATCTTAGGAATATTCATTCTATTCTTTCTATAACATGTTAATAGCTCGTATGATACTAGTGGCTTATGATGATCTTAGACTTGGGTATTTATCATTTATATAATTATCTTTATCCCGTGACTTAACCTCGTTGAGTAATGTTAGATACATATGGCTACCTCGCATTACACTACTTGTAAGGTGGATCTCATAACTAAATCACAATATAAATCATTAGATATCCTTTCTCTCTACTTTCCATAGACTCCCTTCCCCGTGGTAAAATATAAATACGATACCGGATTACTTCCGGTGAAGTGCTACAATTGGTATTTCTATCGTGGCGCTTGCGTATATCATGTTCATTCTTTTATCAAGGCCAATCAAGAATACCATGCCCCGCATTTCTTTGAGCGTTATTGCTAGGGTGACAGGCTAGTGTATAGGTAATGCCTAGAAATGAGTGGTATACCTTGAGTACATATCCTGGTGAGATTAACTCCACTATGGATAATGATGCTAAGTTTACATCCCATTACTAACACCGCCTAACTCCGCTTTGTTGGATCATGAGGTTAATCCCACATCCAAGCTAACATGATTAGATAGATATCCCATATATATTTCTCTCGCCTTCCTAATAAGGATCGTGTTAGAAATATCAACAAGCATTTCTGGCGCCATTGCCGGGGAAGGCGTAGTCTATTTAGAGAAAATGTTTTTTCTTGGCTTTGTTTTTCAAAACTTTCCTAGTTTAGGAGAGCATAGTCAATCTTTCAATTTTGAAAAAAAAATGTTTTCAAAACTTCAAAAGTTTTCCTAGTGCTTCTTTCCAGCTTTCACTAGTTTGGAGGGGTATTAGCCAAAACTTAGACAGTGTTACTCCTATTAAGTTGGTATTGTTTCTGACTTTACTAGTTAGAAAGGGTGCTAGCCAAAAATCCTATAAACACATCATATAAGGAAACCAGAGAGATCCCTTACATCACCTAATGCATTGAGAACCCATTATCACATACTCAAACAAAGTTCAACCTGTTTTCTATTTGTTTTTTGATCTTATGCGGGGAAAAAATATATGTATGAATAGAAATCTTTCGAGAATTTTGTTGAAGATCCCGAAAAATTAATCAGGCAGCCGAGCAAAACTCAGACAAACTCCTACATCATCATCATCATCATCGCCCGAGAATCCAAGACCTACTGAATCGAAGTTAATCAAGTTACTAGAGACTTGACATCCGAATTTGAAGCTATGGCAACCAAAACACTTCGTGAGTTCTCAGTCCTACTACGGACAACATTCTCACCGGGTCCGAAGGTAGAGGTTGGAGACAAAGGCTTTGAGCTTAAGCCAGGGCTCATCAATATGGTGCAAGCTAGTCAATTTTGTGGAAAGGCACATGAAGATGCTAGTGCTCATCTCCAACACTTCCTGGAGATTTGCAGCACGTTTACTATGAAGGACGTATCCGAAGATGCAATCTTGTTTCGTCTCTTTCCATTCTCACTATTGGGGAGAGCTAAGCAATGGTTTTATGCTATGAAAGATAAGAATACAACATGGGATATTTGTTCCACAGCCTTTCTTGCTAAGTTCTTTCTGATAGGCAAGACAAATGCCTTAAGAGGGAAGATATCTAATTTTCAACAATAGCATGATGAATCAGTCCCGGAAGCGTGGGAGCGTTTCCAAGAATACATTTCAGAATGTCCACACCATGGGATGGAGAAGCGGCTATTGATGGAGACTTTCTATCATGGGCTAGTTCCCAGTGCTCGTGAAACTATGGATGCTACAAAATGGTGGTCTTATCACTTACATTAACTCGTGCCACGTAACTTGTGGAGAAGATGGCTTCCAACCGAGGTTGGAGTGAAGAGCATCAATCTCGCAAGAGAGGAATGCACCAGCTTAAGGAAGTAGATATGCTATCTGCTAAAATAGACCTTATCATGAAGAAGCTAGAGGATAGAGATCCTCAACCCAGAGCAGTTATGCAAATTCAAGACTCCTGCATGACATGTGACGAATGTGGAAATTTAGGCCACACTGGCAGGAATTGTCCAGAGATTGTGGAGGACATCAATTTAGTTAGTGTACCCAGACCGGTCTCCATCTACGCGTGTGACACGTGGGTCCCAGGGATGCCACTATGGCAGCCACATTGGCGCCACGTGGGTCGTGGGTCACGATCCACGTGGATACGGGTGGGGACATAACGGCGTAATCGCTCGCTGCTCGGGCCCACGAGAGTAGAAGGAAGGAGGGATGGGAGCGTGACGGTGGCGACGGCTTGGACGGAAAAACAGGACTTCCCCGTCCGGTCGATTCCGCCACGCGGGCGCTCCGCCGGCGTGTGACCGAGTTGCCGGACCGCGGCTAGAGCTCGCCGTGGGACGTGATTTAGATCACCTCATCATCCCGGACCCGATGGTAGGTGTTGGAGGGACGGAGAGGCCCCGTTCTCCCTATCGTCGGCACACTCGAGCGGTTCCTGGCGGCGGCGCCCGGTGGTAGGGCGATTGGGGTTAGGAATCGAGGCACTAGCTACGCAAATGAGAAAGGGGAGCTTCCTCGCTAGCTAACTTGCTACTCGGGTTGGCCAACGACGCGGCAAGGGGAGAAGAAGGACGGAGCAGCACCAATGGCGGCGGCGGACACTGAATTGGGGGTAACTCGGATTACCCGAAGCTAGCGAGAGGGAGGGAGTGAGTTGAGGAGAGCACCGCTGCCTGCAGCACGGCGGAGCTTGTGGAGGAAGGGGCGAGCTCGATCGAGGCCGGGAGGGCAGCGCGTTGTGTCCGCCCGGTGAGCTGGTCCATCGCCCGGTCTTCACATGGCGCGACCGTCGGCCACGACGATGGCAACGCCGCAGCGCGGTTCTCGGCGCCGCTGTTAGCGCTGACACGCTCTCCTCGTGCTCATGTCCTCCGCCGAGCACCGCCGGCTGTGCCCATGCCCGTGCACTCCGGCCTGGCTTGCCCTCGGGCGCCCGCGTCGCCGGGCGGCGGCGCCCCCTGGCGGTCCGCGCTTCCGCCGTTGGCGTGGACACCGGCCACCGTTCGCATGGGCGAGTGTGGGTGGCCGTGTGCTGGTGCATCGGGAAGGTCGGGCGCGATCGTGAGCGCGTCGCCGCCTCGGCAAAGTGCAGCTCGGTACGGCGGTGAAGCAAGAGGGCCCGGCGTGTCAGCGTGCGCGAGTAGCGGGGGGAGGAAGAAGACGACGGTGGGTTCCACCCGTCGGCGAGGAAGGAAAGAAGGGAGCCGGGCCTGGTTTCCGGCTTATGGGCTCGTCAGCCGCCCCGATCGGCCTGGCGGGCCGGCCCGCTCAGTGGTGTGCGAGTAAAGAAGGAGGGAAGAGAGATTGGCTGATGGGCCGAAGTTCGTAAAGGAGCCCACGAGCTATCTTTTTCCCCTTTCCTTTTTCTTTTCTCCATTTTTCCTCTTCTTTCATCCCATGTATGCTTATATTTATACATATTCCTTCCTTTTTTATATTTCTACAAGCATATATAATTATATTCTTAGAATTTTATCAATGAGTACTTATATATTTATATATGCTTGTATACTTGTTTGAAAGGAATGTGTATTAGTACACATATTTTGTGGTTCCCCAATTATACTCCTCTCTCACTTCTATTTTCCTGTATACCTCTATATGATGGTATAGGTGTGTAAGTACCTTCCATTCATTCAAGCATATATATTCTTAGTATTTACCATGAAGCACTATATATTCTTGCTGGGAAGGGCACACGTACGCATATTAATATACATGCCCTCATTTTCTCCCTTCTATTTTCTAGGGCTTACATCTCGGTCAGAAGCATATATTCCCTGGCTCATGGATATATGCTAGGAATATATACGTAGATATCTCCCTCATGTGTTTCTAGGGTTCGTGGATTATTTCCCAGAAAATGTAAACCATGCCCATGCATAAATATACTTCCATAATTTAATATCTAGATCAAGAATACATACCTTGGCCACCATAAGCTCCGCAAGCAAGCAACACAAAGGAGCCTAATTTCTATATGATGGATTTTGAATGCAGGGTTTTCGAAAAACAGGGTTTGGGTTTAGCGGGAAAGTAGATCAAGTTTTAGTTTATTTCGAAAAGTTCAAATTTTTAGTGAATTTTAAAATGATGCAAAAACATGGGTGTTACACTTTGCGGCGGCGCCGCCGGAACATCGCCAGAGGTGCCCGTCTTTGTTTAGAACTCGCAGCGTGGGGCCCGCTCGACTTCCATCGCCGTCCCGGTCGTGATGGTGCCGATGGGGGCGACGAGTGGGACGCCTCCCCACGGGCCGGGCGGCGAGCACAGCGGCGCTCGGTGGTGGTACTCCGGTGGCAGGGTAGCACGGCGCAATAGAGAAAGAAGGAAAGGGTGTAACTAAAGGAGGCAAGCTCGAGGGAACTCACACAGGCAACCAATTTGGGCTCGTGGCGACGAAATCGGTAGCGACGGCTTCACCAGTCCGTGGCGGCGACGGAGCTCGGATTGGTGGAAAACGAGATTGCGTGGAGTGGGAGAGGGGAGGAGGCAGAATGGGGCGAGCACCGCGTGTTCCTCAACACGGCGGAGCTTTTTGGAGTGAGGGGCGAGCTCGATCGTCCACTGGAGGTGGCTATTTATAGGCCGGCGGCGCCGGGTCTTTCCGACGAGATATTTTTTCGTCACCCGATCTTTTCCGACAACGCCGCTGCTCGGCTATGGCTCCCAGCTGGAGTCCCGGCGTGCTCGAGCTGTCCTCCGCGGCGCCACGTGCTCCGGCGGGCGGGTGTGCCGTCCGGCCACATCTCCTACAGCCGAGGTTGTCGTCGCCATGGCGGCACGGCGCCCGGGCCGCGGCCGTGGCGGCGTTACTCGGCGCCCTGTGCTGCTGGTTGCCGCCTGGCTTTGGCTGCGTGGGCTTGCCGACGCACATGTCCCATGCCCCGGATGGAGCTGTCCTTGGTGTCGCCTTGTCCGGCTTGCCGGCGAGCGCGGCGGCGGAGTCATGAATGGTGCTGTAGCGCCGGTCGTCGGAGCCAGGAGGAGTATTGATGGCAGAACGTCCCAGAGGAAACGGCTAACTCGCTCCCTGTGCCCTGGTCGTCGACAGACGGGGTGGAAGCTACGGTGGATGGCGATGTGGGCTCCGCGGTCGCGGCCGCGACGCTGGCCGGGAAGAAGGGTGGTGGGGAAGATGAGAGTGGGGGCCAGTGTGTCAGTGAGACAAGGAAGGTGGCCGCGAGCTCGCTTGGTTTCAGCAGGGCTCGGTGATTTGGTTGGGCTCGCCCGTGCGGTTGAATGGGCCGGCCTGCTCGGGAAATGGGAAGGAGGGGAGGGAAGAGGAGGGAGCGGCCTCGGTTTGGGCTGGGCCAGAAGGGAAGGGATGGAGGAAGGAGGAGGGGAAATGAGCCCGCGGCACATTTCTGATTTCCATTTCCTTTTCCCTTTTCTTTCTATTTCCCTTCATTTCTTTATTCCTTCTCTTATTTCTTTTCCCTCTTATTTCATGTGTGTACATTCACATCTATGTATTATAAATATTCATACAAGCACTCATTTATTCTCATGACTTCCATTCATGAAAATATTATTTAGTTGTACTTGTATAAATAACAACATATATGTGTACACACATTTTCCCTGAGATTATCATTTCATGTGTAATATATATTATAAGTATTTTTGGTACACACGTGTTTGGTATTTGTTATTCCTGAATAAATTCGTAAATCCTTCTCATGCGATATCTTCCATAATTGAAATCTAGACTTACCTTGTTATAGCCATTTATTCTGTTGGTGCTAATTGTTGAGGAGCCATGGGCTCATCACCTTGCATCCTTGGTCACCATAAGGTTCAACAAGCAACAAACAGAGGAAACCTAATATTCTAGATGGTGAGAGTTTGAATGCAGGTTTTCAAAAACAGGGTTTCGGTTTAGCGTAAAATAAATCAAGTTTTAGTTGTAATTCGAAAAGTTCAAATTTTTTAGTGAATTTTAAAATGATGCAAAAACACGGGTGTTACATATGGGTAGGCGGCGGGGGCGCCAAGCTCAGCCATGGCGCGGCACCGAGGTTGCCGGAGTTGGAGGAGAAGGCGGCGGTGGCGGAAGCAGGGCGGTGGAAGGGGGAAGAAGAGGGCCGCGGCCCTAGCTCGCCGGAGCTCGGTGAGCCCTAGCGCGCCGCGGGCGGGGCCGTGGACGGCGGGCGGCGCTGCTGTCGTGGAGGAGCGGGCGGCGGCGGCGGCGCTGCGGCGCCCTCGTGGTCGCACGCGAGGAAGATGAACAGGCCATCGTCTTGGGCCGCGGCAGCTTGGGCCGCCCAAGCGAGGGCTGGTCGGCGCCCCGTGGTCGGCAAGTTAACACCCCCTCGGCCGCGGGCGTCACGCCCGCACCTGCAGCCCGCGGCGGCGGCCAAAATGACCTCCCCGCCGGCCGATGGAAGGGAGCCGCTCAACACCGGATCCGGAGAGGGGAGCCGGCGCGGGCAACAGAGGCGGCCGCCGCTGCCGCTCTCGATGCCGACTATATTTTTAGCGTGGGAGAGAAGAGAAGCGGTGGCGGGGAAGTGAGTAGGGGAGCATGCGCCGCGAAGCCCGCATGCGAGAGCGTGGCCACACACGAGCCAGGGTCGGGCGCATGCGGCTTAGGAAGATGGGGGGAGAGAGAGAGAGGCGGGCCAGCAAGCATGCGGGAGCCGGTAATGCGGGAGGAGAGGGAGAGGGAGAGAGAGAAGGGCGGCATGGGGCTTAGCAGGCCAGGGTTTGTGTTCTTGGGCCAGGCCGGGAGGAGGGATTGACCGCTAAATAATCGGGCCGCGGCTGTGCTGGCCTATGGGCCTGGTGCTCCGGGTCGGGCCGACCCGAGCCCATCACTTCCGTGCCGGGCTGTGTTTTGGCCGGGCTAAAAAATCGGTCCATGGGCCGGGCCGTCGGGTTTCGGGCTACATGGATAATAATATACAGAGTCATAATCATAATAGCACGTCACAATGCTTTGTGCAATACGACAGAGTGCACGTGTGTCTATGGAGCACCAACTGCCCTATTTCGATGTCTTCTGATTTATGATAAGAATATAATCAGGTCATAATAATAGATTACGATCTAAACATATGATTGATTATATGATTGCATTATTATAATCAAACTTTCTTATTTTGTAATACTATAATTCAGATGAGACAAGATTTAGGTGGATTGTAGGTGCTAAAAGTGCAACTTGTCCAACTTACCAAACCACCAAAACATAAGATAGAATTTTCTCGCTTTAACCAACCATAATCAGCCACAATAATCAAAGGAGCCAAACGCTCGGATTATTATAATCCATAATCATGATTATAGTAATAATCCTATATATAATCCAAATTATAATAATAATCTGGCTATGACTCAAACAAATCCAAATTATAATAATAAACTCTCGATTCTTACAGAGGTCATCAACAAAGTAAAGGTAGCAATATAATAGCGCCTCGCCGCGCCGTGTTTTCCCCATGCGTGTCTCACACTGCTTAGTTGTCACAAACAAATGCCCTCCTGCATGCCTGCACAATACTAAGTTTAGGTACATGGTACATATAACGTAATAACGAGGAAAAGGAAGACAAAAGCGATAATGGTGCAAGACAAAACCGCACGAACGTACCATTAATCCTCCCATCCAATTTAGTATTCCTAGCATAATGCATCCGAATCCGAATCGAACTCCAGCACCCGCCACCGCTGTTCCAGGAAAGACTTGACACCTTCATCCTCCCATTCCAATTCATTCCAATCATCTCTGTCTATAACTAGTTGAGTCAACTTGTGTGGTAAGTTTTGCATTGTGAATGGAAGCCGCTTCAACTCTGAACAAGAACTAATTCTCAACTCCTCAAGGCATGGGAACATCACGTCAGAACCGCACAAGCTGGCCAGCTCGTCCAGTTCAAATAAATCTAGATATTTGAGGCAAGGGAATGCCTTTGAACTCTCTTGTCCTGTGCCCACACAGATCTGCTTCATAGCACCGCAAAAACTCACATAAAAATATTCAAGGCAGGGCAAGTACGACGCCCAAGAGAGGTCCTGTAGTTCGCTGCAGGTAAACACAATCAAACGAGTGAGCCCTGGGAACAAACCTTGCAAAGACGATGTTCCCTCCCTCATAATTATATTTGTAAGGTTATCCAAATAGTTGAGCGCGAGCACACTGAGAGCATCAAATGGTTTTCCCAATTCGTCTCCTAGTATCATTTGCTCCATTGCGCAATACTCAACGGTCAGTTCATTTAACGTACTTCCCGCAATATCACCTGCCAAAGTATCTACTGCCAGGCAGAGCTCGTTTGTTTCTTTCAAGCCCGATATGACCAAATCCCTAATGGGGATGCCAGCTGCCTTCCGTAGTGAGTCATATCCATCGTCACCGTGAATGATAATGTCAACCGCTTTTAAGTTTGTAAGGGTGCATAACTCTTGAATTATTTTATAAATATAATTCTTCTTGCAAGTATCTGTTATTAGCTCAATCACTTGTAATTCTGTAAGACAGGATATGACCTTCTTCGAATCCTCTGTATGCCTGTGGCTGCTAGATATAAGAATTTAAGCTTAGTAAGTTCTCTGAGGCGTATGGGAATTGTCCTTAGCTCTCCGTTATTTGACAAATCAAGATGCTCCAAGTTTACCAAGGCAAATAACTCTTCAGGTATCACCTTGATTCTGTTCTCGCTTATATCTAGGTATGTCAGCTCAGTGAAATTCTGAATGGCTCCAAATATCCTCTCATCCAAAAGATTCCAATGAAGGTATAGCCTCTTGAGATTTGTGGAGCCAGTAAACGGATGAAGCTCGTCGATTTTACTGTACATTAATGAGATGCATTCGGCTCTGCTCCAAGCATTGGCCCGTATAGACAAATTTCCAACAACTCCTGCACGAACTACCCACTTGTCCTTGTTGCCACAAGATATCCAAATAGCCATATCACGGATCACATCATGCATCTTAACAACAACTTCAACTGGAAATTCCTCATGCCTATGCAGTGTTCTATTACACATGTAATCAATATCATTGCTCCTAGTATCAACATTGTCTAACAAACATGCAGCTGTAAGTTCACCTATTAGAGAATGTGCTTTCCTGTAGGAACCATGTATATCGCACTCGTCAACTAGACCTAGGCCAATCCAGCATCGTATTAGATCCCCCGTCTGAATCTCTTGATCCTCTGGCCATAGTGAGCAAGTCAACAAACACTCTTTCAAGGTATCATTTCTTAGGCTGTCATAACTGAACATGAGTCGTCTGAAAACAGTATTTTCCATATGGAGGTCCTGATCATCCCCGCCACGGCATGACTGTTTCATATATTGCATGGCAGATTCCCATTGTCTCAGATTACTTTTGCCATACATTGCCCTTCCCACAGTTATCAACGCTAATGGCAAGCCCTTCAATTCCTTCGCAAGTTCTTTTGCGAGGGCTTCAATACGAGGACTAGAAGACAGAGTCTCCTGTCCGACCTTGTCTTGAAATAGCTGCCAGGCCTCATCATGTGGCAAACATGCCACGTTGATCTCTTTTCTTACTTCCATTTGACCACACACCGTTTTTGATCTTGTTGTGAGAATCACTTTGCTTCTTCCAAGGGTATACGGTATGCCCACTGCTTCCAGATCAATCCGATTCCAAACATCATCTAATAGTATCAGAAAATTTCTTGTTCTCAGGAAGTTCAAAATGATGTTAGCTCGAGATTTAACATCAAAATGATGTTTTTCAGCTGGAGATCTATCACTTTCCTCCCATAACTTGAGCCTCTTGCCAATCTCCTTTTGGATTGTTTCCACTGAACCCTCTTTGGAGGCCGTAACGAAGATAACATGATGAAATAATGAGTCCCCAAGAAAAGTATTGTTGATCCTTTTCAGAAGATGGGTCTTACCCACTCCGCCCAGCCCCCAGATTCCAATGACACACACTGAACTGTGCCTAATATACTCCATAGCCTCTTCAAATATTTCAACTCTGGAAGGCTGCTGCTCTGTGGACGAACATGGAATCTCTTGGACAGACGGTGGCAATGCTTCCATTGTAACAACACAGGGTTGACCACTGAGACACTCTTGGAGCCGACGAAGCATGCTAGCTGCAATCATACTAAGATCCCAGTTCAACTCATTTTGCTCACATTCACAGATAACCATCCCAACAGAGATGTTGGTATCCACGCTAGCCAACCAGTTGTTGATCCAATTTGTTGCAACCTTGCCCTCTCGCTTTCCGAGCTCAATCTCATGATTGATATCATTTCTGCTCCCACACAAGCTTTGCAAACATTGCTTAAGCTTTGTAATAACACTTCCTTCTGCCTGAAAGACATTAATTAATAGTATTAGTAACTAGTGACAAATATAAGTTAGCAAAAATGTTGTTACAAAATTTGAGTTAACTGTAAAGACATACCAACGATGATGCTTCTTGATCCTTGATATGTATCAATTCCTTGGCAACACCAACGATATTCTGCCACTGTCCTAGTTCCCGTTTTCCGCGCATTGCAGTGCCTATTCTTATCAATTCTGATGGTAGAGCTCTTAGTTCCTCCACCAGATCTTTTGCAAGTGCTCCGATGCGGGGTTCAGAGTAAAGACTTTTGTTTTCTATACATCATTGGAACAGCTCAAGTGCTTCATCATTTTTTAGGCCAGGGACATTCATAGCTCTGCTCACATGCATCTGATCACACAAGCTTCGTGATCTTGTTGTGATTACAACTTTCGCTTCAATTGGCCTCGGTTTCTGAGGGGTGGTAGGCCAACTTCTGCTAGTTCTAGACTGACGTGAAGGCCATCTAGCAAAACAAGAAAACTTTTATCTTGGAGAAATTTGGATATCCTGATGGCTTGAGTGGTTGATGAATCACTGCAGTGCTGCATTTCAAGCCGTTGAATAATTTCAGATTGGATACTTTGTACCGAACAGTCTTTTATGGCCGTCAAGTATATAACAAAGTCGAATGGAGGGCCCCCTCTGTTTGATGAGCTGGGAATCAAGGAGTTTCCTGTTTCAAATGAATTGTTGATTGCCTTGAGAAGGAGTGTTTTTCCAACACCAAATGGACCCCATATTCCGATCATCCCCTCTGTATCCTCAATGATGTGCTGGCGAGCTTGTTCAACAAAAGCACCTGACTTGGCAGTAGAGCAGCGTGGACATCAATATGAAGGACAGATGGTGGTTGTGCAATATCACTGGGTTGATCACTGAGACATTCTCGCAGCTGAGAAAGTTGTGCAGCGGCAATTCTAGTATCCCAGTTTAACCCAGTTTGCTTGGACTTACAGACAGCCATCCCGTCAGAAAGGATGGTATCTGCTCTAGCTAGCCAAGTTTCGATCTTGTTTGTTGCTACCATGCCATTTCCTTTGGCAAGCTCAATCTTGTCACGGACTTCTCTGCTCTTCTCATGCAACTTCTCCACGTGCTCCTTAATCTTCATAATAATTTCTTCTTCCTGGAATGCAGTAATAATTAATATAGATTATAGAGAAAAAAAAAAAGTAAGTTTCACTTTGTTATGTGACCGATAACTAGAGCAAATTAATTTTTTATCGAAGCAGGGTCTTCTCCCATTTTTTTCATTAAATGAAAGAATGGTTTTGTACGAAAAGATTACAGAGCTTCTAGAGCAAATTAATTTATTATGTGAAGTCATAATACCTGGTTTTCAAGAGGCGTGTGGCAACTTCTTTTTGTTTTTTGCAAAGGGGCCCTTCTTCACTGTGGTGAGTGCAGTCTATGCTTTCAAAACTAAGCATCTTGAGAATTTCACATGTAGTGGGCCTTTCATTTCGATCTCTTTTGATGCAACATTTACCTATTTCAAGACAACTTCTTATCTGTTGGCAATCTACTGATGACAGTGCTTCAGCCGACTCTTTTCTCCATTTGTTAATTATCTGGAAAATATTAACAAAGTTTTTATACTATATGTAGTGGTAAAACAAAAAATATAATTAAAAATCTCCATTCAAAACATTTAATGTATAAAATAACATTTTCTTACTTGTTCGATATAAGGATCATCTTTGCAACCTGTTATGATCTCTATAATTACTACACCCAAACTGTATATGTCTGCCTTAGTTGATATTTTACCTTCTTCTACATATTCGGTGCCATGTAACCACTACATCACCACATGAGTGTTTCGTTAACTTTAAAGGGTTAAGCTAAAGCAATCTTGAAAAAAAATCTAAGCAATAAATATAGTATCAATACATTAGTAACTTACAATGTTCCTTCCACGGGCCGAAGTTTGAGTTTTCTTATCATAAAGGAGTTGTGACAGACCAAAATCTGCAACTTTTGGCACCATATTTTCATTGAGCAATATGTTAGCAGGTTTTAGGTCCAAGTGAATGATGAAAGGTCTACATTCCTCATGAAGGTAATGTAAACCACAGCAAACCCCCTCAATTATTTTGTAGCAAGTGCGCCAATCAAGTCTAGAAGATTGATCTGCAATTAAACAACAATCCATAAATCTCATTTCCTTTTTTTTTTTTGAATAGAGATATAAGTGTTTGACAATGCAAATGGTGCCTATGTGAAATGGTCAATTTTGCATAAGTTATAGATGAACGACACCTCACAGGCCCTCTCACCAACACCGAGCACGTGGACGGTGAGGTGGACGAAGACTAGGAGGACCTTATTCAACCATGGCGGCGCCTCCACCTCCACCAAGCACATGCCACCGGGAAACCTAAACCTATATAGGTACCTAATCTACACCGCCGGTCGAGGCAATGCGAGTCCCCCACACTTCCAGGACCAAAGAGGCCATCAGAGGCGTAGGAGACCGTAAGCTCGCCGGCGGGAGCACCAATTGCCCTCTGTTTGCCTCTTTCAACTGTAGCAGGCCGAGAGAGTTCGAGAGAGGAAAGGATCTATGGCTATATATCGTGGAATAGGACCATTTTCTCGTGGAATAGAGGCTTTAAGAGTGCCTTGTGATCGAAGTCTGACCCAGTGATCAAGCCCTCGGTGGAAGAGGCAACCTTGCGAGGTTGAGACTTGATAGAGCTGTGGCAATCCTAGGAGTTGCCGCAATATGGACGTAGGTTGTCAGCAAGCAACCGAAATAAATAGAAACCCCCACTAGCCATCCAAAGATCCCTTTTAATAATCCAAATGCTAATTCTTGTCTTGGAAATTTTGAGTTCTACTTTTTTTTTCTTAATCTAAAGGCTCCTATTTTTTTGGCCAAATCTTTTTTTTTTCCTCAATAGTTAATGTTATTTTTTTTGATAGAATGTGGTATTGCTATAATGGAGATGCTCACAAAACGCATAATTTAAAATCACAACAGTTGAAAATAGAGGAGACACTCTATTGACGTACCTTTAAGATATTTATCAAGGCTGCCCCTTGTCAGATACTCAAAGCAAATGAACATATTTGATGACTCCGCAATAATCAATTTTTCATTTTGTGATACAATTATTCTGCTTGTGTTGAAACAATAGCCTACACATCGTACTATATTGGGGTGCCTGATACTCATAAGAGCAAACACCTCATTCTTAAACTGCATCTCAGGAACATCTGGGTTTTCTAACTGTTTAATCTTCTTTACGGCAATCATTTCCCCACTTTGAAGCTTTCCCTGTTTACACACTAATGTTAACATGCATGGATATGTATTTATGGATAAATAAGGCTGATTACATAAAAATGTGAGGAGGGAAAGATATTATGATTTAATCTTACCTTATATACCACACCAAACCCACCTTGACCGATCATGTCACAGAAATCACCTGTGATCCTCTTTAAATATTCAAACTGCATAACTCTTGGCTTTAAATTGTGATTTTGTAATATGTGCTCCAGCACATCATCACTGCTACACTCACTATAGTCGTCCATTCTTTTGTAAAAAGAACTCTGAGCACACAAATGATTTCACATAATAAGAAACATCTGCTAGCTTATCCTCCACAAAGTAGATATAGTGCTTCAACAAGTAGCAGGATGGTTGTAATGTGAGTAAAAGATTTCTGACAGAAGACAAAATAAATAGTGTGAGCATGTTGGTAGCCAAATAGCCAAATTGTCAAATATTGTATTTCATTTACCCCTGAGAAAGAATTTAGGTGAACAAAGGGTGTTTACTTGGTGAAATATTTTGGGTTCAGCTACTATAGCACTTTTCGTTTGTATTTGGTAATTATTGTCCCACCATGGACTAACTAGACTCAAAAGATTCGCCTCGTATTTTTTTCAACCAAACTGTGCAATTAGTTTTTATTTAACTACATTTAATGCTCCATGCATGCGTTAAGAGATTCGATGTGACGGGATGCTCGTAGCATTTTTGGGTTCACTTTTAGTGAACTAAACACCCCCGGGGGCTAGTCTTTGATAAACTTTGCAAGTTTAGTACTTCATGCGTTCGGAAGTGGTAATCCTATTTTGATGAGGAAAAAGATATACAAATAGATTTGATCTTTAATTTCTTTTACAATATGTTTTCATACGCCAATGAGTTAATATCACCATAGAAACACTCTAAATACAAATCTATTTGGTCAAGTTTTATGCTTATATACAAACTTGTATACAATTTGATTAATTGTTGGTCAAGATTTGTAAACTTAACTTTTTCCCTATAATATATATAACATATGATTATCATTCTGGGACACAGGGAGTACTTGACTCCACCGTGAATCTGAAATATAAGTTAGTATGCATGCACGGAGTAATTTTGTGCTTTACTAATCTAGAAAGCTAAGAGATGTGGTGACGTTTGGATCTCGGAAGGACAGAAATATAGAGAGCATTGACATCCAAAAGCATGAGTGTTGCTCAAGGTAAAAGCATTCTTAACAAGATCAGGTTGCTGGAACACACATATATAGGACAGGATCCCTGGAGGACAAGATTACTACTAACCTGGAGAAGAACTTGATCAGGCTGGAAGAGACGATGCTCGCGCAGCTAGTCGATGAATTCCATGAGACAGGACTGCATCGATCATGGCAAAGGGGATCCTGGGATAGATCCGGGAAGCATCCGAGAGAAGGAGACTACAACTAACCCGTAGACTTCAAACTTGAGTAGATGCTGCTCCTGATAAGCACGGAACCATCCTTGTAGACCAGACGATGAAGGAACCAGTTAGAGGGAGAAGCATGTGGAGTGGTTGCGACTTATTTTTAATTGCTGGAGTGGTTGCAACTTAACCTGAGATGAATATGTTTTTTCGCAGGACCAACCAGTCGCATTCTCGCATCGCTGTTGACACCTCTTAAGCTATATTTTTATGTGTCGATTAAATATGTATAAGGGTATAAAAGAATAAAAATACATAGAATAGGTATTATACTAACTAAGTTCCACAAGTTTTTGGTGAATTATATTTTTTCAGGGACTTAACGGTAAAATGTCGGAAAACTTAGAGAAAACCCCTACATAATAAAAGGAATTGCCAAAGAAGGATTTCGACCGAAAAGTGAACTAAAACATTCTAGAAGACACCGAGAAGACACCGGGAGAGACCGACACCTTGGGTCCACCGGCTTTGGCGGCCTTGAGAGAGGATTAGGCCGGCCGCCGGGTGGGGCCAAGATGTCGACCTCATCTTCTTAGGTCGGTTTCTAACCGACTTTGTGGTTGTATCTCGCCGTTGTTGAAGTCGGTTTGATCCAAGGGCCGGCATTCATCTACCCGGGACTATATAAGGAGGGTCATACCTCCGACCATAGGCATGAAAATCATTATTCATCATACTCGGCTTTGATCATAGCTAGAGCCATACCTCTCTAATTAGAAGAGAGCTAGATCAAGTTGAGAGAGATTAGTAGAAAGTTGAGAGATAGATCAAAGAACTAGTTCTAGTTCTAGATCTGTTCTTGAGAGATAGAAAGTAGAGTTGAGGAGAAGTAAGGAGAAGTGCCGGATCGTCGGTGACTCTTCTACACTTGTACCTCTGGGATCAAAGGCTTCATTGCAATTGATCTTGAGACTTCTTTTGCGCGGGATCAACCTTATATTTGAGTAAGTCAACTTATTTATATTTCTTTCGGTTTATGACTCATTAGAGTACTTTGATTCTTGTCGCTCTTGAATTGAAGTTGTTACCCCTAGTGTAGACGTGGTGTTTATACTAGATAACTCATAAATACACCCTACTTGCCGGATCGTGGTAGTTCGTGGTAGTGACGGTACCATTGATTCCTTTGGATTCCCGTCCGTAAGATAGGACACGTAGGACATAGTTCTTTGGGGAATAGTAAGTTTCGACCTTACTTTCCTTTTGAGTACGTCCCCATTAAGAAATATCTTTAAGCCTTATAAGAGTATAAACTAGACAACCTTAGAATTCTTCTCACCTTTTATCTGAACTCCGTTCCTTACTACTATCTCGGTGTTTAGTTCTGTTTCATTAGTCTCACACCATTCTCTCTCGTGGATTCGATAATTAAAACCCTCCCGGGTGAAGTGCTCATCGTTTACGTTAAACTTGCGAGACTATACAAATTATAAATAATTACGTAGGATAACTTTTACCAACAAGCATTTTCGGCGCCGTTCTTGCAGGGAGAACGGTTTGCTGATTACGTGAAACTAAACTAAATCTTGTATCTTATCATTAGTATAGATTTTTTCCTTTTTATCTTTTTATCTTTTTAATATCATTATCCACATGGATACTATCCCTCTTTATAAATATTTAAAACCCAACGGGCAAGCTTATAACCCCCTGTGCTATCATCTAAACCCATTCAAAATTTGGATCCTATGAGTTTCGCCCAAGGTTGATTGAGATGGTCCAAAGCCATATTTTCTCGGGAGAATCGGCGAAAATCCTTTTCTTCATCTTCAAACTTTTGAAGAAACATGTAAATGTCTTCACATTGAAGGCATGTCTCTGAAACTATCCGTTGGATGCTCTTTCCATTCTCTTTGAAAGGAAAAGCGCGCCAGTGGTATAATAGAAATAAAGAAAGAATAGGAGGAAATTGGGAAACTTGCATAAGCTGAATTACGTCTTTGATTTCTTTCCTATATCTAAATTAGTTAACTTTAGGCTCTCGATCCTATCCTCTAAACAAGAAGATAATGAATCATTGAGTGCCTATTGGGAACAATATGATTTACTTTCCAAATCGGGACCCAATCTCGCTATACGGATCATGTTCTAATTCAACATTTCTATATTGGTGCGAATAGAAAATCTAGAAAACATTTAAATACTTACGCTAATGGATCCTTTATTCATCTTTCACCCCCGAATGTATTGCTATCTTAAATAAAATATCGAGGAAACAAGGAGGATGATCCAAGCTGCGAGGAAAATCTTTAAAAATAGAAGAAATAATAGAAGAAGAAAGATTAGTTGAATCAATCCAATTTCAAATCCTTTACAAATCTTAACTAATCCTAAACCTTTAGAAGAACCGAGAGATTACTCCAATCTACGATTTCTCCCTTGATATCGAGGATGATCTCTTTTCGGATTATGAAAACACCTCGAAATATCGATTCACGTCTCGAAGTTTAAAATATCACAATCTTATCCTATAAACTCTTACGATTTAACACATTTAAAAGGAAGTACGAGAAGAACTTGTTTCAATTATGAGTAGTGAATGGACGGAAGAATCGAGCTTTCCTACGATGTGATCCGTTTGGATTCACCTTCCGTCCCTATTCATTGCCAAATTGATGAAGATCCTTTCGATGCTCTTTATAATCCTATAGTTGGAATAAATATCATGGCATTATCTTTTGCTCATGAATATCTCAAAAATATGCCATTAAGTCCTACTACAAAATTATTACTAAAACCTTCAGGACAAGTTATTCAAAGCTTAGGAATTCTTTATGTCTTACCAATCAAGGTAAATAACATCATGGTACATCTCGGTTTCTATATCTTTGATATCATGGAGTTTGACTTCTTTGATAGGACAACCAATTGAAAGACTCACTTTTAAAAAGTACAACCCGAAGACTTAGACTTTCAGCTAGATAAAAATCTTCAATTCACACTACCAATAGTTCAAGATATTCATGCTAAATCGAGTCTTGTCGAACCGGATCTTATGGAGGAAGTTAAAGAGGCCACCGTAGAATATTTTGTGGAATCTAATCAAGAAGATGATTGAGAATTTTTCATTGAAGAAGAGGATGAAAATCCTACTACTTGAGAACCTTTAGATGAATTTGAAAATCCACCTAGACCTCCCATTGAACTTAAACCTTTACCACCGGGCCTCACTTATGCTTTCCTAAATCAAGATTCGAGTCTCCGGTGATCATAAATGATAAACTTACTCGGAAACGGACTCTCGGGCTAATTCTTGTCTTAGAAAAATATCGTTCGACCTTAGGCTATGCACTTGATGATTTAAAAGGAATAAGTCTTGCTCTCTTGCACCCATCGTATTCCCTACGAGACCGGATATTCTACCATCTATAGAACCTCAAAGAAGACTCAATAATGCGATGAGAGATGTAGTGAAGAAGGAAGTTCTTAAGTTATTACATGCGGGAATTATATATCTGTGCCATATAGTGAGTGGGTAAGCCCCGTACAAGTTGTGCCTAAGAAAGGAGGCATGACAGTTATTAAAAATGATAAAAATGAATTAATTCCTCAAGAACTGTTGGGATGGAGAATGTGCATAGATTATAGAAAATTAAATAAAGCCACAAGGAAAGATCATTTTCCTTTGCCTTTCATTGATGAAATGTTAGAACGATTGGCAAAACATTCTTACTTTTGTTTCCTTGATGGATATTACGGATATCACCAAATTCCCATCCATCCTAATGATCAAAGTAAAACCACTTTTACATGCCCATATGGAACTTATGCTTATAGAAGAATGTCTTTTGGGTTATGTAATGCACCCTTCTTTTCAAAGATGTATGATGTCTATATTTTTGAAATGATTGAGGAAATTATGGAAGTTTTCATGGAAGATTTTTTTACGTATATGGAAAAACTTTTGATGATTGTCTAGAAAACTTAGATAGAGTTTTGCAAAGATGTGAAGAAAAGCACTTAGTCCTTAATTGGGAAAAATGCCACTTTATGGTTAGAGAAGGGATAGTGCTTGGTCATTTGATTTCAGAAAGGGAAATAGAGGTAGATAAAGCTAAAATAGAAGTTATAGAACAATTACCACCCCCCGTGAATATTAAAGGAATAAGAAGTTTTTCTAGGCCATGTTGGTTTTATCGTAGATTTATAAAAGATTTTTCACATATTGCTAGACCACTTACCGACTTGTTAGCCAAAGATGTTCCTTTTGATTTTAATGATAATTGTCTTAAAGCTTTTGAAAGATTGAAAAAAGGCTCTTATTTACGCACCAATTATTCAACCCGATTGATTGGTCTTTGCCTTTTGAAATTATGTGTGATGCCGATGTGGTTATCTTTGTGGGGCGGTGTTAGGGCAAACTAAAGACAAGAAACATCATGCTATTGCTTATGCTAGTAAAACTTTAACCGGACCACAACTTAATTATGCTACTACTTTGAAAAAGAGTTGCTAGCAGTTGTTTATGCTATAGATAAATTTAGATCTTACTTGGTAGGAGCTAAAGTGATTGTTTACACTTGATCATCTTTGCTTTAAAATATTTGCTCGTCAAGAAAGATGCTAAACCTCATTTAATAAGATGGATTTTGTTACTCAAGAGTTTGATTTAGAAATTAAAGATAAGAAAGGAGTAGAAAATTCAAGGCGGATCATTTGTCTAGAATGAACTTTGAAAAATCAAATGAATTACCTATTAATGACTCACTCGAGGGGATGATATGTTTTATCGGATAACCCATACCAGATCCACGGTATGCAGATCTTGTTAATTTTATGGTTGCGGGATATGTAGCACCGGGAGCGAGATAAAAAGAAGCTTATATATGAAAGTCGTCATCACTTATGGGATGATCCATATCTCTTGAGTATGCTCGATGGGCTACTTAGAAGATGTGTATCAACAAAAAGAAGGACTTCAAATTATTGAAAGATGTCACTCATCACCATATGGAGGTCATTATGGGGCATTGAGAACTCATGCAAAGATCGGCAAGCGGGATTTTTTCGGCCAACCATGTATCAAGACACCGAGAGATTTTATCCAAAGATGTGGAGCTTGTCAAAGACATGGAAATATTAATACAAGAGATGCTATGCCACTAACAACCAATCTTTCGATCGAGCTATTTGATGTCAGGGGAATTGATTATATGGGACCATTCCCAAAACGGAAATTATGAATATATCCTAGTGGCGTGGATTATGTTTCAAAATGGGTAGAAGCTCTACCATGCAAATCACGAGATGGTAGAAGTTCAATCAAAATGTTCGAAGAAACTATATTCCCAAGATTTGGAGTACCTCGAATGGTAATTAGTGATGGAGGAAGCCACTTCATTGATAGAAGATTCGGACAATATTTATTGAAGCATGGAGTTCGTCACAATATTGCTACTGACTTACCATCCTCAAACAAGTGGACAAGCGAGAGACTTCAAATAAGCAAATCAAGAATATTTTACGAAGGCAGTTGAAGAAATGGGAACTAAATGGAAGGATAGACTTCCGAAGCATTGTGGGCATACGGGACGGCGTACAAGACACCAATTGGAATGACACCTTATCAACTTGTTTATGGAAAGACCTGTCACTTGCTGTAGAACTTGAGTTTAAAGCTCTTTGGGCAATCAAGAGATGGAATATGGATCTTGATCTTTGCGGGAGTTAGGAGAAAGATGCAATTATCGAATTGGAGGAATGGAGAGAAAGCTTATCATAATGCCAAGATTTATAAGGAGAGAACTAAGAAATGGCATGACAAGAAGATCAAGATAAAGACTTTCACTCCGGGGAGATCAGGTATTATTATTCAATTCCGGAGTAAAATTATTCGGGTATGGAAAACTTCGGAGTAAATGGGAAGGACCATTCAAGGTAGTAAATTCGTCATCACATGGAGCAATCACTCTTCAAGACTCAGAAGGTAAGTTATTCAAGGTAAACGGCCAACGTCTTAAAATTTTCTATGAGCCCGATATATACGATGAAATAAATAAATTAAATGAATTAGATGAGATAGGCTTTATAATTTATCAACCCAAGATAATTAATTTTCGTGAAATTTATTTTTATGGGCTAAAAGTAAAGGCATTACAATTAGAATAGATGTATTAGGCCGTAGGAAAAGGTCGGAAGCACGGTGCAGTAATCGGGCGGCCGGCCCAAATGGGTGCAGCGCCGCCGCCGGGCTGTGCCTCCTCTCTATCTCATTCTTAACTCAGAATATTCTAGAACCAGCCCATTGTAATGGCGACCATTTTGGAGTCATTTTACATCATCTTGTGAACCTTACTATCATATTCTATACATCCTGCCTATATAAACAAGTCTCATTCGATTATTTAATCTCATCTCATTCAATCCTTCTTCAAGACCGAGCGACCGGCATCCTCTTTGTGCATTATGAAGAATGTTGAAACCCGTATGGTGATATACGATCCGGTCAAAGGCGGCGGCTAACTTATACAATTCCATGGCTATAGTGCCATATGGACCGAAGCCTTTAGTCAAAGTCAATTCACCATCCTTGAATCGGGACGCTCACCGATGGACGGCTACTAGTTCAGCATCGATGGTCGCAAGGCGTGAACTTAGCCTTTTCTCTAGACGTTTAGATACTTTGGAGAAGAAGAACTCAATGATATTTGAGAAGTTAGGAGTTCTCGGCGTCTCTTAACTAAATGAGATATGTAATACACTTTCGAGAATATAAGAGCACTAGTTGAGTCGGTTATTTAGTCTATTTTTATTTCGAATTAAAGTTAGAGTTTTTAAGTCAAGTTTGTGAGTCAATAAAAAGTTTGAATTGAATAAAGAGTGCTCTTGAATAAATTGTCAATCTATTGTTTCAATTATTATTTTCTATATTTTGTATATGTTTTTCTTGTCTCCACCATGTTTTTGGATGAAGGATAATAAAAGATAGTGTGGGGAGACGAGACGAACATCAAGAACAATCTAAACTGAAACAAAAGCGAAGCAAAACAATAAATGCAGAATGAAGATCCAACACGACAAAGTTCGGGCCGTGGGCAGCAGTGAGGCTGGCGGCCGCCAAGAAGGATTTGGCCCGGCCGCTACCTACCTCCTCCTCTCGTCTTGATTTCTCCAACTCTCGGTTTGATCTACGAACTTTGCTTTAGTTTATATTTTGGCTTACGATCTCGACAGTTTGAAACTTTTTTGCTTATATGTTAAATAATAAAATAAAATAAATTGATATGCTTTGTTAAGAATAAATTCACATAATTTTTGTTGAAAAAAGATTTTGTTAAAAATATCTAAGTTACTTAAAGTTGTTGTGAAATTTAAGATAGAAGATTTATGAGAACTTAATTTTTGATATCTTTTATAGCTGGAGAATTTATTTCAAAAATATCAAAATAATAGCTTCACTTCATCTTTATGATAAAAATTTATCTCCTATTAGAGCCTTGTTATAAATATTAAACCAATAAAAAGCTATTTGCTTTGTGTTGAGCTTTGTCAAATTTTATGAACTAAGTTGAAAGACTTGTCTAAAGATCAAGATCGCGTACACTTGTTTTTATTTAAATGCTCAGGTTGTTGATCTCTCTAAATTCAATAAATTATTTTTGTACATCAAGGCATGGGCTATGCAAAAAAGTAATTTATTTAAAAAAAAAGAAAGAGAAAGAGAAGGAGATGAAAAATGGACAAAAGTCCTACGGACGAGTAGAGCCTACCTCCTTAAGAAAAAGAAAAAGAAAAAGGGAGATGAAAAATGGACAAGTGTCCTACGGGCGAGTAGAGCCTACCTCCCTAAATAAAGATGAATAATGGACAAGTGTCAGGGTCGATAGAACCCACATCTTTAAAAAGAGAGGAAATAATAGACAAAAGTCTAGGACCAAAGAGAGTCCACCTCTCTAAAAAGAAAAATAAAGATAGCCCATGATCTTGTTTGTAAAAATATTTATTCTAAAAGAGAGAAGAAAAAGAGCATAGTAGAATTAGCACACACATGCACATCTTGATTTAAAGACAATGTTTTCCTTGGATCCATATTTGATTTTAAGATACATACAAAGTAATTATGCTATATTTTTTGATCTTACAACTCCAAATACAGTTTTATTATAATTTTTATATGTTGTGAGGATCCACAAATACCACATATATATATATATATATATATATATATATATATATATATATATATATATATATATATATATATATATATATATATATATATATATATATATATATATATATTGAGTGATTTGAGAGTATCATAAAAGAGAGGAGTAAGCTATGTTTTCTTTTCAAAAATCATTGCAAAAACTTCAAATTTTGAATTGATTGAAAGAATAAAGTACTCTATTTTTATCTATCTTGTTTCATCATCGCTTAAATACTTAGTAAGATTAGAAAGATATAAAGTGAGCTTATGAGTTTATAATTAACTAACCTTTTTCGAGAGGCAGTAAAAGCCTAAGTGTGGGGAGCTTGTTGACACCTCTTAAGCTATATTTTTATGTGTCGATTAAATATGTATAAGGGTATAAAAAGAATAAAAATACATAGAATAGGTATTATACTAACTAAGTTCCACAAGTTTTGGTGAATTATATTTTTGAGGGGACTTAACAGGTAAATGCGGGGAAAACTTAGAAAACCCCCTACATAATAAAAGGAATTGCCAAAGAAGGATTTCGCCCGAAAAGTGAACTAAAACATTCTAGAAGACACCGAGAAGACACCGAGGGAGACCCGACACCTTGGGTCCACCACGGCTGGGCGGCCGCCGAGGAGAGGATTAGGCCGACCGCCGGGTGGGGCCAAGATGTCGACCTCATCTTCTTAGGTCGGTTTCTAACCGACTTTGTGGTTGTATCTACGCCGTTGTTGAAGTCGGTTTGATCCAAGGGACAAACATTCATCTACCGGGACTATATAAGGAGGGTCATACCTCCGACCATAGGCATGAAAATCATTATTCATCATACTCGGCTTTGATCATAGCTAGAGCCATACCTCTCTAATTAGAAGAGAGCTAGATCAAGTTGAGAGAGATTAGTAGAAAGTTGAGAGATAGATCAAAGAACTAGTTCTAGTTCTAGATACGTTCTTGAGAGATAGAAAGTAGAGTTGAGGAGAAGTAAGGAGAAGTGCCGGATACATCGGTGACTCTTCTACACTTGTACCTCTGGGATCAAAGGCTTCATTGCAATTGATCTTGAGACTTCTTTGGCGAGGATCAACCTTATATTTGAGTAAGTCAACTTATTTATATTTCTTTCGGTTTATGACTCATTAGAGTACTTTGATTCTTGTCACTCTTGAATTGAAGTTGTTACCCCTAGTGTAGACGTGGTGTTTATACTAGATAACTCATAAATACACCCCCTACTTGCGGATCGTGGTAGTTCGTGGTAGTGACAGCGGTACCATTGATTCCTTTGGATTCCACGTCCGTAAGATAGGACACGTAGGACATAGTTCTTTGGGGGAATAGTAAGTTTCGACCTTACTTTCCTTTTGAGTACGCCCCCATTAAGAAATATCTTTAAGCCTTATAAGAGTATAAACTAGACAACCTTAGAATTCTTCTCACCTTTTATCCGAACTCCCGTTCCTTACTACTATCTCGGTGTTTAGTTCTGTTTCATTAGTCTCACACCATTCTCTCGGTGGATTCGATAAATTAAAACCCTCCTGTGAAGTGCTCATCGTTTACGTTACGGCTTGCAGACTATACAAATTATAAATAAGTGCCCAGGATAACTTTTACCAACACCCGCTGGGGTATCTCCCACGTGTGGGAGGCGGCAGTCGTCGTCAGGCTATAAATTCGAGGGACTCGGGTTGTGGAGGTGGCGTCGGAGTCTTCTTCCTCTGCGTCCTTCTTCTCTTCCTCGAGCCCTCTTTGCCTTAGAGATGGAGGGTGGGGATCTTGGTTCTTGGAGGCTGGGGGGAGGGGCCGTCATCGGCGGGAGGCGGGCTCGTTCTCCCGCCGTGGCTGCGTCGCCGGTTGATCCGGCTGCGCCGGGGGCCATGCCTCCCCTCCCGGCTCGGCGCCGCCTCCTCCTCGCCCTCGGGAGGCGCGATTACCGAGCTCCGCCTCGGTCTCGGGCTGCGTCGAGGTCAAGGGGGCCGCGGGCGCTCATCGACAACTGGGCGGGGGCTCGCGATCGCGGCGCATCGGTCGAGAAGCGCCCGGCGAGGTTCCGCAAGAGGTGGCGTCCATCTTCTGGTCCATCCGCCGAGCCGGCATTCGTTTGCGACCCTCTTGTGCTTTCTTCGCGGCTCGCTGGAAAGGCGGACCCTGCGGGGAGGCGCTCCCGGTGGTTGCGGTCCGTGGCGTCGCCCGGCGAGGCGGTGGCGACCTGGGCGATGGCGTCGTCGGTGGCCGGCGCCCGACGGGAGTCAGGGGGTTCTCGGACGGGGATTCCCGGCGACTTTGCCGGCGACATCGAGGAGTTGGGGCCACCGGGGAGGAGGTGGTGGCGTGCGTCGGCGTCGGTGCCCTCCTTGCGGAGGAGTAGCTCGTTGGGCCACGAGGCGGCGGATGCTTCTGGTCGATCCGGCGAGGTCTTCGTCCTGGCGAAGGCGGGCGGGACCGCCAAGGCGCTCACGACCGCCGGGTTCGTGAGCTTGGCGCAGCCGTAGGGCGTCGTCGTCGCGGAAGCTACTGTAGCTAGGACCTCTCCTGTGCCCTTTTGCTCTTGTAGTCTCCTACTCGGTTCATGTACTTGTACCCATATGTATATATATGTTTATGATCGATGAAGGCGTAAGGATTCAGCTCACCTTTGGGATGCCCTCGTTATTTCGAGTACACAATACCAATTTTTGTCTTGTGTCGACGAGGTCTTGATCGTAGTTAGTCGTGTGGTCGCGAGCTCGTTGGGAAGGCGCTCGTGCTCGGCGTCGTGATGGGGAGCGTGAGACAATCTTGCCGACGGTGTTCGAGCTTCGTAACTGGCTTTCGCGCGGATGGGGCTTACCTTAGCTCGTCGTTTTTCGCCGCTCGACTTCGCCTGAGTAGCCCTCGTGTCTCTCCTTTTGCTTAGGTTTCGTCTCGGAGATGCTTGATCATCTCGCGGTGCTTCGGCGCACACCGCAGGGTAACCCCCGAGGCTCCGCGGGAGCGAGAGGTTCGCGTGGAGGCTTTTATAGGTCATCGTGTGTTCGTTTTCCGTTGCTGCGAGGCCGTAAAAAGGGGGTGAGCTCGGGCTCGATTTTGCCTCGTTGGCCGAAATCGAGTGCTCGATGTTGATAGCGGGTAGTTCGGGAGGTCAAGCTCGAGCTCATTCGATGTGGTCGGTGGTGGACCGACCTCGTGTTCCAAAGGCGCAACCTTTACGGTTCCGAGCTCGTTCGGAGGCTCGAGGACTAGAGTCTCCTCATCGTAGAGGACAACCTAAGGTCGTCTTTACGCCTCCTTTGGCAACCCGAGCAGCTTAGGCGAAGCCCAGGAGGCTCGCTCGTGAGCTGAAGGGCGGGCGGTCGTCGATCTTTTCGCCTTAGCGCCTCGGCTCGAGGTGTTCGGGCGACCGTCGAGACCCCATGGGGCCTCCCGAACCTAGGGACAGGTCGTGCTTGGTAAGAGCCCGAGCCTGCGGTCGTTCGGACTAGCTCGTATGTGCTTGTCTGTGATGGGGAAACAGTTGTCGTATCGGGCGTTGGAAAATTACCGTCGGACGTTGCGGTTGCCGTCAGCGCTGCCGCCCTTGGCGCCGTCGCACTGCGCCCTCTGCCGCCGTTATTGGGCGGCTGGATGAGAGCGAGCTTGTTGGCTCGTTCGTTTGTCGGCCGGTGGATCGTCCTCGGGTTTAGAGCTACGCTGCGGCTGCCGGTGGCGGGCAGCGTGGCGAAGCCCCCGAGCTCTTCGAGAGCTTCGGAAGCGGGCCGTTGATGTCGCTTCGCGGGCGCCTGATTGGTGCGGCGTCTCGGGCGTCCGGGCTCGGGTTTTGAGCTTGCCTTCGGACCACAGGGGTCGAGGAGGCTCGCGGCTGCGAGCTTGCCCTTCCCTCGACTCGGCGATCGGGCCGTTGCGCCCGAGCTCTGGGATTTTGCTCGTTGGGTAAAAAATAGTCATTGGGATCCTACCGTTAAGATATTTACCGTTGGGGAGGGGCCGTCCCATTAAGATGGCGTCGGTTCGGCTCTGCCGGGTGTTGGCCGATCTCGTGGAGTCGGTTACGTGCGGATGTGGTGCGTGGCGGGCCCGCTTTGCGGTTTCGCCTCGTCGCCTCCGTCGTGGCGGAGCCCTATAAATGGCGGGGAGATCGGCGGGCTCACCTTCCCGTTACCTGCCTTCCTTCGCGCAAGTTCGAAGAAGAGAAAACCGGCGCCCGGTGTTCGATACACCGAGATTCAATCCTCCACCTCCCCCGCATTTGGCGGGCCTTCTCCCCGGGCGCAAGATGGGATCTGGCGGCGCTCGTTGGCGGCGGAGGACTTGATCGGCGGTGCGGCCTCGTCGGCGGGTTGCCGTTCGCGCGGACGGAGGCGGAGGAGTGGATCGTCCCAGCGGCGGCGCCGACGCCCGATCCGCCCGCCGGGCTCGTCGTCTCGTTCGTCGCGTTCCACGGCGCGGGTTGGGCATGCCCGCCGATGACTTCTTCCGGCGGCTGGTCACGCATGGGGGGCGTCGAGCTCCGGACGCGGCGCCGAATGGGTGCTGCTCCCTCGACGTTCGCTATGCTCTGTGAGGGCTGGTTGGGAATTCCCCCAAGCGGGAGCTCTTCAAGCATTACATCTTCGCCAAGATCCGGCCGCTGGCCAGGGGCGGCGGACCGGCCCCGATCGCTGTGTGCCGCTGCGGCTCCGCGGGGAAGGTCCGCGAGACCTTTTCGGTGGGCGACTTCCCGGCGGCGAACGCCCGTTGGAGGAGGAGTGGTTCTACGAGAAGAGCAGCGACTCCTTCCCTCTGCCGCGGTACACGGTCGCTTTTAGCCGACGAGGGAGCGAGCTATGGTGCGAGAATCCTTCTGCCGGTGCGAGGCGGACGTGGCGGCCGCCGTGGCTAAGATTAAGGCGCTGCGTGATTTGGGTTGACGGTGAACCACATCATCGAGACGGCTCCCTTGGCGGTGGTGCCGCCGGCGTCGAGCTCTCCGTATGTGGGAGATGACGGGGGACAAGGCCCCGTTCGAGGTGCTGCGAACGCCCGCAATCTTGATGATGACCGGGTGGAGTTCTATCGGAGGCGGTGACCAAGACGGGGACGAGGGGCGGGTGCCCCAAGGCTCTTCCCAACAGCGACGTCGTCGGCGGTAAGTGCTCTTCTTTTCGTTTGAGCTCTCCTCCACTTCGCCGCGTGTTTTTGCGTTTCCGACGAGCTCGTGCTCTTTAGGTTGGAGTGATGCGCCCCGCCGGGCCTCGGCCTCCCTCCCCGACGAGGCCGGCGCCCATCATTGTCCGGCGGCGCTGCGCGAGCGCGGGAGGGCGGGTTCGTCGGCGGAGGCGGTGAGCGATCGGCCGAGGAATCGGGCCCGAGCTGCGATGGAGAGCCCTCGGCGTCATCCGCCCACCAGCCGGAGAGGCGGTGTCCGCCGAGCCCGAGCCAGAGCTCCCGGCGGTGGCGGCGTTGGGCACGGCGGCCGCTGTTCGCGGCTACACTGCGCCGACGGCCGGGCCCGTGACCGAAGGTCGACTCCTCGGTCGGCGGTGAAAAGCACCGTCGAGGGGCGCGGAGGAGGAAGAGGAGGTTGAAGCGGGTGGCCCCGGGTGAGTTCTTTGTCTTCGTTCTCGTGGTCGATCGCGGGTACCGGGTCGCATTCCCCCGAGCCCTCCTCCATGCTCGGGGCAGTGGGAGATTACCCCGGGACCATCGTCACGATGTCGGACCGCTAGTGCGTTCTCCGAATGGCCTAGCTCTAGAGACAATGACACAATGTTTATCTTTGGTTCGGGCGAAATCAAGCTCCCTAGTCCGGTGTGATCACTATCCAGAGCTCAAATGCTCATACCGGGTGCGTACAAGCGGATCGAGAGAGGGAGCGGACTCCCAAGTCTCGAGATTGAGGCAAGTGCCAATATGAGGGTGAGTGAGGATGTTGGGCGATGGAAACTTGGATCTGTCTTCTCTTGCCTCAGCGAGAACCCCGCCCCTCCTTTTATAATGGCAAGGGAGCGGGACATATGAGCTCTTCTAGTTGAGGTGAGAGTGGATAGGATGAGGGGCCATGGGCGGCGGGTAGGTGAAGGAGCTCTCGGACGAGGCTCGTTGATTGGCCGGGAGCTCTCTTCGAGCTCTCGGTAGCTTTGGATGTCGAAATCGATCGTCGTCGCACGCGGGAATCCGGGTGCAGGCGATGGTCGGGCCGCCTCGTCTTTAATCGCGGTTGGAAGCCGTCTCTTCGGTATGGGAGGGGCGGCCATGCCCGCGGACGCCGAGATACGCCTCGCATGTACCCGTGAGGGGACTGTAGTAGAGTTGTTGGATGCGACGGGGTACGGCGAGGGAGCTCTCTGGACGAGCTCTTTGGTCGGACAGGAGTCATCTCCGAGCTCTTTGGAGACTTGGATGCTGAAATTGGTCGCCGCCGTACGCGGGAATCCGGGTCTGGGCGATGGTCGGGCGCCGTGCCGTCCCTAATCGTGGTAGGAATCGATCCTCGTCGGCATGGGCGCGGCCATACCATGGATGAGGCATGCACACGCCGATCGTGCTTGAGGGTGGGTGGCTATTTGTTGGAGTCGATGGGGGTATGGCGGTGTGACGGAAAAGACCTCCTCCCACATTCGCGGGCGCGTCGTGGCTACAGTGCTTGTCAGGGAGTGGTTGGCCAACTCCGTACCCGTTGGCTTCTCTCGGAAGGTAGTTGAGCTCTTTGCCGTCGTAGGGCTCGTTGAGCTCGAGCTCGAGCGAGGCAGAAAGAGGTCTCGGGGAGAACGTTCGTCACGCGAACGGGGGAGCTCACTTCGGGAGAGCTCGGTCGAGGCGAGAACAGGTCCCCCAAGACGGAGAGCTCGTACCCGCATACTTGGCCATGGCGGGAGCTCGTCCGCGGGCGCGGAGCTCTTCGGAGGATAGTGACCTCTTTTGCGTTGACCGAGTGGGCTCTTAGGGCTGCATTAGGTTGTTGACGTCGAGCAGGGAGCTCATTCTTAGCGTCCCGAATATCGATCCCCCACAGGTCTATATTGTTTGATATGTATAAAAAGATTCATAAATTTTGAGTGTAAAGTTTTGAGTTGTATATATAAAGGTTTTATCTTTCCAATTTTTTTTTAATATATTTCTAAACATTTTAAAAAATATTTATACTTATACCTTAGACATCTTAAACCCACGTTTGAACAAGGAGGTCGGCGTCATGGTCCATGGTCCCGAGCTTGGGAAATATAGGCCACACGACCTTCATTTTCCTTTCCTTCCTTCCTTCCTTCCTTCCATCCTCTCTCTTTCTCCTTTCTCTATCATGATTTAGCCGCTTCCATCGCTGCAATCCCTGCTGCGCTCGCCCCCATTGCCATCCATGGACTTGCCGCCTCCCGCAGTTTCCCACATCCCCGCCGCCTACCCGACCGCGTGCCTCCCCGCTGGCCCCTCCGATCCACCACCGCTAGTCTCCCTATGGCCATATGTGACAGCACCGACGGCTTCGTGTCCATCCGCACAGTTTGCTGCCACAGGTGCGTAGAGGTCGCCCGCCCACTGTTCCTTACCAGCCGGCTGCCGCTCGTCCCGCCCAGCGGCCAGATGTGATGCAGGCTTAAGACCTAGTAGGTTTGCAGGCAAGCCTATTTATGCCCACAGACAAGTCGTGCATGGGCCGGGCTGCTAGAATTATTTTCGCAGGCTCGGTCCTAGCAGGATAGTGGGCTAGCGACTAGCTTGCATCCCAAAACAAGCAGGCACGCTGCCTAGATTTGAACTCTTAGAGGTATATAAGTTTTACTATGGGTGTGATTGGTTGTGATGCCCAACGTAGCAGTGCTAGCCCATCCTAGCATGGCTAGAATAAGCCTAGCTAATTCTAGCCACCATGGGTTTGTTTGGTTGTTTTTGGTTTTGTGGCTCATTGTAGCCCGGTTAAGAGATTGCAGTGTTTGGTTGCCTGGCTAGATTTGCATATGGTCACCTATTTCTGGAACCAGTGAGTTCACCTTCTTTGCGTCATTTTATCGAACATGTGTGCTGCCATGCCGTCCGGGGAGCTCTGTCCAGGCACCGTCGCGACACCGCGTCCAAACCGAACCATCATCTAGCTATACTAACTATAAGTAACAGTACTGAATGCTCACTTAGCTAATCGTTGTCAACGTAAATCTAGCAACGCATGGACTTCCATTCCACAACCGCGTACACCAACGAATGGTAGTACTGAGTAGTCTGAGTTTAGGGCCCAGACCTTGCCGGAACCGAGGAAGCTGGTGATGATGGTGGCGGGGATACGATTGTCAGGCGGGATGAGCGTCTCCACCCCAGAGCACCCCTCCGCTTCCGTGGTGGAAGCCGCAGAGGCCGCGAACCGCCAGCGCTCGCCGCGAAGCGCCTCCGCCGCCGCCAGCGGTGCCGCCGCGAGGGAGCCTTGGCGGCGCGCAAAGGCGTAGGCGGAGGAGGGACGCGACCGGCGCGCGGGCGACCCGAGCGACGCGGGGGAGAGCCACCCGGAGATGGCGTGCTCGCCGAGGTGTGGTCGGCGTGGTCCCCGGAGATGGCGTGCCAGTCGGCCGGGCTCCACCGCCGAGCTCCACCGCAGATCCGCCGCGAAGCTCCACCGCCGAGCTCCACCGCCGAAGTACGGCTTCCCCCGAGCAGATCCCAGCAGCGCCGCCGCCCTTGGCCGCCTCTGGGGACGCCGGCGGGCGCCTCATCCCACCTCCCACGCGGCGGGATGGCCGGGCGCTGACGGATGGCTGCGAAGCTCGACCCCCACGGCGGATGGCCGGGCACGGGCGAGATGGCCGCGGCGCTGGCGGGCGTCGGAGGAGGACCGTGACGAAGCGGTGACACGAGCGGTAGGGAACCAGGCATAGCTCGGCCAGGATTGAATCGCCACCCCACGATTCGATCCCCGGGCAAGTGCTAACGCGCACGGAGCGTGTACGGATGGCCCAACCGAGAAGTGCTCGGGACCGAATTTCAAAGAACCAAACACCCGGAAGGGAGCCCAACGTAGCAAGTGCCCAAATTTGAGCAACCAAACACACCCTATATATCTAGATATACCCTATGTCTAGAAATAATATAAAAACCATGTATTTTTAAACAAATCAAAACAATTTATAATTTATAATTTATAATAGAGATTGTTTTCTAACTTAATTATTGGCATGCGCCCATGACTGCATTGGTGGGCTAATACACAGAGTCATAATAGCACGTCACAATGCTTTGTGCAATACGACTGAGCGCACGTGTGTCTATGGAGCACCAACATGGCGCTGTTTCAATGTTTTCTGATTATATAATATACTAGTTAAATGCCCGTGCGTTGCTACGGGGTAACTAAACTTTATATAAAAAGACATGGATCGCATGATTTTAGAAACAATACTATGAAATTAAACAATGATATTAATGTGACATTTAATCCAAACAAAGTGGCATTTAATCCAAACAAGTTATGTGAAAGTAACATAATCAATCATGGATTTCACGGGTTTGTAAACTCTACTTTATGGGCCTTTCGTAATTCGACTAAGTTAGTGTTGTGTCCGTAAGATATCTTCGATATCCATTTCTCTCGTGCGCCAATAAATCCACAAGTAAGTTCCGACACATCATCTTCATACCATCCTCGCACACATAAGAGTGTATGCAGATATTATTGTTAATCACATGAGCAATAATGTATGTCTTGAAAAATCTCATAAAACCTTAATACAAAGTATGTTATCCTCACCGTATGAATACTTGCGGGTTTATGATTATTCCACGCAGACATGTATTGTAAAATAAGTAACCCACTTGAGTGTCTAGGGCAAGATTCCACTTGCACGGTACCTTTCTAAAACATCCATAGGCTCCTTCGAAACTCTTGTATCTGAAGCATCCATGGAGACCTTATAAAAGAAAGAAAAAGGTTATTCTTTGAATTGAAATGATTAAAGTACAAAAAAGAACAAATTTAAATGTTTGCTAAACATATCATATATAATTTTATTTTTATAATATAGAATATTTCCTTTCCTTCTCTATAAATGTATATAATAAATTTAAATGTTGCTAAACATACTATATACTAGGAGGACTCTCCGCGCGTTCTTCTTGGGACTCAAGCGTTCTTTGCTGGGAAGAAATTATCGCGTTACTCTGGGTAGGAAGGGAGTATTACAATTATTTGAGTATTACAATGCTTGGAGAATTTCATTTTGATGATAATATATTTCTAGTGATTAATGTAAACCACATTACAAAAAAGGTGCATGAAAGCACGTCAAACGAAGTGTTCATATCCAAACAAACCGTAGTAGCTTGTGTGCGGCCTACATCATCGATGTGGATGGCAAGAGGCCACTGGAGGTCATGGGCATGCTGCATGGTAGAGCTCACACGCTGGCCATTGCACGTGGGCGTGGCAAGGAGACAGTTCTGGGCGAGCATGCACGACGGAGCGCCTGTGATATGGATGAGTCGGCTTCCTGCTCTCTTTGAAAGGGATCAAAAAACTCGATCTATACCTAGGTTAATGTGAAAAATTTTAAAACTAAAGATAAAAGAAAAGAGAGAATGAAAGTGAAAAGAAAACAGAAAACTGCATCACGCTTGTTAGGACCATGACCACCGATCGAGCGATCGTCGTTTGGATTGCGTTATTCGTATCTGATATTTGGCGCTTCTGGGAAAGGGGAAAAGCAGATCATAAACCGATTAAAAAACCACGCTACATCAAAAAACAAAGCATGGTGGTTAGCCTACCAAGTACCGATCAAAGACACGGATTAGTTGGTTTGATTTGCTCTCGTCCTGTCAGACTCGCTGCCGCAGTATAGAGGAAGAAGAAACTACTCTTGAATTAAAGCCTCGCTCGCAGTCACAGCATCAGGATAAACGTGTTTTGAGTTACAACCGTCACTATACCCCTGACAAAAAGAAAAGCAAAGAAGAAGTACTTTCTACAACACAACAGTCTATATCTTGTACATACAGAAGCAACAAATTACAAATGTTTGAATCCACGAAGGTGAGACTTGACAGCTAACCGAAATCAGCTGACATTTGCAACGCAGTCAGTGGCTTTGCTCTGCACCATGTTGAAGGACCCGACCTCCAGTATGATGGAGCAGTTTATCTTGATGTCCAGGTCCCTTTTGTAGATGCCGAGCACGTCGATCCTCCCGGTGATCTCCGTGTAGCTGGTCAGGTTGTACTCCTGGCCGAAGATGAGCGCCGCGGTGCTGACGTTGGGCCAGATGCGCACGCCCAGCGTGACGTCCATGCGCGATGTGCGGTCGGGCGCCAACCTCCCCGGCGTGTACGCCCACGCCCACCATCTCCCCGCCGAAGTAGAACTCCGTCTTGCTCCGGTCGAACGCGAAGGACGCCACGATGGGGTTCTTGATGGAGATGTCGACGGCGGCGAGCGTGGCGTTCACGGACACCGGGTTCGCCGCTGAGGGGCCGAGCCCGCCATCGACGCCCTCCAGCTTCACGTGGTTCAGGTCAGCACGGGGTCTTTTTGACATTGAATACGGTGAGCGCCAGCACCAGGATGGTGATGCCCAGGAGCACCACAGCGCGCACCGCCGCTTCCGGAGGTACCACACCAAACACCACCGCCTGGTGGTTGCGACGGCCTCCTCGCCCCCGGTGCCGGCGTCGCCGCCGTCGGTCGCTGCCGGGGCCGGGTGGATGGTTGGCGCGCCGCGCTGACGGCCCCGTCGCGCCCGGTGAGCCCACCGCTGCCGGGCGGCGGAGGCTCCCGAAGAGGCTGACGATGGAGCTGCCCGCCAAGCCAATCGTGAACCCGGAGCCCAAGTCGTTGAAGAAGTTTAAAGACGGGGTTTGGGATCAGAGGGTAGAACGGCTTCTCTTCGCTCATTGCGCACCGGCGGCGGCTCTCTCTTCTTCTCTCTGGCAGCGACGGTGGAAGAGCTCCGTATAAATATTGTTTTCAGGTGACCACTCGTTTGCCTGGCCGTTTCCAGATGCATCAATTGTAGGAGTTCATAGAAGATGATGTTGTAGCATCGGTGGAGATCACATCTTCCTCCTGCACCGTGCAAGAACAAAGCCTTCTAAAAAATGGAAAGTGAAGTATCAACCACTAACGTGGATAAGCAATCCAATGGAACAGCAGTATTTATATTATCAAGCAATGCAGGGTACTTGGAGAATGGATCTGGGCACATACCATCGGAGTTGTGGAGGATGGGTGCTGTGTCATCATCTCACTTGGGATTCCTGGTGCAGGAGGGCAGCAGCTCATCACGGATTCCTTGAGGAGGGCTTCATGACACAAGAACCTGTCATAGCTATTGGCAGTGTTCTTCAAACTGTCAAAAGATGTAAAGATGGTCCTTGAATTATGCACACATAAATAAACAAATGCATATGAACTCATGGCTGTCCACACCTAGAAGTGGATTCTGAATATTATCTACATTGCCGAGGGCCCCTCATAGGCAGGGACATCATGCTACCTGTGGATTAAACTTATCAACAGGAAAAAAAACATGGGAATGCAAGCACCTAAACAAACAACCATTTGAATCCTATATATGCAGATAGTTTCAGATCAGAGATAGTTAAAAGTACTTATTTAGCATATATTGGAATAGAAATATAATAAAAAGACAACCTTGGCATATGCAACAATCTCCAAACGGAAGCAATAAGTGCAGACAGTTTATTATGTCCCTAAACAGAATACATAACTCTGTTAACATGTCCTCTACGGCATTTAGATATGTCGCGCATAGAGAATTACAGAAAATGGTCAATCTAGGTTGCAGTAAGATAATTCAGTTAATTCAAGATATTTCTTCCTACACCGCCTCCAAATTGATGTATTCACTACGTTCTGCATGTCGATGTTCCAATCTGAAAAAATTCTGCATGTCGATGTTCCAAATCTGCAGGGGCGGCCGAGAGGACTGCAGGCAGATTGAAAGAAAAACATGAATTCTTCAATTGTTGTGCAGATTCAGAATCAGGGGAGAAAGGGAGGGGCACTGACCTGCAAATGGACATCCACGTGCATATCGTAGCCTCGTCATCCATGGCCATCCAGATAATGGAAAAGGGCCATCTCAACGGAGCCTACACTGCCGGAGCCTCAAATCCCTCTCCACCAACAATCCAGTCAGGGCCACCACCATCGATGGGAAAAGTTCAGCCATGGGCGTCGTCGAGATTGCAAAAGCTGAGACGCTTTTGGCGTCGGTGTGGGGAAGGGCCACGAGGGCTGTCGAGATGGGGGCGCGATGAGATGGGGAACAGCCGTGCGCCATCGTTCTGGTGGATGCTTCGTCGCGCCGCTGCCAATGAAACCGGGGGCCGCAGGGGAAGCCAGCGCGGGGTCGAACCATGCCGGACCAGATCCATCTGAGGGGGCGCAAGTGAGAGGAGCCATCGCGGCTGCCGGTGGGGAATGAACATGTGCCGCCGCCGCCACCCCAGATATCGCTCCTGCACCCGATCCTCCACCCAGCACTGCCCGGTCGTCCTTCCAGCACCGCCGACACGCTTCCTGGAGACGGAGGATTGGGGAGGGCGGCACAGGATGCGTGGCGGAATGGGGTGGAGGCAGGGGCCGGTGAAATAGGGCGCTCGCGAAGGGTCGAGAGGGCGGTGCGCTGTTTCGGGAAGTGGAGCAGGCGAAGGGATTGGGGAGGTGGCGGGTAGCTGAGGAGGCCGACGAAGAGGCCTCGGTGGGAATTTACGTTACGCCCCTTCGTCTTGGACATGCACATGCTGCTGCCTCGTCTCTTTAGTTGCATAGAAAGACTACGATGAAATTAAATGCAATCAGACTCTTGGTGCGCTTGGATTCAAACGGACAGCCACGACTCAGCTCCACATGAGAACCTAGTTTTTTGAACCGGACCGGAGATCGAACCGGCGAGGCTGTCGGTTCACTGGTCCAACCGTTTAGAACCGGATAAACCGCTGGTTCGATAATATTGAACCGTTAGATCGAACCGGCCACAAATACTTTGAACCGGTGTATATATATAATTTAATTAATAAAATTGACATTGAAACAATATATATATATATAATTAAATAATCAAAATAGAATGAGTAGAATAGTAATTGAAATATTCACCAATCTAAAACAAATCTCAAATAC
This sequence comes from Hyparrhenia diplandra, assembly GCA_015847255.1. Taxonomy (NCBI): domain Eukaryota; kingdom Viridiplantae; phylum Streptophyta; class Magnoliopsida; order Poales; family Poaceae; genus Hyparrhenia; species Hyparrhenia diplandra. The sequence goes on from JADLZK010007406.1 coordinate 226,991, forward strand.
TAAAATGAAGTACACCGCCAAAAGAGCTCATCGTGGTAATCAAAATAGATATATTATTTATCTAATTTTCCCCTAAAAAATTGTCTAATTTGGAGCTCATATGAAAAAGATATAAAACTTTAAAATGTACTAGTACAAAGGTAGTGCTGGCACTAAAAAACAAAGCCCATGCAACATCCACTCCAAACGTCAGTAGCAGGAGGCAGTCGCCCAAAAAAAAAAACAACGTGTAGCAGCAAGGCGGGCCAATGGATGGCTTGTGCATGCAGGCATTTACTCCACACAACCGTCAAATTCAAAAAGCGTGAGGAGCTGACAGGCGGGTCCTTCGATGGCAGGTGCATGCACGGCTCCCGCTACGATGCTGAGAAGTGAGACAGTACGCGCGCAGGCGATACCAAACAGACCGGGCGGTTCAAATGGAACCGGCGGTTCATCGGTTCAATGAAAAACCAGCCGGTTCGACCGGTTTTACGGTTCGATTGCATAGACGGTCTTTTAAGTGAACGGACCGGTGTAGGCCTGGTTCGATCTTTTAGCGGTCGAACCGCCGGTCCGGTCCGGTTCAAAACTAGGCATGAGAATTAGCGATGCATGGATCAAGTGTCGATGACATGGACGCCGACGTGTCATATCCGCATGTCGGAGAACTTTCCCAGTGGGGGTTTCCCATATAGAAGGTTTAGATAATTGTATATTATATAATATATAATATAAACAAATAAGGATATTCCATTTCCCTCTTTATAAATATATATAATATTTAAATATAATAAATTTAAATGTTGCTAAACATAATATTAAATCAATATTAAATCCTTAAATTTGTTCTATAGAATAAAATAACTTATGATGTATTTTTGTATCTGTACATGAATAAGTTTAAATATAGCTAAAAATATGTAGAGCTTTTATGCATAACCAATATGTATATGTATTTCCCTTATTAAAAACCAACCAATATATATACGTGTATAAAACAAGATAAAAAACTCTTTTCTGTCCCTATCCTTGGCCTGTGTTCTCAGACAGGACTCCCTTCACCTTAAGTCCTTCTAGTCCTTCTGCCTCACTCCTCCTTTTTGGTGCCTGACTGCTCTGCTCCAATGACCGAGCGCCTCACCACCTCGTCTCCACGGGCCGGCGCCGCCGGAGCCAGAGGGTTTGCGTGTGCTGCCGGCCAGGACCGTCGCCCCATGCTCTCTGGAATCAGTTCCACAAGACCCGTCCCCTGCCGGCCCCGCTCCTTCCGTACAACGCCATGAGGAAGCGCCGACACCGTCGGAGGCGCCCAGGGGCGGCAGGGCGCGGCAGCCGCCGCCAGGATCTTCGGCATCGGATCCGCCGCCTCCTCCTCCTGGCCCCGCTCCCTTCGTACCCCACAGTGAGGAGTTCGGCCAAGGGCGCCTCCTCCTGTGACCGTGCTGCGACCGCGAGATCGAGCACCACGAGGTGTGCCAATCCCTTCCCTTCTCTTCTTCCTGTGAGACCGAGCACAGCAAAAAGGATACGGGGTTTGTCAAAATGTTACTCAGGGGTATCAACTAATCGTGGTTTTTGTGCAGAGTGCTATCTTGTTCTAGTTAAAACGTATTCCTAAGGGAAATGGTGACAGATAATGCTGTGCGGTGTGCAATTTCATGGTCTTATAGTGTAATAATTTATTTGGTCATTGATTAGTTATAATCACTTAAGCTCTACCTTCCATTCTACTCAGTATCTGTAAGTCTAGTTTTTAGAACTCATATTCCCAGTCCTGGACATTTACATGGTATTATTGTAGATGCATACTAAGTAGCAATTCATGCGTGCGACATGCTTTGGAATTATCCCTTATGTTTTGGATTCAGCTAGGACCGACAGCTGCAGGGTTTGGTTCATTATCTGTATGATGTAGTTATTATAGTCAGAGAAAAAAAAAAGAAGGAGCACATGCATGATTCTAAACATACAGATCCATCGACACTTCCAAAGTTAGCATATCTATTCTAAACTTTTCTTATAAAATCACTCCATTTAAGTTTATTGTTAATTCAGATAAACAAGCATGCACGCACTATCCTTTTTTTTGTGTGTGGGTAATAGTTCAAATTTTTGGATACTTATAAACAAATCATCCTTTCTATGATTTTCATTAGCAGTACAATAAACTATAAATGAGTACATCTAGAGTAACTAATTTATTGTATTTTCTTGACTATTTGATCTGCTTCATGATAGGACATGAGGAGCTTTCTAGAGAGCTGTTGGTGGTAAGACATATTAAGTGATAGCCGCAATTGATTCAATTTCTTTTTGTCCTTAGAATTATTGTCCTCTGATATGTATATATTCTCCTAAGTTTTGCGCTATACTTGCAAACAGCCGCCAATCACATCCCATCAGGAGGCTTGCCGCTTTGTTGCAGCAGACATTACAGCACAACTGTGTCTGCGGATCATACTTTGGCTTGAAGGTCTTGCTTCTGAAGCTCTTGATTTAGAGAAGAAGGTAAGATCTTTTTTAATGACTATTATTATCTATTTTGTGGGAATTCTGTAGTGTCATGTGATTGACATGGAATGGAGTAACCTTCCACTAATATACTCTCTCGGTCCCAAATACTTGATTTTTTAGGATATTTATAGGATAGATTAGTGCTCAATGGAAATTAGACATGTACCTTTATTTATTAAAGGTGATCCACGCTAATCAATGAATAAGCTGCTAATTAAAAGAATGTGTGGAGGCATCCAGGCCGCAATTTCTGGCTGATATGGGTCCAACCTAGTGTCTTATATAGTGTTAGAAGTTAAGCTATGGAGCTACAGCATAACTATGACATACCCATGGCTTATTTACTTTGGACTATTTTCTGTTGCTATTAGTCATAGGACAAACTATAGAGTAGCTGATCGACTTAAGATGACATCCTGCTTTTTTACTCATGTAGGTAAGAGGACCTCATGTTGGTTCATACCTGCCAAGCTCGGTGTTTGGCACCGTACACAGAGGTACCTAAAAAGAAATAGTAATGATTCTACTACAGTGAAGCATGTGGATTTTGATGCTCCAACTCGTGAAGGCGCCCAACTTCTTCCTGATGACAAGGTAGGCTTTTATGGTGCATATAATCTTTTATACTGATGCTGGCGGGGTAGATCAGTCAGGGTCGATTGTGTTATTCTTATTATCATCTTTATTATTTTTTGAAGCTGACTATTGAATATACTTTCAGGCATGGAGAGCGGCCACTATTTGTCCTTTTGGTGGCATAGATATGTTCCCTTCTCTGGATGCATTGCACAAGAATGGAAAGTACAGAACACTCCAAGCTATTGAATTAGAAAGTGGTGTTGGGCGGCTGTGGCGTCTTTGGAAATGGGCATCGTATTGTGCTTCAGAGGTGAACTCTACTCACACTCTAATGTTCTTTAGTAGTGCTGTACCTGTTGAACAACTGGTCTGTTTCATTCTTTAAGTTTGCTGCTTCTCTATATGCACTCTGAATTGATAGTATTCTTTCAGACAATTGCTGAGAAAGATGGAGGCCGTTATGAGATGGTTGTATATGCTTTACAGTGCAGTAACTTAAAGCATATCTTGCCAATCTATACTGACTGGGAGGTATGTTGTATATTTGATGTTATTCTTTCCAGATAGGCTTTGACTGCTGGTTTGTGATGCATCTTTTTAAATTCCCTTTCCTAGTCAGTAACTTACTGTGTTCATCTAGGCTGCTTGATGACCTGAGATGATAAGCTTTGGGGCACATATTGTTCTTGTGCTGAGGTACCTTTTCAGTGATGAAATGGATGATGAGTTGGTTGAAAACTGGTTACTGTGGTGATCTCATCATCAACAGGTAAGTATTATTTATGAAGAACTAATCTTGCATTGGCCTTGAGCCCCAACTTTTAATTTTTTTGCTTCTTGGGGCTTAATCAACCAATATTACTGGTGCTTAATATCCATTTGGGTTATTTTAAATTTCAACTGTATGGTACTATAGCATAACAATTTCCATAATACAGTTACAAAAGTAGCATGCATCGTTTCCATAATACGATTGTTTCCTTGCTTGGAGCTGCAGGAAGATCTTTTGTGCTACTGGAATAAATCGAATTCTACCCAAATATCTTTGTTTCCATAATACGATTGTTTCATTATGTCTGTCTGATTTCTGAAAATATAGTGACTCACATGGAGGCTTTGGACTGTCGTACTCCTACTTTTGGTTTTCGGATGTATTCTTATTATAATACATATAGTTATTAACCAATAATACATGTAGTTATTAACCAAAGAGCAATGCAAAGTACAATCCAAAATATGCTCCAGCAATAACAGATTGTTCATTTTATATTCTGTACAGATCTGGTTTATGGGCAAGCTCTCTCATGTCTCATCAGTGTTTGATAACATAAGTATCTTGCAGTAGTTGTAGTTTCTTTTCTACTTATCAAACCTTGATTGAAACTTCATACCGTCATTATTTTTATTTTTCTTGTTGTTATAGATTCGACATAGATTAGATGTTTGCTCATGCTCATGTATGACAGTAAGAATTGGGATTCTTCATATATTAACTTAGATTGCAGGTGAATTGCAGTGTGAACAACCAAACAATTCCCTTTATACATTTACTGGCAATCTTATCATGGACAAGCAGACTACAACCTCTATCACCGAACCAGTTACTCCTAAGGGTAGTTTTTTTTTTTTTTTCCCAATCGTTTTCTTTCTTCTTTGATTAGCCTTATTGCTTGTTTGCTTGACCCTAGACAACTGCCATCTTTGGAGTTCCTTAGATTGGTCACATGTCATATCCGTAATGAAACGCTTCTAAAATGATTGTAGAACTGGGATAAATTCAATAGATTGGCCTTTCCTCACTTTTAACAATTTTATAGATGGCCAAGCGACGGTGCTTGTCTATCCTCTATCCGCGCGCTCATCCCACCTTACCTTCTCTTTCAAACATTTTAATGAAATATCAAATTGTAATCATGCCAATATAGTATCAGGTTTGTTGACAGAGAAAGTAATAGTAAAGGAGGTAGACCTGGACTGTAGGTCACCTTGCCAATGGTTGATGCAGATGAGGGAAGCCGCCGCCACTCAACCACGCTTGCTTGTCTCGATGGTGAAGCTGCCACGCCTTCAGGTCTCGATGGGGGGAAGATGGGCGCGTCTGACCAGTGATGGGTACGGGGAACGGCTGCTGGTGGTAATCAAATAAGGCGACAATTATAGGTGAGGGTAGCGAATTGCCAAGATCTGGCAGGCCCCACTTTCTCCCTAGCCTCATCTTGTTTTCTATAAGGCGACAATTAATTTGCAAATGATAAGAAGACTACCATATGACTGCATGTGACTTTATTGGTTTAATACAAAGCTTCTAGATAAGAAAAAAATAAATAGCATCCACAAATGATGTACAGTTTACTGAACCTGAAACCGTACCACGTGCCATATAGCTTGAGGTATGGTTACTCATTCCACTCCAGTATGTTGTTGGAGACGCAATAGTACCTTTTCACTCTTATTTGTTGTCGGACTCCCTACAGTACATTTTTAAAGTAAAGTGCAGTAGAGTTGCTACAATCATTTGTTAATACAGCTTGCTGCAGTATAGTTCCTGTTATTTTGTCGGATGAAGTTCAGTCACATGATACAAGTTTTAGTTAACTGCATGCTTCAGTCAATTGGTTTGGTACAGAGTGTCTTTTCTCTTACAACTTTGAGTTAACTGCATCTTCTAAGTAAAAAATCAGTTTCTTAGTCATATCTTACAAAATATAAAAAGTAAAAGTGGGCAGAAATTTTAATAGGAGTATAGAGACGGGACATTGCAGGATCAAACAGAATCAGATTTTTTTGCGAACCAGCCATTCTACATGGTGGAAAGAGATGGGCAAAATTTAATTAGGAACATCATAAATTTGATAGTTGATGTCGCAGCTAGAAATTTTACCCGGAGAAGAAATGAAAACTCCTAGAAGAAGACAAAACTGGCTACTGCTGCATGCAACAAGTGAATCACATCACGAAATAGCATAGCTATTTAAACTCTGACAATCTTATGACTTATCCGATTACAAATGTTTTCAAATCTGTACTCTCAAAAAGAAAGTTTAGATGTTATGTACCTGACCAATAATTTTGCACCGTGACATCTAGTCTCATCAAATAGACCCATCTTTATAGAGGATTGTTAGCTGCACGAATAAAACACCAAATTTCTTGAAAAGAACATTGAACTCTGTTAGAGAAGAAAGAAAAAAACTTTGCATAAGTAGTATTGCACAAGGTAACCTAATGGATTTGATTAAAATAGCCTAAAATGATATATCAATTAAAATGTGCTCGCAACCAGGTGCTGCAGGCCGTTGGAGAGGGACACAAACTGTGTTCTGAATATGCCATCAGGGAAGGATCGTTTCAATCAGGTAAAGCTTTGAAACCCTGTAAAAGTGTAAATTGCACTACATTTCAAGTTGATTTCTTGATTTTTCTTTTTATATAAGCTGAGAATTTTAGATCAGTTTTATATTTGATCAGGATGCCATAGAAAACCCCTCACTTCATATATCCAATTATTATAACACATGAATCACAGTGAAGTAAATGAACCAATGCTACTACAGTACAGACTAACACAGCTCCACAAACAATTGAATACGGAGTAACTCATATCTCAAATAGGGCAAAGGTAACAGCAGATAATAAAACCAATTTGAGAAGCTCGACTTAAATGTAGCCAACATTGATCCACAAGATATCTAGACAAACGATTTGTAACTGGACAGTTTTTGTATCAACAACTCACTGAGAAATATATCCATGAGGCACACACTATATATTTAAGCTACCTTCAAGATATGTTTGTTTCATATGACCAACTAACTACAATTACAATCAATCACAACAGGCAAAAGCAGCATATTGATGATACATATTACATAGTGACACAAACCACTAATGCCATGTCAACACTATGGCGAGCTGATGATAAGAATATTTCAAACAAGAAAGCATATACAACAACTGGATGTGACTACATATCGTCATGGAAGGAAAATCAACATACCAGGACTTTTGCGCTACCAAAGTCACAAAGCTTGACCTGGTCGGTGAGAGGATCTACTTGTAAGAAAGATAAGACCAATTCAAAACTCCTGAGAAACGTAGGTAGGAGGACAGATAAATAAAACAGAAAAGAGAACTGAGAAGGGATTTATTTGTATTTCATCTGAGCATACAGAAACTAATTGAACTTCACTGCAATGGACCAATGAACCATGTATGTGCTGATTCAGGTTGAACTAAACTGAAAACTAACCATGAGCTGATTCAGGAAGGATGGGAGCACCTGGAGTGGGCAGCGATGCCTGTTCGTCAAGCTGTCCTCACCGGCGACGCGGGCACGCACGATCATGGTGTGCTGGCCCGGTGAGGGAGATCGCCTAGACCCAATGCGGCTGTTCAAGGAATTCGTGTGGAAACCAGAGCGAGTGGACATCGGCGGAGGCGGCGGAGCGCAGCTCGCGGAGGCCGGTCACCGTGACGCACGATGGCCCTTCTATTTGCCGGTGGTTACCTTTCTCCTATTTTTGACAGTGATGACGTTCCTTCTATTTGCCGCTGATTGACTTCCCTTTTATTTTGCCATTGCTTGCGGAGAAGAAACAATCTACGAAGCCCACGCAAGGGCATGCGCCGCGATCACCGCACGACATTGTTTCCTTTCGCACGGCCTTATTTCCTATTTTTGCACCGGTGATTTCCTTCCAAAGATAGAAATTTACGGAGATAAAAAATTACTCGCACGGGGGAGGAAGGATTGGTACGACGATGGTTTCGTCGCACGGGGGCGAGGCGACGAAGGTAAGACTTTTTTACCACACGAAAAAAAAGTCTTACCTTCATCCTTTTAGTTAGTATAAAGATATAAAGATATATAAAGATATAAAGATAAGATAATCAGGTCATAATAATAGATTACGATCTAAACATGATTGATTATATGATGCATTATTATAATCAAAGCTTCTTGATTTGTAATACTATAATTCAGATGAGACGAGATTTAGGAGGATTTGTATGTGCTAAAGGTGCAACTTGTCCAACTTACCAAAACCCCCAAATGAGACATATTTTCTCGCTTTAACCAACCATAATCAGCCACAATTATCAATGGAGCCAAACACTCAGATTATTATAATCCATAATCATGATTATAGTAATATAATCCAAATTATAATAATAATCTGGCTATGACTCAAACAAATCCAGAGTGTCTTGTGATTGTTAGAGAGAGAAAAAAGAAAGATTAACGGTTAGGATAGTTACAACACCTTGTAGTGATCCGTTCGCTATGTTGTTTTGGACAAAACCTATATATTATATATAGTTGTCACAAGTCACCGCATTATTACGAGAGAAAAACATCATAAAAAGAGTAAAATATTACCTCCATTCTAAATTATAATAAGATGTTTTGGCTTTCTAGATACTTTAATTTAATTATTTATCTAGACATAGTGTATGTACGTGCATAACAAAACAAATGTATCTAAAAAAGCTAAAACTTCTTATAATTTGGTAGGAGTAGCAGTTATGAATAGTTGTCACATGGCCCGGTACTCTTGATTCTTGTAGAGGTCATCAGCAAAGTAAAGGTAGCAATATAATAGCGCCTCGCCGCGCCGTGTTTTCCCTGATGCCTGTCTCACACCGCTCATGTCACAAACAAATGCCTCCTGCATGCCTGCACAATACTAAGTCATTAGGTATAGGTACATGGTAGACATATAATGTAACAACGATGGAAAACAAGACAAACCCGCACGAACATACCATTAATCCTCCCATCTCAATTTACTGACGAACCAGTTCCAGGAAAGACTTGACACCTTCATCCTCCCATTCCAATTCAACCCATGCATCGTCGTCGATGCCTAGGTAAGTTAACTTGTGTGGTAAGCTTTGCATTGTGAAGGGAAGTCGCTTCAACTTTCGGCATCTATAAATATGAAACCACTCGAGACATGGGAATGTCACGCCAGAACCACAAAATCTGACCAGCTCGAAATTGTTAGTTAAATGCAGATCTTTGAGGCAAGGGAATGTCTTTGAACTCTCTTGTCCTGTGCCCATTATCATCTGCTTCATAGCATTGCACTGATCCACTTTAAGATATTCAAGGCACGGCAAGTACGGCACCCAAGATAGGTGCTCTAGTTCGATGCAATTCTCCAAATACAATTGAGTGAGCCTTGGAAACAAAGCTTGTGAAGACGTTCCCTCCCACATTATTATATTTGTAAGGTTATGCATGTCTAGGAGCACGAGCAGACTGAGAGCATCAAATGGTTTTCCCAGTTCGTCTCCTACTATTATTTGCTCCATATAGCAATCCTCAAAGTGCAGATTCGTCAACGTCCTTCCCACAGTATCACCTGTCAAAGTATCTACTGCCAGGCAGACCTCGTCAATTTCTTCCACATCGGATATGAGCAAATCCCTAATGGGGATGCCAGCTGCCTTCCGTAGCGATTCGTATCCATCATCACCTTTAATGACAATATCAACCGCTTTCAAGTTTGTAAGGGTGCACAACTCTTGAATTGTTTCATATATGCAATTCCCATACTTAGGGGTTGTTATTATGCCAATCACTTGCAATTCTGTAAGATAGGATATGACCTCCTTCGGAATCCTATTTATTCTTGTGCCTCCTAGATATAAGAATTTAAGCTTAGAAAGTTCTCTAAGGCGTATGGGAACTGTACTTAGCTCTCCGTTACATGACAAATCCAGATGCTCCAAGTTTACCAAGGCAAATAACTCTTCAGGTATCTCCTTGATTCTATTGTTGTGTAGATCTAGGTATGTTAACTCAGTGAACATCTGAATGGCTCCAAATATCCTCTCATCCAAAAGATTCCATTCAAGGTATAGCCTCTTGAGATTTGTGGGGCCAATAAACGGAGGAAGCTCCTTGATTCCATTGTGCATTAATGAGATGCATTCAGCTCTGCTCCAAGGAATGTCGCGAATAGACAGATTTGCACCAACTCCTGCACGAACTACCCACCTCTCCTTGTTGTCACCGTAGCAACAAGATATCCAAATAGCCATATCACGGATTATATCATGCATCCTAACACTGTCATCAGTAGACAACTCAGTCGCACCAATGTCTAACAAACATGCAGCTGTAAGTTCACCTATCAGAGAGTGTGCTTTTCTGTAGGAACCATGTATGTCAGACTCATCAACTAGACCTAAGCCAATCCAACATTGTATCAACTTCCAAGTGAAAATCACTTTATCCTCTGGCCATAGAGAGCAAGTCAATAAACACTTTCTTAAGGTATCATTTCTTAGGCTCTCATAACTGAACATGAGCTGTCTGAAAACAATGTTTTCCATATGGAGTGTCCTGATCATCGCCGCCACAACATGACTGTTTCATGTAGTGCATGGCAGATTCCCACTGTTTTGGATCACTTTTTACCGTACATTGCCCTTCCCACAGTTATCAAAGCTAATGGCAAGCCCTTCAATTCCGTCACAAGTTCCTTTGCAAGAGATTCAATACGAGGACTAGAAGATAGAGTCTCCTGTCCGACCTTGTCTTGAAATAGCCGCCAGGCCTCATCATCTGACAAACATGCCATGTTGATCTCTTTTCTTACATCCATTTGACCACACACTATTTTTGATCTTGTTGTGAGGACCACTTTGCTTCTTCCAAGGGGATACGGTATGCCCACTTCTTCAAGATCAATCCGATTCCAAACGTCATCTAATAGTATCAGAAAATTTCTTGTTCTCAGGAAGTTCAAAATGATGTTAGCTCGAGATTTAATATCAAAATGATGTCTTTCAGCTGGAGATCCATCACTTTCCTCCCATAACTTGAGCCTCTTGCCAATCTGCTTTTGGATTGTTTCCACTGAACCCTCTTTGGAGACTGTAATGAAGATAACATGATGAAATAATGAGTCCCCATGAAAAGCGTTGTTGATATTTGTCAAAAGATGGGTCTTCCCCACTCCACCCAGGCCCCAGATTCCAATGACGGCCACTGAACTATCCTTAATATACTCCATAGCCTCATCAAATATTTCAACTCTGGAAGGCTGCTGCTGTATGGACGAACATGGCATCTCTTGGACAGAAGGTGGCAATGCTTCCACAGTAACAACACTGGGTTGACCACTGAGACACTCTTGGAGCCGACGAAGCATGCCAGCTGCAATCACACTGAGATCCCAGTTCACCTCGTTTTGCTCAGATTCACAGATAATCGTCCCTACAGAGATGTTGGTATCCACGCTAGCTAGCCAGTTGTTGATCTGATTTGTTGCTACCTTACCCTTTCGCTTTCCAAGCTCAATGTCGTGATTGACATCATTTCTCCTCCCACTCAAGTTTTGCAAACATTGCTTAAGCCTCGTCATAACAATTCCTTCTGTCTGGAAGGCATTAATTGATATTAAGAAGTAGTGACAAATATAAGTTAGCAAAAATGTTGTTACTAAATTTGAGTTAACTATAAAGACATACCAGCGATGATGCTTCTTGGTCCTTGATATGCATCAATTCCTTGGCAACACCAACCATATTCTGCCACTGTCTTGGTTCCCTTTTTCCCCGCATTGCACTGCTTATTCTTATCAGTTCTGATGGTAGAGCACTTAGTTGCTCCACGAGATCTTTTGCAAATGCTCCGATGCAGGGTTCAGAATAAAGACTATCGTTACCAATATATTCTTGGAACAACTGAAGTGCTTCATTCATTTCTAGGTCGGGGACATTTATGGTTCTGTTCACTTGCATCTGATCACACAAGCTTCGTGATCTTGTTGTGATTACAACTTTTTGCTTCAATTGGCCTTGATTTCCATGGAGTGGTAGGCCAACTGCTGCTAGGTTCAGATTGCCGTGAAGGCCATCTAGCAAAACAAGAAAACTTTTATCATTGAGAAATTTAGATATCCTGGTGGCTCGAGTGGTTGGTGAATCACCGCGGTCCTGCATTTTGAGCCGTTGAATAATTTCAGATTGGATTCTTTGCACCGAATAGTCTTTTAAGGCGGTCATGTAGATAACAAAGTCAAATGGAGGGTCCCTCTGTTTGATGAACTAGGAAGCAAAGAGTTTCCTGTTTCAAATGAATTGTTGATCGCCTTGAGAAGGAGTGTTTTCCCAACACCAACTGGACCCCATATTCCGATCATCCCCTCTGTATCCTCAATGATGTGCTGGCGAGCTTGTTCAACAAAAAGCACCTGACTTGGCAGTAGAGCAGCGTGGACATCAATATGAAGGACACATGGCGGCTGTGCAATATCGCTGGGTTGATCACTGAGACATTCTCGCAGTTGAGAAAGCCGTGCAGCTGCAATTCTAGTATCCCAGTTTAAACCAGTCTGCTTGGACTCACAGACAGCCATCCCGTCAGATAGGATGGTATCTGCTCTATCCAGCCAGGTTTCTATCTTGTTTGTTGCTACCATGCCATTTTTCTTGGCAAGCTCAATCTCATCACGGACTTCTCTGCTCTTCTCATGCAACTTCTCCACATACTCCTTAATCTTCATAATAATTTCTTCTTCCTGGAAGGCACTAATAATTAATATAGATTATACAGAAAAAGTAAGTTCCATTTTGGTATGTGACCTATAACTAGAGCAAAATTTTTTTTATCGAAACATGGTCTTCTCCCATTTTTTCATTAAAAGAAACAATGGTTATGTACAAAAAGATTACAGAGTTTCTAGAGCATATTAGTTGATTATGTGAAGTCATAATACCTGGTTTTCAGGAGGCGTATTGCAATTTCTTTTTTTTTTTTTTGCAAAGGGGCCCTTCTTCATTGTCGAGACTGCAGCCTATGCTTTCCAAACTAAGCATCTTGAGAATTTCCCATGTAGTGGGCCTATCATTTCGTTCGCTTTTGATGCAGCGTTTACCTATTTCAAGACAACTTCTTATCTGTTGGCAATCTACTGATGACAGTGCTTCTTCCGATCTGTTTCTCCATTTGTTAATTATCTGGAAAATATTAACGAAAGTTTGATACTATGTAGTGGTAAAGGATAATTAAAATGGATCATCAGATACATTCAATGTGTAAAAGAACATTTTATTACTTGCTCGATATCAAGATCCATATCAGGATCAACTTTGCAACTTGTTATGATCTCTATGATCACTACACCCAAACTGTATATGTCTGCCTGAGTTGATATTGTACCTTTACTTATGTATTCTGGTGCCATGTAACCTCTGCACAACAACATGAGTGTTTCATCAACTTTAAAGGGTTAAGCTAAAGCAAGCTGGAATGTATAAAGGTTTTTCTAAGCAATATAGTGTCAATAGATTAGTAACTTACAATGTTCCTTGGCGGCAGCTAGCCTGAGTTGTCTTATCATAAAAGAGTTTTGACAGACCAAAAATGCAACTTTTGGCACCATATTTTCATCGAGCAATATGTTGGCAGGTTTTAGGTCCAAATGAATGATGGAAGCTTTATTATTTTGAGGTCTACATTCCTCATGAAGGTAATGTAAACCAAAGCAAACCCCCTTAATTATTTTGTAGCATGCGCGCCAATCAAGTCTAGAAGATTCATCTGCAATTAAACAACTCATAAATCTCATTTTCCTTTTTGGGATATTATGCAATGGAGAGGTATGACTGTTTGACACTGCAAATGGCGCCTAGTTTGTATAGTTTTATGTTTTTATTTAATATATAAAATCCTAGAGAGGGGGGCTTCCCTTGCTGTATTTCCTATTAAAAAAAATTGTGCCTAGCACAGTAGACCACTTACGATGTGAAATGGTCAATTCTGTAGGGAAACACCACACACGTGACACACCCATTGTGTGTGTGTGTGTTGTGGGGGTGGGGGGGGGGGGTGATGACCTTCATATATATGGCCACTGTGGCTGCAATACATGGCAGGTGCTAATCACACCTAATATACATTTGCCTATTGTATATATCTATCACCCGCCCGCAGTCGAAGCGTTAGGATTCCGGATGCACAGACTGGACCAAAAATCCTCAAATAGCTGTACAGGAAGCCCCTCCGTTATGATATCGGCACATGGAGAACGTGAACTTCTCCTAGAGCCACCTTCTCTCGAACAAAGTGGATGTCAATCTCGATGTGCTTGGTGCGGCTGTGGTGGACCGGGTTGGTAGTCATGTAGATGGTGCTGACGTTGTCACAAAGAGACTACGGTGACAACCTTCAGTGGAACATGGAGCTCCTAAAGAAGCCGACGAAGCCAACAACACTCGGCGGCGACATGAGCAACAACTCGGTACTCGGACCAAGACACCGTGGTTTGCCGTTTAGACGACCAGGACACTAGGCTGTCTCCCAGGAAGACACAAGAGCCTAATGTAGAGCGGTGGGAATTAAGGCTGCCAGCCCAGTCGGCGTCGAAGCCGCCAGTTTGTTGACCGGCCCAGGGCCGATGTGGAGACCGGTCGATAGTGACCCATTCACGTAGCGAAGAATGCGCTTGATCAGCGCAAGGTGAGGCTCCGGATCATGCATGAACAAGCAGACTTGCTACACTGCATATGCCAGATCTGGATGAGTCAGCGTGAGGTACCGGAGGGAGCGGTGAGACTCCTGTACTCGGATGGGTCGGGGACTGCAGCACCATCGGTAGCAAAGAGCTTGGCACAAGTGTCAGCAGGTGTCGACGTCAAGTGACACTCGGCCATGCCGACCCGCTAGAAAAGATCCAACGCATAATGCATTTGGGACGGGAAGAGGCCATCGGAGGAGCGCGTGATAGAGATCCCGAGGAAGTGGTGGAGGTCGCCAAGATCTATCATGGCGAACTCGGAGTGTAGACGCTTAGTGATGCGCTGAAGAAGGGCCGAGGCTATTAGGATGATATCATCGACGTAGAGGACTAGGTACGCCGTGTCACCCCCCGCCCCCGCTTGGAGGACGAAGAGGGAGGAGTCAGTAGCCGAGGCAATGAAGCCCAATTGTTGAAGGAAAGTGGTGAAGCGCTAGTGCCAGACACAGGGGGCCTACTTGGGCCGTAGAGGGAGCGCTGTAGAAGACACACATGATTAGGGTAAGTGCGGTCGACAAAGCCTAGCGGTTGTTGGTAGTAGACGGTGTCGTGCAGGTGGCCATGAAGAAAGACATTCTTCAAATCCAGCTGGTGTGTAGGCTAGGCACGGGAGGCAGTGATGCTGAGCATGATGCGAATCGTTGCCGGCTTGACGACGGGGCCGAGTGTAGTCGATGTTGTGCCACTGGGTGAAGCCGCGAGACCACCCAACGGCTTTATGACGGGCAAGAGAGCCATTGGAGTGGACTTTACGCTTGTAAATCCACTTGTCGGTCACAACATTCGCGTAGAAGCGGTTGAGGAACAAGCCGCTAGGTGTTGTCGATGAGGGCCCTGGTACTCATCCGCCATGGTTGCACGCCGGTATGGATCAGCGAGAGTACTCCCGTAGTTCCGGGCCGTGGGGACACCATCGAAGGGGTGATGGCCACCGAGCCATGGGCGGCGCCGCTCAAAGTCTGTATCGAGCGACTAACTTCATGGAGCGGCCGGAGCCGGTGTGGGCGGGCGTGGGAGCCGGCATAGAGGGAGACGCCGGCGGGTCAACGGATGCCCGTTGGCTGTAAACACGGATGAGCGTGGCGGTGGTCACTCGCGGAGCGGCGGAGGCGCTGACCGGGCCTCTTTGGAGGGGCCGACGCAGCCATAGCCGTAGGTGTCGCAGCGCCGAGGGGGTGCCGGCCGCCGAGAGGCCGGTACGGGGATGGGCCCATGCATGAGGATGGTAGGGTCATCGTGGAGCTCCTCCAAGTGAGTCCAAGGTTGTGTGCTCGGTAGCAATGTAGTGCACCAACGCGGTTGAGCCTGCAAGTAAAAACTCCAAATCGCTGGAAGACGATCTGGATGAGTTAAGACCAAACGGGAAGCATGTATCATCAAAGACCACATGGTGGGAGATGATGATGCAACACATGGAGAGGTCAAAATAGTAGTAACCCTTATTGGAAGAGGGGTACACGAGGAAGACGTAGGCAGTGGAACGGGGAGCCAACTTGTGGCGAGCCGTGGCGATCATGTTAGGGTAACAGAGGCACCCAAAGACACGAAGATGGGAGTAGTTTGGGAAGAGCCATACAACGGCATGTGGGGAATGCCATTGTGGACAGCTGTACTGGGGCGTTGTTGGTATTTGCTAAGCCTACAGGAATATTATGATGGATAATCCGCAAAGCGCACGGATACAGGTGAGCACTTCACCCGGGGTGATGGGTTTTAAATATCGAATCCACGGGGAGAACGTAGAGAAAGGGTTCTTGAGATTTACTACTGATCTCTAAGTGGTTTAATAAAACTAGATAGATAATAAAGATAAGGAGTTCTAGTAGGAAGGTCTTGTTCTCACTTCAAGTAAATCATTTGCACATTGTTCTTAAGAGGGGTTGTCATGAAGAAACTCTTAATAAAGGGGTTCTACGCTAACAACGAGGGTCTCCTATGATTTCTATAAACGGGGGGGGCGTAACAAAGGACTCAATAGTCTTTGTCACCACTACGATCGGCCTTAACAAGTGTCTTCACCCCGGCCTATAGAAGGTATTCGTAATAAGCTAGTCAATCTAAGCACCACGCTTACATTAATCTAACAACTTTAATTCAAGAGCGGCGGGGAATCAAAGTAATCTTATCAAAGAAATACGAACCTTAAGAACAATAGAGACAATATCACTTACTCGAATGGAATTCGAACAATCCACAAGATCTCGAATCGTGCTCCAATGGCATCGGCTCGGGGAGACGATGATGGAGGCGCCAACTCGAAGGAGGAAGAAGATGGAGGCGCCGACAGCTCAGGGCCTTCCTTCTACTCCGCCTCAACCGCACTCTAATTCTCTCAACTTGCCAAACTAACTCTCAATCTAATTCTAATCTAGAGCTTCTATCTCTTGTTGTCGTTGATGATCCGATTGAATTGAAGATTGAATTTGTGATTGATGAATCGGGGAGGCCTAGGGGTCTATATATATGGGTCTTCTTATGTCTCTTCGCCCTTCAAAGAGCAATGTGGTACTAATCTCGTGCTTAACCGACGCCCTCGGATCAAACCGACATCAAATGACCGGATTAGATTGCGTCTTAGAGGCGGTGGAGGAACGTTACGGAAGCGAGGGGCGACTTGGGGGGCCAAGCCGGGCCGATCGGCCCGGGGTGGGTTCCACCACGGGCCCCGGCGATGCGTCGTGGCCACGGAGTCTTCTAGATGATGTTTTCTTCGGTGCCAAGTTTCGTTCACGTCGGGTGTATTCGAGCCTTCTAGTCTTGCTTCGGAGTTGGATTGCGTTACGATTTCTACCATTTTTACATTAAGTCCCACGCAAATCACAACTTTACCAAAACTCATGGAAATCATTAGTATAAACCCCTAATAAGGTTGTCTAATTATATTTTAGTCCTTTTCCATGTTTAATTGACAATTAAAAGCATGCATTAACAAGTGTCAACAAACTCCCCCACACTTAGGCTTTTACTCGCCCCTCGATAAAAGGATGGTCTAAGCATGGATCATGATTTCCACGGTCATACCCGCACTTTGGGATCTTTGAGCATGAATTGGTTAGAAACAGATCACCTTAAATTCTTAAACCAAGTCACTTGGAGAGATTTTACATAAGTTTTGAAAAGAAAACATAGCTGTACTTACTCCTTTGTGACACTCTCAAGTCTCTCAAAGTATATTATATCCTCATAGTTCGTTTATTATATATCATATGTGAAGCTCAAGAACATGTAGCACACTTACCTTGTATTTATTGCCGAGTCAATTGTGGATCCATAGAGATAGATGTCATAAGTCACGAGATCAAGATGTGCATGTGAATCAAGATTATTACCATGGCTCTCTCTAGATGAAAATCTTCTATCTCCCCTATTTATATTTATATTTATTTATTTATTTTTTAAGCGAGGTAACCGGCTAATTAGGAGAGAGGTGGGTTCTACTCACCCTCGGGCACATGTCCATTTTTACTCTCTCAATATTAGAGAAGTGGGCCCTACTCACCCTCGGACACTTGTCCATTATTCTTCTCTTCATATTTTTGCCTTTTTCTTTTCTTAGAGAGGGGGTTCTTCTGACCCGTAGAACACTTGCTCATTTTCTCCTCTCTCTCACTTTTTCTCTCCACTCTTAGAATTTTTAAACATTTGGCTTTTTCATAGCTGTACCTTTTTAGCAACAACTTAATTTATGGGAGATAGAGATTAAAACTTTTTAGAGCATGGATACTTTAGTGAAGGCAAATTATGCGTGATCTTGATCTTAGACTTTAGACAAATTTCAACATGGATCGTGGTTTTGACAAAGCTCAACACAAGAAAGCAACAATTGATTAGATATATCTTTAATGATTGCTAGGCTCTATTAGGATGTATCATTGATCACAAAGGAGAAACATAACTAATGATTTTAATATTTTGAAATAAATAACTCTCCAAAGACAAGATAAAAGAAAGAAGATCTTATTCTAACTTTATTCTTTCTCATGTTTTAAGCAATTAAAGCATCCCAATAAGTGACAGATATATGTAGGAATTTAATCATGCAAAACTTTGTTCAAGACATATTTTTCATATAGGTAAACATACCATAACAGAGAAGGCTTATTTAATTCGGAACGGAAAATAAATTGCGAAAATTAAAAAGTTTTAGGAAGCGAACCGGCGGTGGACTTAAGCCGGGCCTTAGTGGGCCGGGCCGGGGCCGATCGGCCTGTTATTTGGGCCGATCGGTCCGCCTACGGTCCGTGTCGGGCCGCGGTCCGTCGCGGGCGAGTCGATGGTTCCGTTTTTATTCAATTTCTGATTTTTGTCACGAAAATTTCTGTTTGGTCGGCATGTCTCTCCCCACACACTTAATTCCTGTTATCTTGCATACAAAGCATGGTGGAGACAAAAAACATATCGTAAAAAAATATAGAAGAAATATTTGACTCAACTTGTGGATTACTTTATTGATAAAAAGAGAGAGCACTTTATTCTATAATTCGAACTTACTAAAATTTAAAGCAAACTAATATTATCTAAACCAAACTAAATGACTTTAATTTAACTAATCTTTAAGACTCAAACGCTAAGACTTATGTGCTCTCTAATTGTGGTGCTTACATAGGGCCCTTGCCCTTCTTTGAATTGCGACTAGCATCCTCTTCCCGATTTTTACGTTTCTTCTTTCCTTCATTCTCTAAGAGACGGAGGACGGAATTAGTGAGGGTGCTATTGACGCGGTGAATCTCCTTGCATGTTTACGCAAGGGCTGCTACATCTAGAGCGAGGTCGGCTACGGTTTTTCTAGTTTTTTTCTTCTTACGTGGCATATTTGTCGGGCCTCGATAACGGGAATCCTCTTGATCCGTGATTCCTTAGCGCGGATTCCGTTAATGGTAGTGCGGCGTGGAGGTGCTGTAGTGTACTTGTGCTCCCTCGTGTTGCCGTTGGTGTCCATGCGAACACGTGTAAGGACGCTCGCCCTTCTTTGGTTCTTCAACCTCCATGTAGCTAGGAACATGGATTGGCTTCTTCGGTGCGGCGGCGGCGATCATACGGTGAGCATACATGACTTGCTTTGCGTCCTTGCGGTGGCGGCGGTGTGCGAGGGCGATGAGGTGGAACGAAAAGGAATTGGAGTATGATCGGGTGGTATGACGGCGGCTTGGGTTGCTTGATGGAAGGAACAACTTGCTTGGCTTTCTCATTGAAGGGGACAAGCTGCTTTTCAGCCATGGTCGCTAATTTGGAGATTAGATGAGAAAAGAGGAGGGTCTATCCTTGATTATATATGGGTCGATTTTTCGGGGGACGAGATTGGGTTTACGGTACTAAAACAAACGGAAAGTGAATTTTTTCCGTAACTAAACGTGCAAGAGACCGTGTGGGACAAAAAACAGACGAGAGGGGACACGTGGGCGATCGGCCTGTTATTTGGGCCGATCGGTGCGGCCATGTGTCGCCTCGCGGACGCGTTAATCGTGGGGGTGCTCTAACTCTATTATTATCGAAAAACACGGTGTCGGCCCATTATTCGTGAAAATTAATATTTTTGGGTAATTCGAAGAATTGATAACATCTAATTCTTCTAAATCTTTATTGGGCTCTAAAAATATTTTGAGGCGATGACCATTTACCTTGAATAGCGTACCTTCATTGTCTTGAAGAGTAGCGGCTCCGTGTGATGATGAACTCACCACCTTGTATGGTCCTTCCCACTTGCTTCGTAGTTTTCCATGTCCCGAAAAGTCGTACCACGGAATTAAAAAGTAATACCCGATCGCCTGGGTGGAATTCCTTCTTCTTGATTCTCTTGTCATGCCATCTTTTGGTTCTTTCTTTGTAGATCTTGGCATTGTGGTGCGCCTTCTCTCTCCATTCTTCCATTTCGGATAGTTGCATTCTTCGTTTTGTTCGGCTGCGTCAAGGTCCATGTTCCACCTCTTGATTGCCCGGTGAGCTTTGAACTCTAGCTCAACGGGCAAGTGACATGTCTTCCGTAGACCAATTTGGTAGGGGGACATTCCGATGGGAGTCTTGTAAGTTGTCCGATAAGCCCAAAGAGCCCGGGTAGCTTTGTCTTTCCATTTAGTTCCCATTTGGTCAACCGTTTTACGTAGGATGTTCTTGATTTGCTTGTTTGACGTTTACGCTTGACCACTTGTCTGCGGGTGATAAGGTGTAGCGACGCGTTGTCTTTGGATCCCATGAGTTGAGAGGTATTTCTCAAAGTTCTTGTCGATGAAGTGGGACCCTCCGTCACTTATCACTAGCCTTGGTGTACCGAATCTTGGGAATATTATTTCTTCAAACATCTTGATGGAGCTCTTGTGGTCGCTAGTCTTGCATGGCATAGCCTCAACCCATTTGGAAACATAGTCAATCGCCACCAAGATGTACTCGTAGGGTCCGGATTTTGGGAATGGTCCCATGTAGTCAATTCCCGGACATCAAAGAGCTCGATTTGAAGATTGGTCGTCGCGGCATGGCATCCCTAGAATTGATATTGCCATGTCTCCGACGGGCATTGCACCTTCGTCACGAAGTCTCGTGTGTCTTGATACATGGTTGGCCGGAAAAATCCGCTTTGCGGATCTTTGCATGTGTGCGGAATGCTCCATAATGACCCCCCATATGGTGCTGAGTGGCACTTCTTGATAATCAGTAGTCCTTCTTCGCCGGTACACACCTCCCGAGTAAGCCGTCGGTGCATACTCGGAAGAGGTATGGCTCATCCCATAGGTGATGGCGACTCTCATAAATGAGCTTTTTCTTATCAGCCCGTCGGTCGTACATATCCCGCAACCATAAAATTAACAATATGCATACCGGGGATCGGATCGGGAGATCCGATAGAGCATGTCATCCCTCATAGAGTCATTAATGGGTAATTCCTGTGGTTTCTCAAAATGCATTCTAGACAAATGATCGGGCAATGAAATTTTCTACTCCTTTTTTATCTCTAATTTCTAAATCAAACTCTTGGAGCGGCAAAATCCATCGTATTAATCTTGGTTTAGCATCTTTCTTAGTGAGCAAATATTTAAGAGCAAAGCATGATCGGTGTAAACAATAACTTTTGCTCCTACCAAGTAAGATCTAAACTTGTCGATAGCATAAACAACAGCTAGTAACTCTTTTTCAGTTGTGGCATAATTAAGTTGAGGTCCAGTTAAAGTTTTACTAGCATAAGCAATAGCATGATGTTTCTTGTCTTTTGTCTGTCCCAAAACAGCCCCCACAGCATAATCACTTGCATCACACATAATTTCAAAAGGTAAAGACCAATCTGGGGGTTGAATAATGGGTGCGAAATAAGAGCATTTTTCGAGTTTCAAAAGATTTAAGACAAGCATCATCAAAATCAAAAGGAACATCCTTAGCTAACAAGTTTGTAAGAGGTCTAGCAATATGAGAAAAATTCTTTATGAACCTTCTATAAAAACCCGGCATGACCAAGAAAACTTCTTATTCCTTTAACATTCACGGGTGGAGGTAGCTGTTCAATTACTTCTATTTTAGCTCGGTCTACCTCTATTCCTCTTTGAAACTAGATGGCCTAGCACTATTCCTTCTCTAACCATAAAATGACATTTTTCCCAATTAAGGACTAAGTGCTTTTCTTCACATCTTTGCAAAACCTTATCTAAGTTTTCTAGACAATCATCAAAAGTTTTTCCATAAACAAAAAAGTCATCCATAAAAACTTCCATAATCTCTTCAATCATGTCGAGAAAATATAGACATCATGCATCTTTGAAAAGAATTTTGGAGCATTACATAATCCAAAAGACATTCTACGATATGCATAAGTTCCATATGGACATGTAAAAGTGGTTTTGCTTTGATCATTGGGATGGATTGGGATTTGGTGATACCACGAATATCCATCGAGAAAACAAAAGAAAGAGTGGTTTGCCAACCGTTCTAACATTTCATCAATGAAAGGCAAGTGGGAAGTGATCTTTCTTTGTGGCTTTATTTAATTTTCTATAGTCTATGCACATACGCCGGCCCGGTGACGGTTCTCGAGGAATTAATTCGTTCTTATCATTTTTAACTCTTTGTCATGCCTCCTTTTTTAGGCACAACTTGCATGGGGCTTACCCACTCACTATGTGGCACGAGGATATATAATCCCGGCATGTAGAAGTTTTAGAACTTCTTTCTTTACTACATCTTTCATCGCATTATTAAGTCTTCGTTGAGGCTCTCTAGATGGTGGAACATCGGGATCTGTAGGTATACGATGTGTGCAAAGGGCGGGGACCGATGCCCTTTAGATCATGGAGTGAGTAGCGAAGGTCGAACGATGTTGTTCTAAGACGATAATTAACCCTGTAGGTCTCTTCCCGAGTGAGTTTATCATTAATGATCACGGGGACTCGGGATCATTATGCGAAAGGCATATCTAAGACCAGGTGGTAAAGGTTTAAGTTCAATGGGAGGTCTCGAGGTTTCCTCGAATTCATCGAGAGGTTCGGATTGAGTTGGATTTTCTTCCTCTTCCTCGATGAAGAATTGATTTACATCTTCTTGATTGGATTCTACGAAATGTTCTATAGATGCTTCTTTCACCTCTTCCATTGGGTGCAGTTCGGACCGGGTTCGGTCTCAGTATGAATCGAATGTGCGAATTGTAAGAGAAATTTATCTTTACCTAGACAAATGTCTAGTTTTCCGTGTGTCCTTCTTTAAGGAGTCTTTCTAATGGATGGCCTAATAAAATGTCAAACTCCCTAATATCAAAGATATAAAAGCTCAAGGTTGATTAACATGTCATTTATCCGAATAGGTAGAGTGTAAAAGAATTCTGAACTTTGGACAATTTGCCGGAAGGAGTGCTTTAATAACTCAAGTAGTAGGAGATAATGGCATGTTCTTGCTAAATTGCTCGAAAAAGGATAAAGCCATTATATTAACTCCTACGATTGGGTTATAAAGTGCATCATAGGTGATTGCATTAATTATGCATTGAATTGGTACGTAAGGTGATTCCAAACGGATCACATCGGAAGAAAGTTCGATTCTTCTAACCATTCGCACTCATGATAGATGCAAGCTTCCTAGTGTTTTGTCTTGAGAAGTATTGCTCAACGTGATCAATTTCTTCTTGTGAAGATAATTGGCGTTTTCGAGGTTTCTTCTCTTGATGATAATTCGAGGTGTTTCCAAAATCGAAAAATAAATCATCCTCGATATCATTCATAAAATCGGGGAAAAGAATGTTTTTCCTTTGATGATTCTATAGCTACGGGTTGAGATGATTCTCGCATAGGTTCGAGGTGTAGCTATACGGAATTTCTTCTTCTAAAGATTTCTCTTCTCTTTGGATCATCATTGGTGCTTTGGCTAGAATGTTGTCTAAGATGGTTCTAGCTTCACTAGATGTAAGATGGATGAAAGATCCATGTGAGGAGGTATTCAAATAGGCTCTAGATTCTTTATTAAGACCAATATAGAAATGTTGAAGTAAAACGTGGTCTTGAAGGCCTAGATCTGGTCGGATTTGCAAAGAAGTTCAAAACGTTCAGGATGAACTCAACGACTCACTATCCTCCCTGTTTGAAAGATATGATCCGGGTTCTAAGGTTGACTACTTTAGAAACGGGGTAAAAGTCCGAGGCAAAAATCTGCACGGAGAATTCCCCAATCGCCTTTCTTCTTCTCCTTGGTTACGTCATACCATTGGCGAGCTTTTCCTTTCGGTGTGAACGGAAAGAGCTTCCAACGGATAGTCTCGTCGGACATACCCTCTATATGAAGGCGATCACATGTTTGCTCAAATTGTTGGAGATGATGATAAGGGTCTTCGTCTTCTATTCCTAAGAAAGTGTTGGTTTGGACCATCTCTATTAAGCGCTTGGGCGTAGCTCATAGGCCTCGGATAGAATTGGCTTGGATGATGGTATAGGCCTAAGGCTATGCTCCGTAGGTGCCGAAAAATCTTTAATGGATGTAGTATCCATGATAAAGAAAGAGGATAAAAATTTAAACTAAAAAGAAAAGATAAATGTATACTCAAGAAATCTCTAAACCGTTCTCCCAAGAACGGCGCCAGAAATGCTTGTTGGTATTTGCTAAGCCTCTGAGGGAATATTATGATGGATAATCCGCAAGCGCACGGATACCGGTGAGCACTTCACCCGGGGTGATGGGTTTTAAATATCGAATCCACAGGGAGAACGTAGAGAAAGGGTTCTTGAGATTTACTACTGATCTCTAAGTGGTTTAATAAAACTAGATAGATAATAAAGATAAGGAGTTCTAGTAGGAAGGTCTTGTTCTCACTTCAAGTAAATCATTTGCACATTGTTCTTAAGAGGGGTTGTCATGAAGAAACTCTTAATAAAGGGGTTCTACGCTAACAACGCAGGGTCTCCTACGATTTCTATAAACGGGGCGGCGTAACAAAGGACTTAATAGTGTTTGTCACCACTACGATCAGCCTTAACAAGTGTCTTCACCCCGGCCTATAGAAGGTATTCGTAATAAGCTAGTCAATCTAAGCACCACGCTTACATTAATCTAACAACTTTAATTCAAGAGCGACAGGAATCAAAGTAATCTTATCAAAGAAATACGAACCTTAAGAACAATAGAGACAATATCACTTACTCGAATGGAATTCGAACAATCCACAAGATCTCAGAGTCGTGCTCCAATGGCATCAGCTCCAGGGGAGACGATGATGGAGGCGCCAACTCCAGAGGAGGAAGAAGATGGAGGTGCCGACAGCTCCGGACCTTCCTTCTACTCCGCCTCAACCGTACTCTAATTCTCTCAACTTGCCAAACTAACTCTCAATCTAATTCTAATCTAGAGCTTCTATCTCTTGTTGTCGTTGATGATCTGATTGAATTGAAGATTGAACTGAGATTGATGAATCAGGGAGGCCTAGGGGTCTATATATATGGGTCTTCTTATGTCTCTTCAGCTTCAGCAGGCAATGTGGTACTAATCTCGTGCTTAACCGACGCCCTCGGATCAAACCGACATCAAATGACCGGATTAGATTGCGTCTTAGAGGCGGTGGAGGAACGTTCTGGAAACAGGGACGACTTGGGGGCCAAGCCAGGCCGATCGGCCTGATTATTGGGCCGATCGGCCCAGGGTGGGTTCCACTCTGGGCCCCGCGATGCGTCGTGGCTTCTGGAGTCTTCTAGATGATGTTTTCTTCGGTGCCAAGTTTCGTTCACGTCGGGTGTATTCCAGAGCTTTCTAGTCTTGCTTCGGAGTTGGATTGCGTTACGATTTCTACCATTTTTCTGTTAAGTCCCTGCAAATCACAACTTTACCAAAACTCATGGAAATCATTAGTATAAACCCCTAATAAGGTTGTCTAATTATATTTTAGTCCTTTTCCATGTTTAATTGACAATTAAAAGCATGCATTAACAAGTGTCAACAGGCGTCTATTGAGGAGATAGGTTGCCGTGGTCAGGGCCTCAGCCCAGAAAGAAGGAGGCATGTGCGCATGAAGAAGCATAGTGCGAATAATGTTATTCAGTGTCTGGAGAATGCGTTCAACCTTGCCTTTTTGTGGGGAGGTATAAGGGCAAGAGAGGCATAAATGAATGCTGTGGGAGGTGAAAAGAGTGGCGAGGGCAATGTTTACGAACTCTTTGCCGTTATCGACCTAGAAGGATTTAATGGCAAGGTTGAACTAGGTCCGTACTTGGGTGCGAAGTTGGAGATATGGGTGGCAACCTCGGACTTGTGGATGAGCGGAAAAGTCCAACATAAATGAGTGAAATCATCAAGTATACGAGGTAAAACGAGCTCCGCAACGCTAGTGACAGGGGCATGTCCAAACATCACAGTTAATAAGTTTGAATGACATTGTAGTGGATGAACTAGATACTGAAAATAGGAAGCACACATATTTCCCGAGCTGACATAAATGACATAAACTGTGTGTTGCCTTATTACAATGGGTCAAGTTTTTATTCCTAAGGATGTCGACGACAGAGGAGCCAGGATGGCTGAGGCGATGATGCTAGAGGTTGGTGGAGATGGCGAGGTGGGCGTGGGGTTACGAGGGGTTGGCGGGCATGGTGTAGAGGTCGCCAACACTATTGTTGTGAGGCGCATCTCACGACGGTTCTATATATCCTTCATAGAAAAACCCAAAGCATCAAATTTGATTGAACAATTATCCCTAGTGAATTGGCAAACAGAAAGTAGGTTATGCACTAGGGATGGAACAACTAGGACATTGCGAAGATGAAAAGTGGATGCTGCAGTAGGTAGGACGGACTTGCCACAACAAGTGATAGGAATATTTTGAACATTGCCAACGGTAATGGAGTGAAGAGATGACGGGAGTCGGGAAAGGAGTATACCATTATTGGTGCTCATGTGGGATGTAGCACTAGAGTCCATGACCCAATAGGCCTAGTTCGGAGCGCCATCTAGTTGAGGGCTGCAATGAGCCCCCGCCTCGATCCCACGATGGCGACGACTGGAACACCTACAGATGGGTGAACACTATGTGTGCCTACGGGACGGCGCCAGGATGTCGGCCGGGGACACCGGCCCACCAGCGGGCTGCCCCCGCCCGCCCTATCTTGTCGGGCCGTTGGACCCTGTGGTGCCCTGGGGTTTGCAAAGCAAACCCGAGGGGCCCATGGGGCGATAGGGTCGCCGCCGCCACCTTGCTGGCTGCCACCCTACTACTGGCAAGGGGCTCCACCACCTGGCCTGCCGCCGCCAAGGGGCGCGGCCACCACCGTGGACTTCTTCCAGGTTGCCCTTCTTCTTGTTCTTTGGAGCCACCAAAGAAGGTCCGGAGGTGGGTTGACCACCGCCCGAGGCCCCAGAGGAGGTGGAGGGCGGCACCGCACCGGCCGGTGCAGCTAGAGCCACCGCATACGAGGAGGGCGGTGTTGGTGATGGTCTTTGCGTCATGGGCAAGCCGCATCTCCTTCAAGACGAGCACATCATGAGCACAAGGGAACGTCGACGGGATGACAGATTTGGTGATGTCATCAACGGTGCTAGCGGCGAGGGCTGAGGCCGCAGAGCATATGGCGAGGACGCGGGCATGACCCTCGATGATGTGTCCGACAGCACGAAGTTCGGTAGCCTTGGACTTGATGCTCTAGCAGTCTACGAGATGGTGGAGTCGCCCTGCTGTAGGGTGTGGAACTCCTCGAGGAGGAGAACAACACGAGGCTTGTTGTGGGCGTTGAAGAGGTCCTCGATGGCCTGCGAGAGCTGCCGGGCGGTCTGATCATCCTCCAAGGCGAGGTCGAGGACGGAGTCGCCGACGGAGCCATAGATCTAGGAGATGACGCAGAGTCTACAATGACCCACTTAGGATCAACAGGCTGAGGAGCAGTGCCGACGATGTGCGGACAAAGGCCGAACTTCCCGCACAACACCTTGAAGAAGGACGCTCGCTTCCAATAGTTGGATTTTAATTCAACGTGGAAGGAACATGGGCCTTGACGTTGATCGTGGGAGTAGGGATGCAGCATCAACGGCTGCAGCCCGTGAGAAGAGGAGGCATCAGATCCTAGGGTGCCGCTGGTCTGGGAGGACAGGGTGGAGCTGGTCATCAAGGCCTATGTCATGGTGATGTGGAGTTGGGTGCAAGGGGAGCGAGTCCCTGGCACAAGCTGGAGGTGGAGGAAGGAGAAAGGAGGTAGCAGAAGCGGAAGGGTCAAATTAAGGCTGATACCATGTAGGGAAACACCACACACCCATTGTGTGTGGGGTGGGGGGTTGACCTTCATATATATAGCCAATGTGGCTACAATACATGGCAATTTTTTTTCCCTCTCAATAGTTAATGGAGATAGAATGACATGAGAGGGATTTGTAGAATGTGTATTGCTATAATGGAGATGCTCACAAAATGCATAATTCAAAATCACAATAGTTGAAAAAAGAGGAAAGACTATATATATTGGCGTACCTTTAAGATGTTTATCAAGGCTGCCCCTTGTCAGATACTCAAAGCAAATGAACATATTTGATGACTCCGCCATAATCATTTTTTCGTTGTGTGGTACAATTATTCTGCTTGTGTTGAAACAATAGCCTACACATCGTACTATATTGGTATGCCTGAGACTCATAAGAAGAAATGCCTTATTCTTAAACTGCATCTCCTGAACATATGGATCTGCTAACGGTTTAAACTTCTTCACGGCAATCATTTTCCCATTTTGAAGCTCTCCCTGTTTACAGTCTAATATTAACATGCATGCATATAGATTTCTGGATAAACAAGGCTGATTACATAAATTTGTGTGGAGGGAAATATATCATGAGTTAATCTTACCTTATAGACCATACCACACCCACCTTCGCCGAGTAATCGCTCGACAGAGAAATCATCTGTGATCGTCTTCAAATACTCAAATTGCATAGCACTTGGCATTGAATTGTGATCTTGTAATATGCTCTCCAACATATCATCACTGCTACACTCATTGTCGTCCATTCTTTTAAAAAAAAAAAAAAAAAAAAAAAAAAAAAAAATCACTGATGGCAGAAACAATTTCACACAACAGGAAATATCTGCTTGTCTTCCACAAAGTAGATATAGTACTTTAACAAGTAGTAGGATGGCTGTTTACATGTGAATGAAAGATTTGTGCCACACAACAATTTTCTGCAACAAAAGACACAATAAATAGTGTGAGCAAGTCGACCCAAATAGTCAAATGTTGTATTGCATCACCCTCTAAGAAATAATTTAGTTGAAGAGTAGTGTACAGGCTTGGAGTTGCATCGCTTTGCTTTTCAACTGGTCCCCACCTTTAGCTTGCTTATGCTTTACAACCTAGTGTGAACATATATTGTATTGAATGAACTTCTCAGTGGAGTGAGTACCGAGGACTAATCTTTAATGAAGATTGCAAGATTAGTACTTAATCTATTCGGAAATGATAATCCTATTTTGATGAGAAAAACGACATAAGAGCAGATCTCGGCAGGACAGAATTGACATCCAAAAGCATGAAGAGTGTCGCTCCAAGGTAAAAACGTTCTTAACTAGATCAGGCTGCTGGAACACACATATATAGAACAGGATCCCTGGAGGACAAGATTACTACTAACCTGGAGAAGAACTTGATCAGGCTTCAAGAGACGATGCTCGCTAGCTAGTCAATGAACTCATGGCAAAGGGGATCCTGGGATAGATCCAGGAAGCACCCGAGAGAAGGAGACTACAAGTAACCCGTAGACTTCAAGCTGGAGTAGATGCTGCTACTGATAAGCACCGAACCATCCTTGTTGACCAGACGATGAAGCAACCAATTAGAGGCTGAAGCATGTGGAGTGGTTGCGACTTATTTTTAATTGCTGGAGTGGTTGCCACTTGACCTGAGACGAATATATTTTTTTCGCATGACTAACCAGTCGCATACCCGCTCGCATCGCTCCTCTGTTCAGGGATGTTTACTAGGCGATAGGCTGCAGTACCATTCATCATCGAGCGGGCTGCTGAACGGAAGCATTGGGTGTTTCGTGCACTGGTTGAAGGAGACGCCAACAGCAGATTTTTGCAAACAAGAGCGTCAGTCACGCTGCGGCTGTCGGCGAGGGATGGCAACGGCGCGGCGCTCGGACTCCGGTCTGCAGTGTGGAAGATGGCTGCGGCGATTTCACCGTGGGAACCTCTCTGGGGAGGATCTAGCTAGGCTATGATGGGCCTTGAGTTTGTGCGGCCTATGTGTCATTTGGCTGAGAAATCGTCGAAGCAGCATCTTGTTTTTTTTTTTTCATATTAGGCCTATGCCAGCCCATTATGGAGGAGGCTCAATTGTTCTTCATATTATTTGGCCACTAAGCCCATGATGTTTTCTTTACTTTTTTTTTCTAATTAGGCCCATACTATTGTGCTAGCCCACATTGCAATGAAGAATTGGCCCATTATTCAAAACTATTTTTTTGCCACAAATATTCAAATTTAATTTTTGTTAGAAATATTAATTCAAATTCAAATTTAAATGGACACCACATCCAAATCGTCACAGTTGATGGTCACATATACGTATGTATTGACCCTCAAAAGATAAAAAGTTCACAAACCAATCCACTTCTCAAAATGCATTGACCTTCAAAAGACAAACAAACAGCCTTGCTGTAGCACACAGGCTAACATTAGAAGTAACCACACTTGCACAACACAGGCCAACATTCAGAGTCAAGCAACCCAAAATCACCACTTGACAAAATGTATCGACCCTCTCCAAAGACAAGCCAAAATCCTTGGTGTTGCAGGTGGTAAACCAAACACAACTTTACCTTGTTGGTAGACATTTTGGACCGTAAAGTGCAAATTTTAAAAGTACAAAGTTTAATATGATGATGATAGTTGGAAATTTCTAAATTTGGACTGCAAAGTTTTGAATTACAAAATTTTGGATGAATTTTTGAACAAAATGAACATAAATTTGTTGTTGCCATGCTGCAAGTCAGGGAGAGTCTTCTTACAATTACAAGTGTCCGACATTATCTTCATAAAATTGGTACTACAACTGATAGACTTCAAATGGAAATTCCATTAGGCATGGATTCACAAAGAAAAGAGGAACAAATAAATAGCATTAACAATGCATCAACACCACTGGCACTCCCTTTTGCAACATGCAACATATTCCCTCCGTCCCACAATAGAAGTGGTTATAGGATGCATGTGTAAGTCAAACTTTCTCAACTTTGACTAGATTTAAAGAAAATACGTGCAATATAGTTTATTAAAAATAAGTATATTTAATGATCTACCTAATGATACTAGTTACGTATTATAAATATAAATATTAGTATATTTCTATATATAATTTGTCAAAGTTCATGAAAGTTAGCTTATCGGAAAGCTATGATACGAATGGCGATTCCTCTACTCCAAAAAATGGTGAAGCTCTCCTTGCCAAGTGTCGATGGAAGCTACGTTGTTGACTTTGAAATCTACGGCAAACACATTGTCGATGAAGTTGAAGTCCATGACAAAGCCTCTCGTCGAAATTCTGACGAAAGCATTGTCGATGATGTCAAAGTTGGTGTTGAAGCCCCTGGCCATAACTCAACCAAAGTCATGAAAACTGTGTCATCGAACTTCTGATAGTGAAAATGGGGAGGCTATGTAACTATTGGAGATGGGATCTAGTGCTATAATCGACTTGGTGTGTTACCCAATTGTTTGTTATGGGGAAATGCGTGAGAGGCGACGAAGAGACTCAGCATTAGCGCTGACCCTCAATGCAGAACGACGAGGCCACTAGGCAGTAAGCAGCTGGAGCAAGCGAGTAGCCGAGCTATGCAGAGCTCTTGCTGTAGTGGACGGATGCAGCTGCTAGTCTTTTGCAGGCAAGCCTATTTAGGCCCACAGACAAGTTGGGCATGGGCCGAGCTGCTGGAATTATTTGCGCGGGCTGTCATAGCAGGATATTGGGCTGCATTTTGCCCAAGGGAAAGAGAAAGCCACGGCGTGGTGTGATGGAATGAGGCTGGAGGCGGAATGGTGTAGAGGCCGATACAGTTCTAGAAATCGAGAGGCTTTTACCCGTGTGCCATTACGAAAGTTGGGTGCAACCTACACGCCACTGAAAAGTTCGAACATATCTGTGAGGACAAGTTGAACTTCATTTCGCCCTACACACCCTTCCGTCCACATCTATAGCTAACGATGTCAAACTGCAATAGAAAAAGTCCAAAGTACGCTCCTGACATATGGGTCCCACATTCATCCCTTCATCATTTATTTTATTTTATTTGTTCAATCTCTCCTGTCGAATCGGTTGGGCAGCACATGTGTGCGGTGCGACGACGCGCCCTGCGAGCTCTGGCCGGCATGGGCCATCTTCTCCTCTGCTGCCGGCATATGTTGGCCCAAAAAAAAAAATGCTGCTGACGCTCGCCCTGGCCCAGCCCCGTCCCCCGTGCGCTCTTCTAGGCTCCAGCCGCGCCGCCATGGGGCACGCGGGCGTGATGACTGACGCAAGGCAGCTGGACGCGCGGGTGGCCGCACTGCTCGTCGCCAAGGGACAGGGAGCTGGTTCACGGCACCCCGGAGACGAGCCGAGCACGCGAGGCGGAGCAGCAGCTCGCCCGCGGCGGCCAGCACGCGAGGACGCGCTCCAGCTCACGCCCGACGCACGCCATGGCCGAGGTCCAGCTCACCCGTGAAGAGAGGAGAGCCTGCGCGAAGTTGGGTTCCAGTCCAGCAGCCCGTCCCTGTCGCCGTAAACGCCGCGCGCACGTCCTCGCCTCCTCGGCACCCAGGTGTGTGCACCACCGCGTCGTTGTCGGGCATGCGCTCGTGTGTGGCCCACGCAGCCAAGCGACCATGTCTCGCCGCGTCTCCGCGCTCGTCGTCCTCATCGCGGCGTTCGCCGTCTTCGCGTACGGCGTCGCTACCGGCGGCCTCCATCACCTCTAGGACTGCTACGTGCTGTCGCCGTTCCCGGGCGCCGCGGCCGCCGCGCTGCAGCAGGCCGTGTCCGGGTTGTCGGCGCCGCGCTGCAGCCTATGGAGATCGAACCGGAGGCGGTGCGCCACCAAGGCCTGCTGCAAGCTCACGCGCGCGGCCTTGCCCTCCCTCGCGTTGCAGCTGGCCACGGAGACTAGGGGCGAGACGATGGCGGCCAACCCCTGCCTCTACCTCCCATGCGCTATGGCCTTGGCCATGGCTCGCCGACCACAGCAGCTCCTGGTCCACGACCGGAGTAAGGGAGCACGACCGGCACCACGCTGCCACTACCGTCGGGTATGGTGGTTGAAATCGCGGACGGCGAAGCCGACGTCGGCGCTGCCGCGCCGCAGCGGACATGCCTGGCGAGGCCGCGCGCGTCGTGCTGCCAGGTTGCTAGGGGAGAGAGATGTGTTTGCTGACAGCTTGGTCCTGCCGGACATGAATAGAAGCCAGAGGATAGAGTAATGAGATGACGGTATTTTGGACATTTTTCCAGCCCGGGCCCACATGTAAGAGCTCCCAAACGGCCAAAACCAAACAGAACAGAGACGGAATGGCAGAGAGGGTAAAACGAAGTTCAACTTGGCAAACAGGTGTCGACAAACTTTTTAATGGCACTGAGGTTGGACTGAACTTTCTTAGTGGGATATACAGGTAAAAGCCTCAGAAATCGGTAGTCGCAGCCGGTGTCCTGCTCCCTCCGTCTCATTTGAGTTTGTCACCCCGATTTTCGTCTTGCCATCTTATTCGATGTTTTCGTCTTATTTAAATTTTTACACAAATATAATTTATTTTGGTACGACTTATTTTATCAATGAAGATACTTGAATATTGATTAATTTATTTTATGATTTGCATAAATATTTTGAATAAGACGGATGGTCAAACAATGAAGTTTAAAAGTCAAAAACGACGAACTCCATTGGGGCCGGAGTAGTAGGTAGTAGGCGCGTGTGCCCAAGAACGAACAGCGATGGGACAAGGCGGTGTCGGAGGTACTGGCTATTGGCGATCAAATGGAGGAGTGGAACAAAACCTGCAAGCACGCTGTTGTGGCGCAGATGGAGCAGGCACGGTGCATCGACACGGCACACGACGGCTATGGTGTGCGCTGTGCGCAGCGGCCGGCCGGGTTCGGCACCGACGGTCCGACGCGAAGTGTTGCTTGGCGCTGTTTGCGCCTGCTCTGTCTGCACAGCCGCCGCACTGTCACCGGTTGGACGAAATGGCGCCACCGCCATCGCTCACCACGTGGGAAAGATCATGCGAAACCATAGAAGATCAGGCCCACAATATTTTGGTGTGCATGAAGATTTATTTAATTAAGTTATTTTATTAAGCTGCGTACAAATTTCTTTAGGAGGTCCACCGGAGCAATACTCTTGTAATGATCAGATTACGATCCAAACATGAATAATTTCTTTTCGCGAGCGGGCCATTTTCCGTGTTTCATTAAGAGAAGGAAAACCAAATCCAAATACAAATTAGGCCCAGGATGCGAGTGGACATCAAACGGCGAAAGAAAACCAACGACTACAAACAACAGCAACATATCTATTGGATGAAGCTAAGGCGATTACATGATAACCGGTGAGACATGATTTAGGGCGTTATAGGTGCTAAAAGTGCAACTTGTCTCCCAGTCAATTACCCAACTTATACCTAACCAAAAGGTGTATTTGTCCACTTCAACCAACCATAATGAACCACAATAATCAAGGGAGCCAAACAATCAGACTATTATAATTCATAATCATGATTATAGTAGTAATTGTATACATAATTTTTTTCATGAGCAGGCATATATGCATGTATTTCATTAAGAGGGCAGGAATGGTGCACCGGCGAGAAGCCATCACTTACTGAAACACACCCTAGCAATCTGGATTTACAATTATATATAGTAATAATTGTATACATAATAATCCGGCTGTGATCCAAACACGTCCATAGTGTCTTACGATTATTAGGAGAGAGAGAGAAAAAAGGTAATCGTTTAGGATAGTTACAACACAGAGACTGCATTGTGGTGCATTCACATATGAGATGATGCAGATTATTGCTGGGGGAAAACCCTATGAGGCACGCAGAAAAATCCTGTGAGGCACGACTCCACGGAGTCAAACTCACGCCCGGCCGCTCGCTCGAGCTAGAGTGATCCACTCGCCATGTCCTTTCGGACGAAACAATATGGTAACATCACCGCACTTATGAACTGTGACTCCCAAATAAATAACCCGGTAGCTAGTCTCGACTCTTCCAGAGGTCATCAGCAGCAAAACAAAGGTAGCAATATAATAGTGTCGTGATTTCCCAATGCATAATTACTGAGTAGTAGTCACTAACAAATGCGCTCCTGCGCATGCCTGCACAATAAACTTGGGTAGTTAAATGGTATACATACATGTAATAATCAGGGAAAAGAAGATAAAACCGACAATGGCGCGAGGCAAACCAGGATGAACGTACCATTAATCCTCCAATTCCGATTCACTTCATTTGTTATCCGTACAAAGCGGTTCCAGGAAAGACCTGACACCTTCATCCTCCCATTCCAATTCATGCCATACAACTAGTTTAGTCAGCTTGTGTGGTAAGCTTTGCATTGTGAAGGGAAGCCGCTTCAACTTTGGGCATTCTATAATAATCAACCGCTCGAGGCATGGGAACGTCATGTCAGAACCGCACAAGCTGTCCAGCTCCTTATTGCAACTTAATTCCAGATATTTGAGGCAAGGGAATGTCTTTGAACTCTCCTGTCCTGCGCCCATACAGATCTGCTTCATAGCATCGCAACAACTCACATAAAGATATTCAAGGCAAGGCAAGTACGACGCCCAAGAGAGGTGCTGTAGTTTGCTGCATCTAGACACAATCAAATGAGTGAGCCTTGGGAACAAAGCTTGCAAAGACGATGTTCCCTGCCACATTATTATATTTCTAAGGTTACACAAATCCCTGAGCAAGAGCACACTGAGAGCATCAAATGGTTTTCCCAGTTCGTCTCCTAGTATTATTTGATCCATTGCGCAATACTGAAAATGCAGTTCATTTAACGTCCTTCCTGCAGTATCACCTGTAAAAGTATCTACATACAGGCGGAGCTCGTTTGTTTCACCCAACCTGGATATGATCAAATCCCTAATGGGCATGCCAGCTGCCTTCCGTAGTGATTCATATTCTTTATCACCTTTAATGATAATATCAACTGCTTTCAAGTTTGTAAGGGTGCACAACTCTTGAATTATTCTATACATAAAACTTTTATTCGTTTGCATCATTAGGTCAATCACTTGCAATTCTGTAAGACAGGATACGACCTCCTTCGGAATCCCCCTATGCATGTGCCTCCTAGATATAAGAATTTAAGCTTAGTAAGTTCTCTAAGGCGTATGGGAACTGCCCTTAGCTGTTCGTTACTTGACAAATCCAGATGCTCCAAGTTTACCAAGGCAAATAACTCTTCAGGTATCTCCTTGATTCTGTTCTTGCTTAGATCTAGGTATGTCAGCTCTGTGAAACTCTGAATGGCTCCAAATATCCTCTCATCCAAAAGATTCTCATGAAGGTATAGCCTCTTGAGATTTGTGGAGCCAGTGAAAGGATGAAGTTCCTTGATTTCACTGCACATTAATGAGACGCACTCAGCTCTGCTCCAAGGAATGCCACGTTTAGACAAATTTGCACCAGCTCCTGCACGAACTACCCACTTGTCCTTGTTGTCACTGCAGCCACAAGATATCCAAATAGCCAGATCACGGATCACATCATGCATCTTAACTCCAACTTTAAATGGCATTTCCTCATGAGTATATAAAAATCTAAAAAACAAGTAATACTGTTCATTACACCTAGTATCACACCTGTCTAACAAACATGCACCTGTAAGTTCACCTATTAGAGAATGTGCTTTTCTGTAGGAACCATGTATGTCACACTCGTCAACTAGACCTAAGCCAATCCAGCATCGTATCAGGTCCCCCGTTGAAATAGTTGCATCCTCTGGCCATAGTGAGCAAGTCAACAAACACTCTCTCAAGGTATCATTTCTTAGGCTATCATAACTGAACTTGAGTTTTTTGAACACAATATTTTCCATATGGAGGTCCTCATCATCCCCGCCACAACATGACTGTTTCATGTAATATATGGCAGATTCCCATTGTTTCGGATTACTTTTGCCATACATTGCCCTTCCAACAGTTATCAAAGCTAATGGCAAGCCCTTCAGTTCCCTCACAAGTTCCTTTGCAAGAGCTTCAATACGAGGACTAGAAGATAGAGTCTCCTGTCCGGCCTTGTCTTGAAATAGCTGCCAGGCCTCATCATCTGGCAAACATGCCACTTTAACCTCTTTTCTTACTTCCATTTGACCACAGACCTTTTTGATCTTGTTGTGAGAACCACTTTGCTTCTTCCGAGGGGATACGGTATGCCCACTGCTTCCAGATCAATCCGATTCCAAACATCATCTAATAGTATCAGAATTTTTCTTGTTTTCAGGAAGTCCAAAATGATGTTAGCTCGAGATCTAACATCACCGCCTTCCGGTAAATTGAGCTTGAGCTTCTTGCCAATCTCTTCTTGGATTTTTTTCCACTGAACCCTCTTTGGAGGCCGTAACGAAGACAACATTACGAAATAATGAGTCCCCAAGAAAAGCGTTGTTGATCTTTATTAGAAGATGGGTCTTACCCACTCCGCCTAGCCCCCAGATTCCAATGACACCCACTGAACTATCCTTAATATACTGCATAGCCTCTTCAAAATTTCCAACTCTGGAAGGCTGCAGCTCTGTGGACGAACATGGCATCTCTTGGACGGAAGGTGGCAATGCTTCTACTGTAACAACGCTAGGTTGACAACTAAGACATTCTTGGAGCCGACGAAGCATACCAGCTGCAATCACACTTTGATCCCAGTTCAACTCATTTTGCTCAGATTTACAGATAACAATCGCAACAGAGATGCCGGTATCCACGATATCCAACCAGTTGTTGATCTCATTTGTTGCTACCTTGCCATTTTGCTTTCCAAGCTCAATCTCATGATCGACATCATTTCTCCTCACAAGCAAGTTGTGCAAACATTGCTTAAGCTTTGTAATAACAATTCCTTCTGCCTGAAAGGCATTAATTAATATTAGTAACTAGTGATAAACATAAGTTAACGTTTTTACCAAATTTGAGTTAACTGTAAAGACATACCAGCAATGATGCTTCTTGATCCTTGATATGCATCAATTCCTTGACAACACCAACCATATTTCGCCACTGTCCTCGTTCCAATTTTCCTCGCATTGCGGTACCTATTCTTGTCAGTTCTGATGGTATAGCTCTTAGTTGCTCCACGAGATCTTTTGCAAGTGCTCCGATACAGGGTTCAGAATAAAGACTATTGTTACCAATACATTGTTGAAACAACTCAAGTGCTTCACCAATCAGTAGGCCGGGGACTTTTATGGTTCTGTTCACATGCATCTGATCACACAAGCTTCGTGATCTTGTTGTGATTACAACTTTTTGCTTCAATTGGCCTCGATTTCCAAGGGGTAGGCCAACTGCCGCTGCTAGGTTCATATTGCAGTGAAGGCCATCGAGCAAAATTAGAAAACTTTTATCCTTGAGGAATTCAGATATCCTGGAAGCTTGAGTGGTTAATGAATCACCGCGGTCCTGTATTTTGAGCCGTTGAATAATTTCAGATTGGATACTTTGCACCGTACAGTCTTGTAAGGAGGTCATGTAGATAACGAAGTCAAATGGAGGGTCCCCTCTGTTTGATGAACTGGGAATCAAGGAGTTTCCTGTCTCAAATGAATTGTTGATCGCCTTGAGAAGGAGTGTTTTCCCAACACCAACTGGACCCCATATTCCGATCATCCCCTCTGTATCCTCAATGATGTACTGGCGAGCTTGTTCAACAAAAAGCACCTGACTTGGCAGTAGAACAGCATCGACATCAATATGAAGGACAGAAGGCGGCTGTGCAATATCACTTGGTTGATCGCTGAGACATTCTTGGAGCTCAGAAAGCTGTGCAGCGACAATTCTAGTATCCCAGTTTAACCGAGTTTGCTTGGACTCACATACTGCCATCCCGTCAGATAGGATGGTATCTGCTCTAGCCAGCCAAGTTTGGATCTCGTTTGTTGCTACCATGCCATTTCCTTGGCGAGCTCAATCTTGTCACGGACTTCTCTGCTCTTCTCACGTAACTTCTCCAAGTTCTCCTTAATCTTCATAATAATTTCTTCTTCCTGGAAGGCAGATATAATTATTAACACAGATTATAGAGAAAAAATAAGTATGTCCTAAAAAAATACTACACTTAATTATATATAAATATAAACTGCTAGGCTACTCCTAGTGCACCACTTTGCCTAATTATATGTCTTACAGATGTTAGTGCACGTCCACATAGGATGAAAGCTAATGTGGCAAGAATTTTATAAGGAAACCAAAAGAGCTCGTACCTTGTGCAATAAAAAAATTAGGCTCAAATTATACTAGACAAGAAACAAAAAATATGCATCGGGGGACAGTTAGTGACCCCATTATATGTTAGCATGTCAAGAATGTATTCTTATCATGTTTTTCTTGCCTTGTCTATCTGCTTTTTGAAATAGCTTCTGACACCCAACATCAGTGTCGATGGTGTCAAGCAAATTAATTGATTCTCTGAAATCATAATACCTGGTTTTCAGGAGGCGTGTCACAACTTCTTTTTGCCTTTTTGTAAAGGGGTCCTTCTTCACTGTCGAGACTGCAGTCTATGCTCTCCAAACTAAGCAGACTGATAATTTCCCATGTAGTGGGCCTTTCATCTCGTTCGCTTTTGATGCAGCGTCTACCTATTTCAAGACAACTTCTTATCTGTTGGCAATCTACTGATGACAGTGCTTCTGACGATCTGTTTCTCCATTTGTTAATTATCTGGAAAATATTAACAAAAGTTTGATACTATGTAGTGGTAAAAAAAAAAAAGATAATTAAAATGGATCATCAGATACTTTGAATGTGTAAAAGAACATTTTCTTACTTGTTCGATATCAGGATCGATATCAGGATCAGGTATGCAACCTGTTATGATCTCTATGATTACAACACCCAAACTGTATATGTCTGCCTTAGTTGATATTTTACCTTGACTTCTGTATTCTGGTGCCATGTAACCACTGCATCACAACATTAGTGTTTCATCAACTTTAAAGGGTTAAGCTAAAGCAAGCTAAAAAAAAAAAAGAAGGATTTTGTAAGCAATATAGTATCAATAGATTAGTAACTTACGGTGTTCCTCCACCGGGGCAAGTTTGAGTTTTCTTATTATAAAAGAGTTTCGACAGACCAAAATCTGCAACTTTTGGCACCATATTTTCATTGAGCAAAATGTTAGCTGGTTTTAGGTCCAAGTGAATGATGAAAGCATTATTATTTTGAGGTCTACATTGCTCATGAAGGTAATGTAAACCACAGCAAACCCCCTTAATTATTTTGTAGCATTTGTGCCAATCAAGTCCAGAAGATTCATCTGCAATTAAACAACAACTGATAAATCTCATTTACCTTTTCTTGGGAAATTTTACAACGGAGAGATATGACTGTTTGACACCGCAAATGCTGCCTAGCAAATTTGGCAACATATGGTCAATTCCACATAAGTTGGATGCGCCACATCAAAATTTCCCAATCCTAAAACCACCAAAATAGCTACAGGCTACCCCAGAACCATGGATCAATGCCAGAAGCGGAGCTAGTAGAGGGTAGTAATCGGTAATGATGAGATGACGGTATCACTAACGGATCACAAACAGGCAGCGATAGGTACTTATTGCTGTCGGTTTGTGCCTCAACCCGACAGAGACAGGATGAGAGTCACTGCTGGTTCAAGACTCCACCTGGTAGTGATAATTTGAGAGTTTCATACCCCACCTTAAACCAAGAAGATCGTGTCCATAAGCATTTGGAGATGGGAAAAGATCCCTCCTTGGATGGGTGTGTTCAAGATGGGAGGAAGGAGAAAGAAGGGGCTGTGGTTTTGTACTGTAGCTAGGACATTGTCGGGTTGATCATGAATCGACAATGATATAGTGCGGTTGCTGCCGGGTTGATCCACAGCCCAACGGTGGCATACCATTGCCGGTAGAGGCCAACAGTGAGCACCGGAGCATCTGTGCACTCCTGTGCACTGTATGCTGGCTGAGCGAGCGGGAAAGTTGAAAGGGCGTCACCGGGCCGTCTGGAGGAGTTACCGGATGGGTCCACCAGACCTCACAGAGACAGGTGTTTCTCGGGTGAGCTGGAGGTAAGACAACCAAATCGTCCGATGCTACCACCAGACCACCAGACTACCACTGGGCTCGCTGACATCCTCACCACGTCACTCGGACATCTTCGGTTCATGGAGCTGAGGAAGATGATTGGCATGGCTAAGGTCAAGGCTTCGAAGTTAGCAGCAGGATTAGAGGAAGAATTATAAGACATAGTCTACTGCTCCCCAATTCTCTCTTTGCTACAGATTAGGAGTTGAGGCTAGTCAGTGCTGTCCACTCGCTGCTGCTGTAGCAATATGGCAATAGGCCATAAGTGGCTTACATAAGCCTTGTAGTGTAGAAATGGCTGAGCTAAGCCATGTACCTTAAGATATAGGCAGTTGGTGTACTCACCATACCATTTTGTACAGGGTAGAGGTACTAGCTCTTATATATATACTGCCAAGGCAAATAGGCAATGAGCAATTCAGTCCAGCCATATACATCTTTAGAGCAGAAGGAGCTGCTCGAGCTGTGTGTGCGCGCGCGCGCTGTGCTCACCTCTTCTTCTACCTAGCCGACTGAGTGTTTGTGTGGGTAAGCTAGCTGCTTACCTATGCAGGGAAATTGAGGGCCAACAGAATGTAGTATTGCTGTTGTGGAGATGCTCACAAAACTCATAATTTGAAATCCCAATAGTTTAAAAATGAGGAGAGACTACATTGCCGTACCTTCAAGATATTTATCAAGGCTACCCATTGTCAGATAATCCAAGCAAAGTAACATCTCCTGCTGTGATTCGGCAAGAACAAATGTTCCGTTGCACGATACAACTTTTTGCTTATTTCAAAACAATAGCCTACACATCGTACTATATTTGGGTGCCTGAGACTCATAAGAGCAACCACCTCATTCATAAACTGCATCTCCTGAGCATCTAGATTTTTCAAGTCTCGTTTAATAATGAACCTCTTCACGGCAACAATTTTCCCATTTTGAAGCACTCCCTGTTTACACTCTAATATTAACATGCATGGATATGGATTTCTGGATAAATAAGCTTGATTACACAAATTTGTTAGGAGTGAAAGATATTATGATTTAATCTTATCTTACCTTATAAACCTCACCAAATCCACCTTTACCGAGTAATCGCTTGTCAGAGAAATTATCTGTGATCCTCTTCAAATATTCTAATGTCATAACGCTTGGCTTTGAATTAGGATCTTGTAATATGCGCTCCAGCATATCATCACTGCCACACTTACAATCATCCATTCTTTTATAAAAGAATCTATGACGACACAAACAGTTTCACATAATAGGAAACATCTGCTTGTCTTCTACGAAGTAGATATAGTGCTCCAACAAGTACGGTGATTGTTTACATGTGAATGAAAGATTTGTGCCAAACAACAATACTGTGAAACAGAAGACAAAATAAATAGTGTGAGCATGTTGATACCCAAATAGCCAAATTTTCAAATGTTGTATTGCATTGACCCCCTGAGAAATATTTTAGGTGAAGAGTGTATAGGCTAGTAATTGCATCACTTTTTTCTTTTCAAGCCACCAACTTTGGCTTTCCCATATGTTTTACGACCTAGTGTGAACTTACTCCCTCCGTATCGCAATTAGAAGGCGTTTAGGGCAGTGACACGGTTTCCAAAGCACAACTTTGACTTCTCT
The DNA here is from genome assembly GCA_015847255.1 of Hyparrhenia diplandra. Lineage (NCBI taxonomy): Eukaryota > Viridiplantae > Streptophyta > Magnoliopsida > Poales > Poaceae > Hyparrhenia > Hyparrhenia diplandra. The sequence continues at coordinate 269,952 of JADLZK010007406.1, forward strand.
TTTCTATAAAAATATTGATTGGAAAGTTATATATGTATATTTTTATGAAATTTACTTTCAAGACAAATCTATTGACATAATTTTCAAATTTCCAAACTCAACAACTTAAATGTTATTCATGATTTATATTCTCAATGTTTGACCAAAATCTTGTCCAAAATGTCCTCTAAATGTGATCGATAGGAGTATGTTGTATTGAATGAACTTCTCAGTGAGTACCGACTTTAATAAACTTTGCAAGTTTAGTACTTCCTCCGTTCGGAAGTGGTAATCCCATTTTGATGAGGGAAATTAAAGCATACAAATAGATTTGATCTTTAATTTCTTTTATAATATGTTTTCATACGCTAACGAATCAATATCATCTTAGAAATCCTTTAAATTGAATGAATATCATCATAGAAATCCTTTAAATACAAATTTATTTATTCAAGTTTTATGTACTATATATAAACTTGTATATAATTGATTAATTGTTGGCCAAAATTTGTAAAAATTATTTTCCCCTATATAAAATATGATTATCATTATCAGGATGCTGGGAGGTAATCGAATTCTAGCGTGGATATGAAATATAAGTTTGTATAGACGGAATAATTTAGTGCTTTGATCTAGAAAACTATGGTGACTTTTGGATCCCGGTTGGACAGAAATATATAGAGCATTCACATCCAAAAGCATGAAGTGTTGCTCCAAGGTAAAAAGCCTTCTTAACTAGCTGCAGGCTGCTGGAACACACATATATATAGGACAGGATCCCTGGAGGACAAGATTACAACTAACCTGGAGACAACTTCATCAGGCTTCATAAGACGATGCTTGCTAGCTAGACGTCAATGAGTTCCGTGAGTAAGTATAGGCTTGACTGCATCCGTCATAGCAAATTAAGGGGATCCTGCGATAGATCCGGAAAAACAATAGGGAAGCATCCGAGAGAAGGCTACGACTAACCCGTATGGCATCAAAGTTGAGTAGATGCTGCTCCTGATAAGCACCAAATCATCCTGCTAAACCATGCGAGAGGCGATGAAGCAACCAAGGAGAGGCGGAAGTATCATGTGGAGCAGTTGCGAATCCTTTTTTTTTATTGCTGTGATAAACACCAAATCATCCTTCTAGACCAGGCGATGAAGCAACCAAGGAGAGGCACAAGTTGTGCTAGCTTTCCAGAAAGCTGGTGTATGTACTAGAGGAGTTGCTTTTTTTTTTTGAGTAATTTAACCACAACAAGATGTGCACTAGAGGAGAGAGCAAGTCACTTGCGTGGAAATAGCGCATCACAAAAAAAGCAAGAGATTCCCACACACTAGCTCTGTGGGTGTGCATGTACCAACCGAAGACCCACCACCCAAGGCCAAAGCGTATATAAAGCTTGCGAAAATGCGCCACGCTATCATCAAAGTAGCCGTTTGGGTAGCTGTGTGTTGTATGATCGATGCCAACACCAGATTATTATATGTTGATCAATCATAAACCTTTGTTTTACTTTATTACTCTGTCCCTGCCCTGTTTGCGCACTTTGTTCAGGGACGTTTAGCGGTGATAGCCTGCAGTGCCATCCAGTGGCGGATGCAGAGACAGAACAAAGGATGGGTAATAATTTACAGAAGGCTAAAAAAACATACTAGCACTGGAAAGAACATAAATAACAATATCAACTCAAAGTCCTCCAGTAATATGTGAAGCTTTTTTAGACCACAGGCGTTGCACGTTTTTCATTAAGCAGAATAAAGTTCTAACAAGAAGCAACGGTAACCAAATGATTACCGAAGTGAGACCTAACAACTACTGGATACACTAGAAGGGATTACATCTTGACAGGTTTGCGACCAAACAACCCGATGCAAGTTGCTTTAGGCGACCTCCTCGAGACGTGGCCTCGGTGTTGAGGCCTAGGGTGGAGATGTCGAAAGCTCCTTTGAGAAGGATCTCAAAACGGGCGCCGCTTAGCCTCGCGACACTCCCCTCGAAGATGGCCCTAACCTTCTCCTCGACGGCGGGGAGCCTCAACCGCCTCCACTACAACGCCCAACTTCACGAAGCAACACGACCGGGGCCTGCAGAGTCACGTTAGCTGCCCTTGGCTGCGATGCAACATGGGTGCTGTGGCGCGGGAGTGGGTAGAGGCTAGAGTGCGCGACCGACGCAAGCGCGGCCCCGACTTGATAAGTGGCGTGGGCCAAAGACACACACCAGAGCTTCAATATCTTGCTGTAGGGACGCCGGCTCGGTGTTAATCTCGTGCCGTCGGAAGACACCGGAGGCGGCTCGAGTGAGCAACGGACCCATCCCGTGACCGGCTCCAACGTTGACGCCACCCGTCGTGGGCCGGAGTCGGGGAAGGCGTCGGTATATTACCCCTAGTCACGGCAACCTCATCGACCGGCTCAAACGCTTCAGCATCTACGAAGCTGAGTTGTACCACATGCAGTGGCGAAGGCGGCTCTTCCAAAAGGGTAGATGGGCGCTCGATGAAGGACGCCACGAGCTCATCGAGCATCGGGTCAACCCATACAACAGTGTCCGCAGCCCCGCCTAGCAGAAGCGTCAATGGGTCTACGGTAGCATTGTTGGTGACGAGGCTGGCCTCCCTCGATAGCTTGCGCCGCCGCCGGCGGCAACGACGGTGGACGCAGGCAGCGCCACCGACAGGCGTGTGCGTCGCTAACGTCGAGGGGGCCGCATGCAGTATCTCTCCAACAAGGACCGGGCCAGCTCCAACAAGGAACGAGGCCTTGTGAACCGCGATCCACAAGCAAAGAAGAAGTGATGACAATTTCATACTCATAGGAGTAGGTTGTAACAGAACCTCCTAAATTACAGGGCCCACATGCACTTATCATCGTCATTAAGACCTCTGATCATTATGCACGAGTTCCCAATATTCTAGAAAGTGCTATTAATCTTCCGAACAGGATCTCATTAACAAGTCACTCCAAGATTACAACACTTTATTCAAATACATCGAGTACAAATGGAAGGATTACATAACCATAATTTTACAAACCATTTGTTCAAATACTTAAACTTAAGTATCATTATTACAAGCCCGATATTATTGGAGTAACTTTATACATATAGACACTAACAACCCCGCCCGAGGGTTCAACTCTACTCATCCTCATCTTCCGGTACAACCGTCATGCAAAGAGGGGACCAAAACAAGCCCGCTCATGACCAGCTCCCGCAACAAGGGTCAAAGAACCCCGAGTACGGGTACTCAACAAGACTTACCCGACTAAAGAAAAAGGAGAAGACACAGGAATGCTGGCCTTAGGAGTCAAGGTAAGGCTTTAGCAAGAATCAAGAAACTCTTTTGCAGAAAAGCTTACTAAAAATGAATCCTTACTTTCAATATTTTATTTCAGATTAGTAGCTCATATGCTCTAGATTATCCTATTCTAGAACAATCAAATTCTCATAATCCAACTCTCTCTTTTCAAAAACATATTCCATCATTTACTACGATGAAGGTCGTGAATCGGGTCTCCTTCTCCAGAAGCAACGGCGATCCGCGAATCGATTCAAAACCCGGTGGGATCCCTAACCACACGACATATGTAGTACCCAAACTTGCATATATCAACCTTTTCTCAGATTTGTCCAAAACGGGAACGAGGCCTGCGCCACCCGAGAATACCGTACACCTCCAATCCGGGACTTTAACCCACGAGGGTAACATGTACTCCCGCCATCTCTCCACTCCCTCCCGCGTGGTTGCCATTCGATTTGGCTCCACCGAGATCCGGCTTACCGGAGTATGTGACTAGTTTGGGTCGACTGATGCGGGGTGATTGCCGGTCAGACGTGCCATTGACCCAAAAAAGGTCTCAGCGCAATATGCGTTCAAAACGCCCGATTTCACTCGGGCCAAACAACGGGACGGTCCTTAAACGACCAACACGGGACAAGCCACGGCTAGGTATCCCGCCGGCTTTCAACCTACGTCCCGTCCGATCTCAAATTCATCACTACAACTCTTTCTTTTCCGAAAAACGGTACCATCTCCTCAAATAAAACATTTTGATGAAAAACTTAACTAATTAAAGGGGCTAAGCATCACTAAGCATTTTTGAAATAAAACAAGGTTAACAAGGATGGTATTGAAATAAACAAGGATGGGAATGCAGCAATTAGGTTATCACTCAACTCCTAATTACTTAATGCAACATAGCATAGACATAAGTTATATAAAGCTTTTAAAAAAAAACCTCAAGGAAGGGTTTAATGAAACAGGGGCTTGCCTTCGTTGTGACGGAAAAAGTTTGTTCTTCAGAAAACCCAATAAAATCCGAACCCTCCTCAACTGGATATGAAATCTCCTCGAAGAATCGGCTCGAGACTTGATACCCTCAAACTCGTTCACTACACGAAATAATGTATGCTTCAATATGATGCCACATATATATATGATGCTTGCAAGTGCATGAAAAAGATAAACACGGGGAAAGTAACTTTATTTCACGATAAAGTTGCAAACCCAACAAAACCAACTTGTTGAACTACTCAAGATATCATCACCATTGCCTAAGGAGTTCTCAAGGACCACTTATTATGATATAATCTAAGATTCACAAAACAACCCCGAAGTCACACAAAACCTAATCTATTTGACACTAAACAAAACATAAATCACATAAAATGATAGGGCATGAAATAATAAATATTTTATTTTTTTCAAAACATGCTCAAAAATTTTTTGTACAGGTAGGTCATGCCATAAAACAGTACCAAAATAATTTTCATGATTTTTGGATAATTAAAATAATTATTAAAAATCAAGGAAGATGCATTTTTCAATTAAAATTTGTATTTTTAAATCATGCAAAAACTATTCGAATTCAAAGTTTCAAATTTTTCATGGATTCATATACTCATAAGAAGCTTCTACAAAAATTTTCAGAATTTAAAGAGCTATTTTCAAATTTCTATGAATTTTGAAAGAATCAGTACTATTCATGATAAAGGAAAATAGATAAATCAATTTTCAAAACAAAACAAATCAATGGATCGAAATCGCGGCAGCATCCCACGCCCGCCCATCACTGTGCGGCCCGGCCGCCCACGCTGATGAGTGAGACGGCCGTCGGCGGCCGCAAGGGCGGCGCGGCGGTTGGCCGGCGATTCCACGGCGACGAGGTTCGTCGCGACGCGGGCTTTGGCTCACGCGACCCTCTCGCGACCCCTCGCCGGACCTCATGGCACCTGCAAAACCCGATACCTAAGGCATCGGGGCATGACCCACCGGGACGGGGCCATGGCGGCACGTGGCCAGCGGCGCTGTCTTTGGCGGAAAGGCCCACCCGAGTCGTCTCCGGGCGGCAATGGCGGCGCGTCGGCCCTCGGACCTCCAGTGATCCTAAAGCCCTTCAACTAAACGAACCCAAACCGACCTAGCTAGGACACAAGGCGCGGAGCGGGTATCGCGTCGGCTCGTCGGCAACGCGTTCCGGCGGCTACGGCGTACTAAACGGCAAACCGACGACTTCGGACATGTGTAGCGACTCACCACGGCTCGTCGCGACGATGGTTGCGACGGAGATGAGTCGGAGTGTGGTCGGGCGGCGGTGGGGGGGGCGGCGATGCTCCCGGTGGCAAAGCTCGCGTCCGTTAAGTGGTCACGTGGGGCAATCACAAACGGCCGGCGCATCATGACCACACTCAAGTCGGGCTAGGGCGCTAGATGGTTTTGTACGAAGCTCACCGAGGCGACACTGACGACGACGAGATGGTGCGCGGGCGGCGCCCGGACGGAGATGGAGAAGACGACGGCGCGGCGCCAGCTCTGAAGGGACTAGATCCAGCTAAAGCGACGCGCCGCAACAAAGTTGCGAACACGATGGCAAGATGAATTTGGTGGATTAGGGCTCGACGGCGACGGTGGCCGAAAGGGGCGGAGGCGGTTTCCGGCGCGGGTGGAGGAGGAAGAAAGGTCGACGACGGCGCCGACGTTGGGTTTTATAGAGCAAGGGGTACACGACAGGTGGACGAAGACGCCACGACCTCGACCAGCTGCCCCGACGCGTCCTCGCCGGAACCAGCGAGAACGCCCCGGCGACGGCGCGCGGCAGCCCGGCATGGGGAAGAACGGGAGAAATCTCGTTCCTTTGTTCACCCTAAAACCCTAACTTTTCTGTTTTTTGATCAAATTCACCCAAAATTTGAACTGAACTTCAAAAACTCCAAAAGTGACTTAGGCTAGTTTTTCAAGATCTACAATTTTCATAATTGGAAGATTTTCAAATTCGGCCTCTAAATAGGACTTTTTGAAAAGCAGTTCAAATTTTTGAAATTTGAATTCAAAATTACTTTTAAAAACATGTAACAACTTCAAAAACTTTGTACATGACTTTTTTGTTCATCTCAACAAGATCTACAAACTAGGTTTTGGAAGTTTTTGCAAATTTTGATTAGATTTTGAATTAGGGTTTTAAATCAAAAGGACAAAACCTAGTTTTGGTATTTTCAAAATTACTCAAAATTTTTGAACTAAACTTTGAAAACTCAAAATACCAACTTTGTTCCACTTTGAAAACTCTACAAAATTGCTTTAATAACCATACCCAAATTCTTTATAAATTTTGAATAAAAGAAAAGGGGGTAAAATAAAGGATAGAAATTAGGGTTTCAGGAGTTCAATTCAAATTTGAATTTGATTCAAATTTCAGATTCCCAACCTATACTATCCAACCATCATTCAACATCACACTTAGGATCAAAAACATCAAAAACATAAATTTAACAATTAAACACTCTAAATTTCCTTAAGCACAAACATCTCTAAAAAAATATAAACTTATTTTAATTTTGATGCATTTCAATTTTGCTAATTATGCATGCTTTAAGATAAACATGATGACATGGCAAGATTTTAGTTGAGTAACACCAGGGGTGTTACATAGGTTGAGGTATGAGCAACGCCGCTTAGCGTAAATAGGCGGGAGGGCTGAAATCTCATGTTTGGTTTTGAAAATTGATGACACACTTGTTAGACTAATCCTTTTATCTAAGTGATGACTTGAGATAGGATTAGGTGAATGACAAGGAGCATGATGATCATGAACATGGGCGATGATGGTGGACATGATGGATCGTCAAGCTCGGTGATCGGGCTTGAGAGGAACCGGGAGATCAAGGCAAAGGTATACTTGATAGGGTTTTCCTTTTCGGTGATCAAGACACGATAGAGCGTGTGATCACATTATAAGATAGATAGCCGACTATCAAGAGGGGATGCCGCGACAATCCTTTGGTGAAGTGCTTCTAGGTCTAATTGACTTGCATATTGCATTTAGGACAATGAGAGCACTAACTTCGATCTTGCCTAACTTATCGTCGAGCTAACATGCATGATAACGTGATCATCTTGGGCGTGTTGGCAACCTATGGCAAGTGGCGAAGCAAGGTTAAAGCAAAGAGCAAAGAAAAAGATGAAGATTTCTTTGTTTTGGGCGACCGGACCTTCGGTGGAGTGACGGACCGACCGGTGGCTTCCGGCCGATCGCTCAGCGAGAGAGCCCCGCAGCCGGATTTGGCCGGACGCAGGACCGACGCTGGGACGGATGCTTCGGTGTTTCGACCGAAGCACCGACCGAACGCCGGGAGGAGGGCGCCCACCGTGGGCCCGATTCTTGTCGGTTACAGACCGTAACTTTGTGACCGGACTTCATTTGGTGAGGGTGGGTCGGTGCGCCCGGCCAGCGCCAAGCAGAGAGCCCAATTTGAAGGCAACGGCTCTTTTCTTTGGAGGGGCTATATATACTTGGATGGCCGGGTACATGGTCTCTCTCTTGCACATTTGAAGCTTCCAACTTGCTAGTGAGCATTTGATACTCCTCTCCACTCATCTCTCCATCCATAACTCGAATTCTTGGTGAGATTGAGAGTGATAGAAGTGCATTGCATCATCGGTTGCATCTAGAGGCACTTCATCCTTGGAGAAGCCAGGGGGATTCTTGTTTTCTTGGGAATTTGCCTGGTTCCTAGCGGCTTGGAGCAAGAGGCGGTGTTGAGCTCGAGTGGAGCTTGTTCGAGGCCACACCGGTGGTGATTGTGAGGGGTCGTTCCTTACCCCGCGGGAGATTCGCGAAAAGGAGCACTAGTGGATTGCTCGTGGCTTGTTGGACCCTCTCTTGTGATCGTTTGCTTGAGCTCCCATAGGGGATTTGGCAATCGCCATTAAGCTTAGCATACGTCAAGTGAGTGTGTCGCCACAACGGGGACTTAGCATGTGAAAGGTCCTAATGGCTAGAGGGGGGGTGAATAGCCTATTAAAAATTCTACAAACAACACTAAGCAAGGCGGTTAGTAAATAAGACGGCGTAGCGAATAAGCAAATGCTTCAAGCTAATTATGCAAGCCTCATAGCCATTCTAGCAATTCTAATATCTCTAATCACAAGCAATGGCTAGGTTGCTAAGTTACTCCTAGGTGGACAAGTAATGCTAGCTAAGATTACCACTAAGAGCTAACTAGACTAAACAAGCTACTCAAGCTACCAAGCTAAGCACCCTAACAATATATACTACCAAAGTAATGAGAAGGAGTGCTTAGGATACAATACCGCCGGTGTAGTGTAGAGGTTGTAGCCAATCACCGTGTACAAGAAATCTCCAACGAACAATGACAAGTGACACGGAGATTTTTCACCGAGGTTCACGTGCTTGCCGGCACGCTAAGTCCTCGTTGTGGCGACACACTCACTTGACGTATGCTAAGCTTAATGGCCGGTGCCAAATCCCCTATGGGAGCTCAAGCAAACGATCACAAGAGAGGGTACAACAAGCCACGAGCAATCTACTAGTGCTCCTTTCGCAAATCTCCCGCGGGGTAAGGAACAACCCCTCACAATCACCACCGTGTGGCCTCAAACAAGCTCCACTTGAGCTCAACACCGCCTCTTGCTCCAAGCCGCTAGGGCTTAGGGCAAATTCCCAAGAAAACAAGAATCCCGCGGCTTCTCCAAGGATGAAGTGCTTCTAAATGCAACCGATGCAAGCAATGCACTTCTATCACTCTCAATCTCACCAAGAATTTGAGTTATGGATGGAGAGATGAGTGGAGAGGAGTCTCACAAGCTCACTAGCAAGTTAGAGTGTTCAAATGTGTAAGAGAGAGCTCCATGAACCGGCCAAATAGGTATATATAGAGCACCCCTCGAAATAGAGCCGTTGCTCTAAAAATTTGCTCTCAGCAAGACCGACGGACGCACTAACCGAACCACCCACCGGTCCGGTCGAGGGTCCGGTCGTGCTTCCCCGTCGCTCACCGACAAACATCGGGCCCACAAGTGGCGCCCTCCTCCGCGTCGGTCGGGGTTCCGGTCAACACCGAAGCGTCCGGTCCTGCGGCCGGCCATTGCGTCAGGCCAAAACGCGTCGCAGAGCTCCGCCAGATGCATCGACCGGAGCCACCGGTCGGTGCGTCCCGGCCGAGGCCGGCAGCGTCCGGTCACCAAATGAAAGCAGCTTCTTCCTCTTTTTTGCTCTTTGCTTCAAACTTCGCTCTCGCCATAGGTTGCCAACATGTCAAGATGACCACGTTATCACCAATGTTAGCACGTCGATAAGTTAGGCAAGATCGGTTAGTGCTCTCATTGTCCTAAATGCAATATGCAAGTCAATTGCACCTAGAAGCACTTCACCAAAGGATTGTCACGGCATCCCCTCTTGATAGTCGGCTATCTATCCTATAATGTGATCACACGCTCTATCGTGTCTTGATCACCGAAAAGTAAAACCCTATCAAGTATACCTTTGCCTTGATCTCCGGGTTCCTCTCAAGCCGATCACCGAGCTTGACGATCCATCATGTTCACCAATGTTGTCCATGTTCATGATCATCATGCTTTTTGTCATCCATCTAATCCTATCTCAAGTCATACACTTAGATCAAGGATTAGTCCACAAGTGTGTCATCAATTTTCAAAACCAAACATGAGATTTCAGCGTGCCGGCAAGCACGTGAACCTCGATGAAAAATCATCGTGTCAACTGTGTGCTTGCTCGTTGGAGATTTCATATTGATCACGGTGATTGGCTTCCACCTCTACACTCCACCGTCGGTATATCGATCACTACTCCACGTGTATTTACTTTGTTATACTTGTGAAGCTTGAGTAGTTTGGTAGAACTTGCTTAGTCTTGTTAGCTCCTAGTTGGTAATATAGATAGAATTGCTTGTTCACCTAGGAGTAAAACTAGAGACATAGCCTTGTGTGGATTAGAGACAATAGAATTGAATTGTGGCTTGCTTAGCTAGAGTGTAGCACCGCTTATTTAGCTTCGCCATCTTATTTACTAATCTAGGTGCTTAGTGTTGTTGCAAGATTTTTTTAATAGGCTATTCACCCCCCTCTAGCCATTAGGACCTTTCAAGGGCCCCGAGGTCTGGAGGTAGTTCATGAGCTCTGATAGCTGCATTGCCTGGGCTTCCTGTTGGGCCCGAAACGTAGCCTCCACTTTTCCGTTGTCGCCTTTTCCGATTCTTCTAGCCGGGCCTATAGTATTTCAATCCATGAGAGGTGATGCAAACCTAATTAAGGTGCGTAAAAGAAATCTGTTTGATAAAGGAATAACCCGGAGTTCTTCGAGACGCCGCGTTTGTGCGGGGCTAGGACACGGGCGCATGTGCAAAGCACCGCTTGTGCTCGCGGCTCGATCTATGAGAGACTTAGCTCGAGCCGCCGATGTAGCCGTCCGTCGGCCGCTTGCCTCCTCCCACCGCCATCACGATGTCCGGATCGATGTCTTGACCGAACGGATCAAAGTCTAGCCCATGGATCTTCTTTGCCACCTCCGCGTAGTCGTGGATCTTTTCGCACGCCGCGTTTGGGTTGGTGTATGCCTCGGGCGAAGTCGCTCAGCCGTAGGTTACGCCGACGTCGCCTGAGGGAGCGACAAGCCAGCAGAGGCATATATCACATGTGTTACTACACATGTGATCGCGGATGTGGTTTACACATGTGTTACTAAACATGTGATATATGTCTTGGGTAAGGTTTCATTGATGTTGGCTCGCTGGATGGCAACGCCCACCGAGTCACCGAGCCATCCACCGAGCCAACGTCCACACCGAGCCATCCATCGAGCCAACGCCCACGATCACATGTGATATATGTCTTGGGTTTCAGCCATCCACCGAGCCAACGTCCACGATCACATGTAGTAACACATGTGATATATGTCTTGGGTTTGACCATCCACCGAGCCAACGCCAATGGGACCTTACCAAATTTTTTTCACATGTCTCCACATACGATATCACGACAACACAAGTTTCACAATTCTTCAACTTAGTTTGCATTTTATATAATTTAAAAACTATTCACCCGCAAGTGAATGGTCATGTTCTATGAACAAGATGTTCAAAGTTTTGGGTCTATCCTGGATGAGGCCTCACATTGCACTCTCACGAATATGAATATCATTTTTCCGTTCACTATTCGAATGGCTTCCGGTTCAAATTTGACTTATAAAAGAAAATTCAATTAAACGAAATAAAATCAAAATATATACTAAAGAGTTTTAAAAAATCTCAAATTTGGACATGAACTATGATGCCTTGTAGAAACCACACAAAATTTAGATGCCAAATTCCAAAAAGAAAAGGTCATTTTTTCGAGGGCCATAATAAGTGCTCTTGGCATACATGGTTCACCGAGGGCCCGGGACTCGACGCGGTAGAGTGACCATAATCTACCGAGCGTCTAACCCCGCTCTCGGTAGAGTTGACGGCATAGGGTGTTAGGTCGTTGCCGCGACGGGAGGCGTCAACACTACCGAGGACGGAGCTTTGAGGAGAGCTGGCTCTCGGTGAACTCAACGTCTACTGAGAGCCCCGGGTTACCAAGGTTTAGGCTCTCGGTAGAGGGAGCACTACCCAGAGCTTCATTCCTCCAAGAGCGGCTCTCGGTAGAGGTAAACTCTACCGAGTCTTTGGACGTCGGGCTCTCGGTAGTCTCTTTAGCGCTCAGCAGTGGCCCCGTGTGTGGTTGTGGGAAAAGACAGAGGCGACAATAGTGGACAAACGCAAGCATTCCACAAGAACCGGTTAATACTCGGGGATTCATTTGCTAGCACAATACTAATAAGTTAGGTAGGTAAAGTAATGGAAAGAAGACAATGGTACCGAGAGAGATCACGCCCCTCGGTGGTGGAGAAAGCCGCTGGGTCAAGAACACCCGCCGCCCGCCGAGTCACCATGGGATGAGTGTGGCGAGGGTCCCGATGGATGACCGGCGGATGGTACACCTCTCGGGCTGGCACGCGATCGACGCGGTGGAGGCGGTGGCGGCGTGGGGACGGCTCCGGCTCAAGAGGTGGTGGAGCGGGAGTCGCCGAGCTGGACACGGAGCCGGCCACCGGCGCGTCGCGGGCACCGTGCGGTGACGGTACACTGGGTCGGCTCCACGCACCGTGGAGGAGGCCACACCGCCACGCGAGGCGCCTCAAGGACACCTGTTATAGTATAATATTAATAGTCAACTAAACATGAAATAAGGACGTAAAATGAATATCAACATAGACTAGGGGTCTAACTAACATAATTCCACGAGCTTTGGTGATTTATATCTTTTCGAGGGACTTAACAGATAAACACCGAGAAGAATGGAGAAAGTTCCTAATATATCTCACATACGATGACAAGACTTAACCGTGAAGTAACTCAACCCGAATTGTGGACTAAAACATTCTAGAAGACTCCAAGAGACACGGGAAGGACCCGACGGCATGGGCCCACCCATACCTGGCGGCCGCCGGTGAGGATTAGGCCGGCCGCCGGTGGGTCCCACCTGCCGGGTCTCATCTTCCTAGGTCGGTTTCAAACCGACTTTGAGGTTGTATCTACACCGCTGTTGCCAAGGTCGGTTTGATCCAAGGGTTATCATTCATCGCCAAGGCCTATATAAGAAGAGACGACCCCGTGGTAAAACCTAATTCATTCTATCTCATTCTATTCATTATCTCTCGGTTGTAGAGGTGTCCCAATGTAAGGATAACCTCTCTCCGGGATTAGTGAATTAGAAGTAGATTAGAAGAAGATTAGTCATGTAATTAGAGATAGATTAGCCATGTAATTAGAACTAGATTAGATCTAACTTAGATCTAATCAGAGTAAAAGGAGAGAGGAGCTATGCTCCTGTTAGGATCAAAAAAAAAAAGCTATGCTCCCTGTTCCGAGATGTCTTGAGTATGGTATGTCTTTGTATCTTCTCTACAAGACTTATGATTCACATATTTATCTTCTCTATTTACTTCCATGTTTTACATATATGGTTAAGTATAGTTGTTATGCTATTGCATGGGATCTCCGCTCGTATTGAGGACTCTAGTTATTCATGGTAGCTAGAGTAGTAATTTATAGTATAGACTTGGTGTCTAGGCTATAGGTTACCCGAGATTCCACCCAACCCCACGGATAGTTTGTGGTAGCCCTGTGGTGACATCCCCGATGGCGGCGTATTCCACCACGTTCGGGTTGGTGTTTGTAGGACCGTAGTCGGAGCTTCCTAGCCCCCTTCTCATCTCTTTTCGTGGCTAGTGTTCGATGTCCCGAAGTGTTATGGTATGATTGCTATCATAGAAGCTAAGTAATAGAGAAGTATCCAGGAACCTTAATCTCTCTCTTTGACCTCTTGTTTAGTTTAGTTAATTTTTGACATCTTAGGTAGGTTATTATTTTATCCTTTAATATTTACTTATCCTTTAACAATTAACCCATCACTATAGTCTAGTGGTTTGCTAAGTTAGTAGATACATGATTGTGACTTATTAGAATTCTTTAGCCAAAGCTTCCCTCGTGGATACGATACTCTAGAATACTCATCCTAGGGAAAAGCTACAATGGCGGGTGTTCGTGCACTTGCGTAATCCTTCATATTCTTTTAGCACTTAACAAATGCCAACAACGCCACAGAGGGAATAAACTCTATGTATTCCTCCAAACCTAGAAGGGTGGACAATATAGTAGTTGTACATGAGCCTCTATTGGGCCTTATCTCATATACACTAACAAATACTCCTTGAATCCACAAAAAGATTGCACTTCTCTTTTTTAAGAAACCGTTTAAACTTTGGCTGAATTTATATAACAATTTCTAACATTTATGATAAAAAACAAATATCATTAGATTAATTGTAGAATATATTTTCATAACAAATTTATTTAGAGATATGAATGTTAATACTCTTTAATATAAACTTGGTCAAAAATTGAGTTAATTTGACCGGCAAGCATTCAATAATTGTATTCTTTTGCAGACGGAGGGAGTAAGCCATTTCAGGAAATAAATACAACTTCTTCTTAACAGCCTGAGAAGTAAGTTTAGGCCTTGCTCGGCCATGCAAATCTGCTGGACCGCTTCCTGCGGCCAGAACTCGTCTGCTGCCATGCGCCTGGACTGGATCTGCTGCCATGCGCCTGGAATGAGCCTACGGTGCTGCTGCTGCTGCTGCCACGGCCCTCCGCTCGTCCCTTGCGCGCCTTCTCCGCTTTCATTTGTGGCCCCACATGACAAGTACGTATTAACGAGGGGAAAAGACAGAGCCGACAATAGTGCGGGACAAACCCGCGTTCCACAAGAACCAGTTCCAGTACTCAGTTCGCTGCCTGCACAATAATAATAAATTAGGTAGGTAAAGTAATGGAAAGAAGACAATGGGGCGAGATAAACCCGCACGGACGTACCATTAATCCTCCCAATCCAATATATTGTTCCTGCATGCGAATCCACACGAACCAGTTCCAGGAAAGACTTGACACCTTCATCCTCCCATTCCAATTTGTTCCAACAATCGATGTCTACAACCAGTTCAGTTGACTTGTGTGGTAAGCTTTGCATTGTGAAGGGAAGCCGCTTCAACTTTGGGCATAGTGAAATAGTCAATGACTCAAGGCATGGGAACGTCACGTCAGAACCGCACAAGCTGGCCAGCTCGTCATTTTCAGTTAAAACCAGATATTTCAAGCAAGGGAATGTCTTTGAACTCTCTTGTCTTGTGCCCATACAAATCTGCTTCATAGCATCGCAATAAGTCACAAGAAGATATTCAAGGCAAGGCAAGTACCGTGCCCAAGAGAGGTGCTCTAGTTTGCGGCACTTATACACATCCAAATATGTGAGTCTTGGGAAAAAAGACGATGTTCCCTCCCACATTATTATATTTGTAAGGGTATCCAAATATGCAAACGCGAGCACATTGAGAGTATCAAATGGTTTTCCCAGTTCATCTCCTAGTATTATTTGCTCCACTGCACAAGCTTTAACATACAGTTCATTTAACGTCCTTCCTGCAATATCACCTGTCAATGTATCTACTGTCAGGTAGAGCTTGTTTGTTTCTTCCAATTTCAATCTGGAAATGATCAAATCCCTAATGGGGATGCAAGCTGCCTTCTGTAGTGATTCATATGCATCATCACCTTGAATGACAATATCAACCGCTTTCAAGTTTGTAAGGGTGCACAACTCTTGAACAATTGTAGACACATAATCGATTGACATTAGGTCAATCACTTGCAATTCTGTAAGACAGGATATCACCTCCTCTGGTATCCTTTTTATGTGTGTGCCTGCCAGATATAAGAATTTAAGCTTAGTAAGTTCTCTAAGGCGTTTGGGAACTGTCCTTAGGCCTTCGTTATGTGACAAATCAAGATGCTCCAAGTTTACCAAGGCAAATAACTCTTCAGGTATCTCCTTGATTCTGTTGTCGCTTAGATCTAGGTATGTCAGCTCAGTGAAACTCTGAATGGCTCCAAATATCCTCTCATCCAAATGATTCTGATGAAGGTATAGCCTCTTGAGATTTGTCAAGCCAGTAAATGGATGAAGTTCCTTGATTTTACTGGACATTAATGAGATGCACTCAGCTCTGAGCCAAGGAATGGCACGAACAGACATGTTTGCACCAACACCTGCACGAACTACCCACTTATCCTTGTTATCACTGCGGCAACAAGATATCCAAACAGCCATATCACGGATAACATCATGCATCTTAACACCAACTTCAATTGGCATTTCCTGATGGGTACGAACTTTTCTTTGACCAAAGTACCCATGATGATAAAACCCAGTATCACAACTGTCTAACAAACATGCAGCTGTAAGTTCACCTATTAGAGAATGTGCTTTTCTGTAGGAACCATGTATATCACACTCATCAACTAGACCTAAGCCAATCCAGCATCGTATCAGGTCCCCCGTCAAAATCACTTGATCCTCTGGCCATAGTGAACAAGTCAACAAACAAGCTCTCAATGTTTCATTTCTTAGGCTATCATAACTGAACATGAGTCTTCTGAAAACACTATTTTCCATATGGAGGTCCTCATCATCGCTGCCGCAGCATGACTGTTTCATGTAATGCATGGCAGATTCCGATTGTTTTGGATTACTTTTGCGGTACATTGCCCTTCCAACAGTTATCAAAGCCAATGGCAAGCCCTTCAATTCCACCACAAGTTGCTTTGCAAGGGCTGCAATACGAGGACTAGATGATAGAGTCTCCTGTCCGACCTTGTCTTGAAATAGCTGCCAGGCCTCATCATCTGGCAAACATGCCACATTGATTTCTTTTCTTACGTCCATTTGACCACACACCGTTTTTGATCTTGTTGTGAGAACCACTTTGTGTCTCTGTTGTGCTCTACTTTCAAGGGGATTAGGTATGCCAACTGCTTCCAGATCAATCTCTCTAATAGGAATCCTGCTACCATTCTCTGGCACATCATAGCGCCCACGTCGCTTGAAAAGCGGCGACCGTTCGATCGGGCGATCCAACGGCCATGACAGCGGCGGGGTAGCGAGCTCGAGACCGGGCGGGTAATCAGAAGTCGTGGCTGCGCGAAGGCCAGGGCCTCAAGCCGTGTTGGGATCGTTTCCAGTGCCTTCGGAACAAACGCCGTGGTTGTCGTTATATATGTTGGGCCGGCGCGCGCTCCACCGCTGGGGTCACCGTGGGAGGTGGGGCGAGATCGCCAGCGCAGGATGGTCGCCCGTGCCGCGCCCTAAGCGCCCGGCCGGGCGGTGGCGGCGGCGCTAGGGGCTGAGCCCGTAGCGGACCTGCTCGTGCCCGCACCGGCTTACAGGACAGCCGGTGGCGAGGTGGCCACGCCCACCACGCAGTGACGTGCCCGCTGCGGAAAGAATCGCTGCTGTTCTCCATCCGCGGCTGCCGCAAAAAGCAAATCGCGGTGGTGCATGGCCGGGCCGACGCGTCTGGCGCCGCGCCGAAGGACGACCACGGTGGTATTGGCCGGGCGGCCGGAGACTCGTGCGGCACGCAGCGGCTCGCAGGCGGGTCACGGCACGCCACGTCGCGACTGACGGCTAAAGCGCAGCACCGCCACACCCGACCCCGCGCAGACAACGGAGCCACGCTTCGGCCGCCCCTCGCTCCGTCGTCGGGTTTGCCGCATTGGTCCGCGACACCACCGTCGGACCCGCAAGATCACCATGAACGCCGCCATCGCCTTGGCCTTGACCCGTCGAGCCGCCTCAAGGCAGCCACCTCCATGGCGCCGAGTCGAGCCGCCCGCCTGCCGAACCCCCGCGCCTAGAGGGGCGCCGCTGGTGGACCGTCCCTTGTGCCGGAACCCGGGACCCCACCGGCGCATCTCTACGCTCTGTTTCCGTCTCTCCCTCTCCGCTACCTCTCCCTCTATCTTCTCATTTGAAAGCAGAGAAGGAGACGGGATAGATTGACCCGCCGCCACCGAAAGCCGAGGATCTCACCGTGACCGCCCGCTGCCCTGCTCTCTTTCTCTCTCCCCAGTCTCCCTCCCGGACTCAGATTGGGTGACATTGCCATGGCATGGCACAATGTGACATTGGAGCCATACGGACCGTTGAAAACACATCCAAAGGTCCATTGCGCCCGGCCCCACCGCAGCCTCCACGGGACTCCGTTTCACCCAAATCGCTAAGTCTCGTTTTGCCGGACGCTCGTAAGGGAGCCGATGCCGCCGCTCGGAAGGGAGCCCGGCAGGTCGCTTCGCCGCGGGAGGCCGACGAGGCCGCCCGCCAGCTGGAGCGAGGGCCGTCACCCACGGAGGTCGGCGGGGCACGTGGCCGGGCCGTATTCGCCGCTAGCGACCCACGAGGAGCCGCTTCGATTCCTCACGGCCGGGTAAACGACGTCGCCTACCAACCCCAAACCACCCTGATTCGCCGGACGCCGTCGAGGCCGCTGGGCGCCTTCGTGGTCGCCATTCAGCTCTGCCTCACGCGCCCTGCCGGCGCCCGCCTCGGCTGCGTGTTGAACTGGCGCCCGCCGCCGAGAT
Organism: Hyparrhenia diplandra; assembly: GCA_015847255.1. Classification (NCBI taxonomy): domain Eukaryota; kingdom Viridiplantae; phylum Streptophyta; class Magnoliopsida; order Poales; family Poaceae; genus Hyparrhenia; species Hyparrhenia diplandra. Next base: position 288,240 of record JADLZK010007406.1, read on the forward strand.
CCGCGTAGAGCTCGCCGTCGGGAGGGGGAGAGAGGGAAGGAGACGCGCCCGCATGGCTTCGCCCGTCGCGCAAGGCGTACCATCGGCAGCCACACCGACCGGTTGGACTGGCATCGCCGCCGCTACCGTTGCCGCCCGCCGCGGAGAAGGAGGGGCGAGGAGCACCGCGAGCCGAGGCCGCCATGCGGCAGCGCCCGCGACCGGTCACCATGGCGGACATACGGGCGGGGCGAGGAAGGAGCGGGTTCGAGCGGCAAAGACGCCCGCGATGGCGCGCTCCGGCGCGGATGGGACGGGCGGGGGCGGCGGAGGAGCTGGCTGGGACGCTTCGCAATCGGCGAAATGAGTCCGTGGTGAAAATTAAGGCCTGCAGGTGGGGGCGGGCGCAGCGACCCTTGGATGCTTTCAACGGTCCGGATGGCTCCATGTCGCCGCCGTGCTTACGCCATGGCAATGTCACCCAATCTGAGTCCCTCCCTCCCTCCTTCCAACTTCTCTCTCTTTTTTTTCTTTCTGACCGCACACCACGAATGGGAAGGAAACACGAATGGGAAGGAAACGAGGACGCCGACGCCCAACGCCATTCAATGCAGCACCCTCGGCCACGTCGTTCGGTCCAACCAGAGCCCGACACCTCACCCCTTGCGACCCCCACGGCAGCCACACACGTCCTCCCCTCCTTTTCTCTGTGCACGCGGTTCACTTGCACAACAGAGAGAGCACCGGGCCCATGTTACAGTAAAATCTAGTTGCACAAAACAGCTCCACGTCAACCCTGTATCTTCCAATTAATTTACATTTCCTGCAATAAGATAAGTTGCATAACTCAAATGCATAACCCTGGAGTATATATATGTTTCCTTACAAATTAGTGCAACAATAAAAAAAAAAAAAAAATAGCACTGGTTCTCAAAGTTGGCGCGGCAAGGCCGCGCCCAAGTTTTCTAGTCCTATTCCAAACATCATCTAATAGTATCAAAAAATTTATTGTATTCAGGGATTTAAAATTTTGTTAGCTCGAGATTTAACATCATCGTCTTCCCACTTGAGCTTGAGCTTCTTGCCAGTATCATCTTGGATTTTTTCCATCGAACCCTCTTTGGAGGCCGTAACGAAGATAACATGATCGAATGATGAGTCCCAAGAAAAGCGTTGTTGATCTTTGTCAGAAGATTAGTCTTGCCCACTCCGCCTAGCCCGCAGATTCCAATGACACCCACTGAAGTATCCATAATATACTCCATAGCCTCACCAAATATTTCAACTCTGGAAGGCTGATGCTCTATGGACGAACATGGCATCTCTTGGACAGAAGGTGGCAATGCTTCCATTGTAACAACACTGGGTTGACCACCAAGACATTCTTGTAGCCGACGAAGCATGCCAGTTGCAATCACACTGAGATCCCAGTTCAACTCATTTTGCTCAGATTCACAGATAACCATCCCAACAGAGATGTTGGTATCCACGCTAGCTAGCCAGTTGTTGATCTGATGTGTTGCTACCTTGCCAACTCGCTTTCCAAGCTCAATCTCGTGATTCACATCATTTCTCCTCCCACCCAAGTTTTGCAAACATTGCTTGAGCTTTGTAATAACAATTCCTTCTGTCTGAAAAGCATTAATTAATATTACTAATTACTGGCATAGATAAGTTAGCAAAAATGTTGTTACCAAATTTGAGTTAACTGTAAAGACATACCAGCGATGATGCTTCTTGATCCTTGATATGCATCAATTCCTTGGCAACACCAACCATATTCTGCCACTGTGCTGGTTCCCATTTTCCTTGCATTGCGCTGCCTATTCTTATCAGTTCTGATGGTAGAGCTCTTAGCTGCTCCACGAGATCTTTTGCAAGTGCTCCGATGCGGGGTTCAGAATACAGACTATTGTTACCAATACATTGTTGGAACAGCTCAAGTGCTTCACCAATTTTTAGGCGGGGACATTCATAACTCTGTTCACACGCATCTGATCGCACAGGCTTCGTGATCTTGTTGTGATTACAACTTTTCGCTTCAACTGGCCTCGATTTCCAAGGGTTGGTAGGCCAACTGCTGCTAGGTTCAGATTGCAGTGAAGGCCATCTAGCAAAAAACAAGAAAACTTTTATCCTGGAGAAATTTAGATATCCTGGTGGCTTGAGTGGTTAATGAATAACCGTGGTCCTGCATTTTGAGTCGCTGAATAATTTCAGATTGGATACTTTGCACTGAACAGTCTTCTAAGGCGGACATGTAGATAACAAAGTCAAATGGAGGGTCCCCTCTGTTTGATGAACTGGGAATCAAGGAGATTCCTGTTTCAAATGAATTGTTGATTGCCTTGAGAAGGAGTGTTTTCCCAACACCAACTGGACCCCATATTCCGATCAACCCATCTGTATCCTCAATGATGTGCTGGCGAGCTTGTTCAACAAAAAAGAACCTGACTTGGCAGTAGAACAACGTGGAAATCAATATGAAGGACAGATGGTGGTTGTGCAATATCACTGGGTTGTGTAATAGTAATCTCTTCTTCCTGAAAGGCAGTAATAATGAATACAGATTATAGAGAAAAAAATAAGTTTGTTCCACTTCAACCCAGTGGTCTACTACACATTCTTATATATAAATGTAAACTGCTAGGCTACTCCTAGTGCTCCACTCTGCATTTTTATATGTCTTATAGTTATAGAGGCTAATCCACATCCACATAGGATGATAGCTAATGCTGCAAGAATTTAATAAGGAAACCTAAAGAGTTAGCACCTTCTGCAATAAAAAAGTTAGGCTCAAATTGTACTAGACAAGAAACAAAAACTATGCATCAGGGGATAGTCAGTGGCCCCAATTATATGTTAGCATGTAGAGAATGTATTCTTATCATGTTTTTCTTGCCTTGTCCATCTCCTTTTGGAAATAGCTACATACACCCAACATTGGCGTCAAGCAAATTAATTGATTCTCTGAAGTCATAATACCTGGTTTTCAGGAGGTGGGTCACAAATTCTTTTTGTCTTTTTGCGAAGTGGCTCTTCTTCACTGTCGAGACTGCAGTCTATTCTTTCCAAACTAAGCTTCGTGATAATTTCCAACATAGTGGGCCTTTCATTTCGTTCGCTTTTGATGCAAAATTTACCTATTTCAAGACAACTTCTTATCTGTTGGAATTCTACTGATGATAGTGCTTCTGCCGACTTGTTTATCCATTTGTTAATTATCTGGAAAATATTAACAAAAGTTTGGTACTCTGCAGTAGTAAAACAAAACAGATAATTAAAATGGACAGTCAGATACATTGAATATTGAAAAGAACAGTTTCTTACTTGTTCGATATCAAGATCCATATCAGGATCACCTTTGCAACCTGTTATGATCTCTACGATTACTACACCCAAACTGTATATGTTTGCCTTAGTTGATATTTTACCTTTACTTATGTATTCTGGTGCCATGTAACCACTGCATCAGAACATGAGTGTTTCATCAACTTTGAAGGGTTAAGCTAACGCAAGCTAGAAAGAAAAAAAATAAGATTTTGTAAGCAATATAGTATCAATAGATCAGTAACTTATGGTGTTCCTCCACCGGGCAAGTTTGAGTTTTCGTATCACATAAGAGTTTCGACAGACCAAAATCTGCCAGTTTTGGCACTATATTTTCATCGAGCAATATGTTAGCAGGTTTTAGGTCCAAGTGAATGATGAAAGCATTATTATTTTTAGGTCTACATTTCTCATGAAGATAATGTAAACCACAACAAACCCCCTTAATTATTTTGTAGCATGTGCGCCAATCAAGTCCAGAAGATTCATCTGCAATTAAACAACAACTCATAAATCTCGTTTCTCTTTTTGGGAAATTCTGCAATGGAGAGATATGACAGGTTTTTTTCGAAAATGGTTCCTAGCAAATTTGGCCACTTACGATGTGAAATAGTCAATTCCACATGAATTGGATGCACCACATCAAAATTACCAATCCTCAAACCACCAAAACAACTGCACATTACCCCAGCCTGAAGCGGAGGTGGCAGAGGGTAGTAGTCGGTAGTGATGGGATGAGGGTATCAGCCGTGTCGGAAACTGGCAGTGATAAATACATATTCCTTCCGGTTAGTGCCTCAACCCAACAGTGACAAGATGAGGTTACTCCTGGATCAAGACTCAACCTGGCATGATCGTTTTAGAGTTTCATACCCACCTTAAACCAAGTAGATTATGTCCATGAGCATTTGGATGGGAAAAGGTCCCTCCTTGGATGGGTGTGTTCGGGATAGGAGCACTGGCAGCGCCTAGTGCAGGCCATATTGGGCTCCGGCCCCCCTTGCTATCAAAGATTAATTAAGGGTTTATATATGTATATGACGCCCGTCTATAGAGCAAGATATTCTAAGCTTACCTTCTTTGCAAAATGAGTGTATAGATCAGTAGTTTGTTTCATCTATCTTTAGCAAGTGCTAGCTAACCACAAAACTATAATTAATCTGGCCAATTTGCCCCCCTTGATTGTGATGCAGGATGGGAGGGAGGAGAAAGAAGGGGCTGTGGTTTTATACTGTAGCTAGGACATTACCTTCATAAAAAATCGCCAATGATATAGCGGGGCTGCTGCTGCCGGGTTGAGCCATGGCCCAACGATGGCGTGCACTCCTGTAGTGCACCGTATTTTGGCTAAGCAAGCAGGTAAGTTCAAAGGGTGTCACTGAATCCTCTGGTGAAGTCACCAGATGGGTCCACCAGACCTTGTTACAGATACAGGTGTTTCTTTGGTGAGTTGGAGGTAAGGGCACCAGATCATCCGATGCTACCACCAGACTATGCATCTGAGCTTCTTACGGAGGCATATCTAACACGCAGGTGAGGCAGCGATTTAAGGCACCAGATCATCGGGTGTTGCACCATATTACTCACTAGAGTATCCAACGGATGTTTTGACTTTCAGACATTTATTGTTGGAGAATCTTCCTTGACTTGTCTGGTGCATCCACTAGATCATCCGGTGAGTACGTTTTCAGCGCAATGAGAGGTAGCAATGGCTCTATTTATGTGAGGAATATATACAATTGTGTTGGCTGGTCATTTTAGACCTCTTGACACCTTGTGATCATATAGCACACATCTAGAGCTAAGATTATCCTCTCTACTCACCTTGCTTGCCAGTGATTGCATTTGAAATGAGATTGGAGTGATTCTAGTGCTTCGGCATTGAAAGTTTGCTTGAGTGGCACTAGGTATCGAATTTGCTGAGGGCTAGATTGTAACTCATGGTGATTGTGGCCACCTAGCAGGACTCCTTTGAACACATAATTTGATAGAATAAGTGTGCCTTGTGATCGAGTCTGGCCTAGAGATGAAGACCTTGGTGAAAGAGGCAACCATATGGTGTTGAGACTTGATAGCGAGGCTGTTAGAGTATAGATCGTAGGTTAGGATAGAATCCCGGACTACCATATGTATCCACAGAGGTGCCTTGCCCTCCAAGACTCTGTACTCTCATATATAACGCCCCTAGGGGCTCATTGCAATACATCGACCACATTATACGCATCCTAATCATCTTACAGAGGCGGCTATCCTAGGAGTTGCCTTAACAAGGACATAGGTTGCCAACAAGTAACCAAACTACATAATAATTTTTTGTCTCTCTTGTGGTTTGCATTCATCTACTCTTGATTCATTTGAACAATTACTTTCCTAAAGCAGAGACTTAGCTTAGCTAGCTTAATCAATAGACTTGTGTAGGCTTTTCACCCAAGGCTTGCAAAACCTAGCTAGAAGTGCTTCTTAGGACCCCCTTTTGTATTAACCTTGTTTCCTAAGTGTTTTGCTCTTTGTTTAAATATTAAATTATGATATTAACCCTGCCCACATAACATGGACATAGGTTGCCGACAAGTCACCAAACCACATAATAAATCTTTGTCTCTCTTGTGGTTTGCATTCATCTACTCTTGATTCATTTGAACAATTACTTTCCTAAAGCAGAGACATGGCTTAGCTAGCCTAATCAATAGACTTGTGTAGGCTTTCACCCAAGGCTTGCAAAACCTAGCTAGAAGTGCTTCTTAGGGCCTCCTTTTGTATTAACCTTGTTGCCTAAATGTTTTGTTCTTTGTTTAAATTTTAAATTATGATATTAAGGGCTTGTTTGGTTCATGGGACTAGAGACTAAATGGGACTAAAAATTAGTCCCTAGTCTCTCCCAAGAGTCTATTAAAAATAGAGACTAATTGAGACTAAATATTAGTCACTAGTCCTCATGTTTGGTAATTTAGGAACTAATTGGGACTAAAAAAAAATTAGTCCCTAGTCCTTAGTCCCATAGGAACCAAACAGGCACTAACCCCCCCCTCTAGCCATCCAAAGATCCATTTCCGAATCCAAATGCTAATTCTTTTCTTGGAAAATTTGAGTCCCTACTTTTTTTTCTTAATCTAAAGGCACCTAGTTTTTGCTCAAATCATGTTTATTCTCTTAATAGTTAATAGTATTTGTTGATAGAATGTGGTATTGCTGTAGGGATGCTCACAAAACACATAATTTGAAATCTCAATAGTTGAAATAAGAAGAGATTCTATATTCCCGTACCTTTAAGATGTTTATCAAGGCTGCCCATTCTAAAATACTCCAAGCAAAGTAACATCTCCGGCTGCGATTCCGCAAGAACAAAATTTCCGTTGTGTTGTACAATTTCGCTGCTTTTTTCGAAACAATAGCCTACACACCGCACTATATTGGGGTGCTTGAGACTCATAAGAGGAAACACCTCATTCATAAACAGCTTCTCTTGAACATCTGGATTTGTTAACTGTAAACTTCTTCACAAAGCAATCATTTTCCCATTTTGAAGCTTTCCCCTGTTTACACTCTAATATTAACATGCATGGATACGGATTTCTAGTAAATAAAAATAAGGCTGATTACACAAATATGTGAGGAGGGAAAGACATTTTCATTTAATCTTACCTCATAAACCTTACCAAACCCACCTTCACCGAGTAATCGCTCATCGAGAGAAATTATCCGTGATCCTCTTCAAATATTCTAATTGCATAACTCTTGGCATTGAATAGGGATCTTGTAATATGCGCTCCAAAGATATCATCACTGCTACACTTACAATCATCCATTCTTTTATAAAAAAATCTCGACGACACAAACAGTTTCACATAAGAGGAAACATCTGTTTGTCTTCCACAAAGTAAATATAGTGCTTCAACAAGTAGGATGGTTGTTTACATGTGAATGAAATGTAATACTGTGCAACTTGTAAGACAAAATAAATAGTGTGAGCATGTTGATACCCAAATAGCCAAATTGGCAAATGTTGTATTGTGAAGGCAATAGAAATCGATACATGGATTTGGTGCCGATAAGCAAGGAGGACCCCGGTACTCGTTTATGGAGTCATGACCTCCGTTGGAACTCCTTGCCTAATACAATATCATCAACATATAATTAACCATAATGACCCCCCCCCCCTTCCCCGGCTCCTTGAGTCGAGTGTTGGCACAGACGGTCAAACTAGCTAAAAGACTGCCGAAGGCAGGCCATTGGTGAAGAACGTTGGCACATGAAGGACACGGAGACTACATCAATGGCGACAAGCTCAAAAAAAAATGGTGGTCAATCCCAATGTGTTTGTTGTGTTGATGATGAACCGGGTTGGATGACATGTATATGATGTTGTCACAATACACCAATGTAGCCTTGGCGGGTGGGGAGTGGAGTTCACATAGAAGTTGGTGCGATGGCTCAAAGAACTTCATTAGCCACTTGTGATACTAAGCTTCGGTGCTTGCCCTAGAGACAAGTGTTCCAACACTTGGAGGACCCGAGACAAGGCTATCCCCGAGGAACACGGCATAGCCCGAGGTGGGATGGCCGGGTGTCGGGACGGACATCCAAGTCGCCATCGAGTAGACAACCGGATTGAGCGGTCTTTCAAGGTCGAAGGAGCAGCCCAAGGTGAAGAGTGACACGAATGTACCACAAATACGCTTTGGAGCGGCAAGGTGAGGCTCCTAAGATCGTGCATGTGGAGGCAAACCTACTGGATGGTGTAGGAGATGCTCGGGCGAGTGAAGGTTTGATACCGCAGTGCAATAGCCAGACTCCGATAATCTAAGGCGCCACTGACATGAGCACAATCCAGCGCTGAAGCCTTGGAGCAGGTATCCACTGGGGTGGAGCATGGCTTGCACGCAGCCATGCCCAGGCGGCGTCAAGGATCTCTTGCATCTATTGGCATTGCAATAAAAAGAAACCATCGGTCACCACCGATGAACCCGCATCGAGGAAGTGAAGGAGATCGCCCATATCCTTCGCCGGAAACTCTTGCTACATGGCAATGATGGTGCGATGAAAAAGTGTGGTCGATAAAGCAATGAGGATGACATCATCCACATAGAGCAGCAGGAGTCTTGACCACCTCATTGATGCTTGGTCGACCGAGCAGCGCCGCCGTATCAGTTGCTTCCTTCGTCGGAGCCGTCGGGAGCACAAGGGGCGACGAGTGCGGCCACTTGAGCAACACAATCTTGCTCACGGTAGTAGGCTTGCTCAAAGCTGCCCTCAACAGTGATGACCTCCTTTCGGTCGGGCATCTTCAGCTTCTGGTATGTGTAGTTGGGGACAACCATGAACTTGGCAAAGCATGGTTGGAGGAGGGCATGGTAGACGCAGGGAAGTTGGCCACCTAGAAGGTGAGTGGCACCTTTTGGAAGTTGTCCGGCGTGGCCGAAGATGATAACGAGCCGATGCACCCAAGGGGCATGGCTTCTTCCTCGGGGCGATCCCGTAGAAGAACATCGCCTTACTTGGGCGCAAGCGGCTCCACAGGATGCCCATCCTATCTAGGTGCTAATGTAGACAATGTTGAGGTCGCTTCCCCCGTCAACACCTTGGAAAGGTGCGTGGTGGTAACGATCAGGCTAGCCACGAGTGGGTAGCGTCCTTGATGAGGAACTCGATCAGGGTGATTGATAGATATATACATTAGGCAAGTGTATATTAGGTGTGATTAGCACCTGCCATGTATTGTTGGTACATTGCCATGTATTGCGGCCACATTGGCTATATATATGAAGGTCACCCCCCCCCACAACGGGTGTGTGGTGTTTCCCTCTCTACCTTTCTACAGTGATCTCCTTAGTCGAAGGTGATAGCCATCTGCGACCGTCAAAGCCGTGTCGGGGGCGGCAAGAGTGTGAACGGCGCACATCTCCTGCTCGGTGATGCGGCACTACCAGCGTGTCTCGAACCCCTAGGAGCCACCAAAGATCATGAGGCAGCGATCGACCTCAGGGAACTCGGCATCCTCCTCTTGGGCTCTACCCTGATGGCCAAGGGTGCAATTGATGTAGCCCCTAATGGTGTAGTCCTTTAGCGGTTGCTTTGCTTGCCCCGCGCGTGTAACGAGCAGGGGACCTCGAGCGCCTTCTTGAAGTGCTCGGGGGCGCGCGAGTATTTGGCCGAGGCCTAGAGGCACGGTCAACCGCGACCATCATCTCATCCCCGTGACGCTTTCGTTCTCGTGCCCTCCTGTCATGGCGACACTGAGATGAGTCTCCGTCGCTAAGGTGGGGTGGGGTCATCTCCGTCGCTAAGGTGGCCACCGCTCGACCTTCTTGTTGAAGTTGAACTAAACGACTTCCTCGCCGGTGGCTTGGTGGCGACGTCAAGGAGCTCCCGCATCATGCATGAGGCCTCACCGCCGACCGCATGGGACGAGTGCCTCACAGGTCGTGCCGCAGGTGAAGGCGTTAATCACGTCAGCATCGGTGATTTTGGGGACCTCATTGCGCTTCTTGGAGAAGTGTTGAATGTACTCCTGAAGGGTCTCATCGACCCTTTGTTTGCAGCCACGGAGGTTACATGAGTTCGAGGCAAGTGTGCGTACCTTGGAAGTGGCCGACGAAGACCTAACAGAGATCACCCCAAAGAACGTATGTTGTCGGGGAATGAGCAGCTCCTACCAAGCTCGGGTCGAGCTCAACGTAAATAGGGGAAGGTACTCTCGATGGTGAAGTCGTCATCCACCCCCCCCCCTCCCTCCCTCCCCGACCTCATGGCAAGGCGCTAATCCTCTAGGTAGTGATCCGAGTTGGTCTACCATTGTCGTTATTGAAAATGTGTGTAAACGATTGGAACCTCTAGGGATATGGGGTTGCTTGTATATCCTCGCTCCAAACGCCATGGAGCCGAAGTGGTTCTGGTCGGCGCCCCTATCTCCACGCTCGGGGTGTAGAACCCGTGCACATGCGTGGCATCTAGCCTCGATGGTGTCGCACATATCATAGTCGCTGCCGATTTGGTGGTGCTGTGGAGTGACAACAACAAAGCTCGTGCCTTCGCTCATGTCAAGGCTTGGTGCCCTGGGCTTGCAGGACGTTCGAGAGTTATTCTTTGTTGGTGGGGCGTGCGTGTCGAGAGGTCTCCGTTGATGGTGGTCATAGCCTGGAACGGCTAGGGAAGGCGACATGTAGGTTGAGCTCTCGGTATGCTGCTCAAGGGCAACATGAAGGAGTTACTTCGCCTCGTGCAGCCGCTCGTTGGTCTTCGGGTCCGACTTGTCAGAGATGTACTCCAGGCCACATACAACGGCCGCCATGTTGTATGCCGCGCAAGGAAGTGCAAGTGTGTTGGGATCCCCAGTGCATGTGTTGTCATCAATGCCAAGGGGTTGTGCGACCTGCTGCCATGTAAAGTCCTTCCAAAGGGCTACGCTCAAGCTCTACCTTGGTCGCCTCGAGAGGCCCAATTGTCGAGCGCACAAACATTCTACCTTCTCCTGAAAGTAGTTTTGCGCAGTTGCGGGCATTCAGGTACGACAGCTCTCACTGAGACTCCTCCATAGCGGAACTGTGCCATCGATGTGGTAGAACATGCGAGCGGGCAGAACCGGCAATGTTGTCGGTCGAGCTCTAGAATACTTCCCAAGAGGATCTTGAGGATGTTGCGCAGTGCGGGGAGTTGGTCCTCGCCGCGCCATAGAGGATGGAGCTCCGAGGCGCCTCGCGGCTGACGAGGTGCTCCAGCTCCAGTTGGAAGGACATTGTTGCGTTCTAGATCCCGAATGGCGGTAGGTCCAAGAGGTAGTACCAGAAGCGTTCAAGCAGCAGGAGCACCTCGCCGGTGGCAATCAGGAGGTGGACATTGGCCAACATGTAGAACATCCGGCGGAGTTCCAACACAGAGGGTTTGGGCCTAGGACACACCGGATCTATCGAGCCAGGACCTCGAGATCTGATCCCAAGAGTCCTAGCGGAGCGAGCGGTGTCGAGAGCTCACTGCTCGTCGTAGCAGTTCTCCATGTAGGCCAAGCTCCCAAAGTTGAGGACCTGGCCTAGAGCAAAAGCGCGTCGTCGTGACAAAGAACTCGACAGGAAGGGGGACGTCGCCGTTCGAGGTCGCGCCGCTTGCTCCGGCGACGAGGTGGGTGGCTCCAGCCACCATAGAGTTCGAATTACCTTTGGACGCTACCCCCTACCTGGTGCGCCAGTTGTCTCTGGGCCGAAACCACGACAAGGATGATTGTTCGAGTTGGTGTCAGAGTTTGTGTCTCCAGTGGCTTGGGTGGACTCAAGAACACAAGAATCATAGAGGATGTGCAACTGTTTATCCTAGTTCGATCTGATGACGCCTTATTGAAAGAGAATAGAATTGGTGGAATATTGGTTGGTTGTATTGCATTGGGCCTCATGGGCTAATTATATAGAGTACATAGGGATAGCACCCTACATGGGTAGACAATGTGCTACTATTCCTATAATTCTAACACCTATGTTCAGCAGCTGATAATCAATATACTCAAGAGCACCCAAAATTGGAGGGTTACAATAGAGTGGAGGAAGAGATTTGTAGGGGGGTAGCTCGGTGCTAATCCTAAGGATGCCCACCGCCGGTACAGTCTACCCCTCATTGGAGAGGAGGAAGATGTTGGGAGCAGTGGAGGAGCTCTCGGTGCCCCTCTCTAGGTTGCTCTACCCTCAGTGGAATGATCTATTGACAAATGATCTCTCCCCCAGTTCCTCCTCTGTTCGTTCTAGGTTCCGACCTCCCCCTATATTCTGATGAGGTAGGTCGAGTACATGGCGGTTTGAAGGATTATTCTATGGTCTACATGTGCCGGAGTCTAGAGGGTCGTACAATGGCGTCTTGTGGACCGTCGAGATGTCATGGTGTCGAAGAAGTTCCAGGCGTCATCCGGCCGCTTTGCCCTGACACCCTGCAGGTTGTGTCGGCTTGGACCGGCCTCCCCGGGGCACACTTTCTTGAGTCTTTGCGGTGGCGAGGTAGGCCATCTTGAGTGCTGAAGTGCAAGCCTGGAAGCACTTGTGCCCCTAGAGGCTGCGGAGGAGTTTTCCTTCCAGCGAAACACCCCGTCTGTGACCCTATTAGGGGAGCAGCCGGCAAAGCCGCGCCCAACGGGCAACGCTTGGGAGCCCCACGAGCTTTGGTGGCTCAGGCATCGTCTTCTTGCACCCGGGCCATGGATTGAGTTGAAGGCTAGGACAGAGCAAGGATCAGGCTCGGGCTCTCGTCGGTTGGGAGTCTAGGGCTAAGGCAAGCCCTCGAGGCTAGAGAAGAGGCGCGGGCTGGTCTAAGGGTGCACGTAAGGGCGGGGCTCGTTAGCCGATAACGAGCTAGCTTCGGCTCGGCCCGCTACCTTAATGAGTTTAAGGTTACCGAGGACTAATCTTTGATAAACTTTGCAAATTTAGTACTTCCGCGCAGTTTCGTAAATAGTAATCCTATTTCGATGAGGGAAAAGTCATACAAATATTTTGACCTTTAATTTATTTTATTTTACTATATGATTTCATATGCTAATGAATCAATATCACCTTAGAATTAAAAAAATCTATTTGGGCAAGTTTTGTATCCTATATAAACTTGTATATAATTTAGTGGTTTGATCTAGAAAGCTAAGAAAGGTGATGACTTCTGGATCTCGGCAGGACAGAAATATAGGAAGCATTGACATCCAAAAGCATTAAGAATGTTAACAAGAAACAGCTGCTGGAACACATACCATAGTTTTAAATCTCCGGCTATAGCCTCCGCTATCTCCGGCTATAGCTGTTTGAGAAGGATTTAGCTAAGATATTTCATGTACAAGTTAGGTCTTAGCTGGCCGAGATATAGCCCGATATAGCCGGCTATAGCCTGCTTTTGAGACATGGAAAGCTAAATGTCTTAGCCGGCTATTTAAAACAGGGACACATATGCACGCAGGACAGGATCCCCGGAGGGCAAGATTAGAACTAACCTGGAGAAGAACTTGAACAGGCTTCAAGAGATAATGCTCGCTAGCTAGTCGATGAATTCCGTGAGACAAGAGTAGGCCTGACCGCATCGATAATGTCAAAGGGGATCTTGGGCTAGATCCTGGAAAATAATAGGGAAACATCCGATAGAATAAGGCTACAACTAACCCGTACGACTTCAAACTTCTGTAGATGCTGCTCCTGATAATTAAGCACCGAATTAGCATCCTTCTAGACCAGGCGAGAGGCGATGAAGCAACAAAGGAGAAGCACAAGCATGTGGAGTGGTGACTGGGATCACAGTGGAGATCCGAGTCCCGGGAATCGCGAGTCGCTGTCCGAATTGAATGACGGATGGGTGCCTGTAAGACTTGCCGTTCCAAAATTAGGACGAAGAAGAAAGCAGTCGCCATTATTAGAGAAGAAACAAACTTACTGACCGGCGTCCGTGGGCGCAGCAGCGGCTGGGGCCGTAGCGCTGGAGCGGCGCAAGCGCAACGCAGCGGCCGTAGGCTGCGCGGCGCTGCCGAGCTGGAGTCCGGCGATGGCGATGGCGGCGGCGGTCAACTCTGGGCGTGCTGTGCGCGCGATACTGCCATGTGAGAACTACCTAAATCAGGCATTTCCTTTCCTCATCTGTAGTATGTTTCGATATGAGCACCTACGAGTTGTTTTTTTTCCTCAAGAAAAAGCCTATAATTATTTTGTGGAGTCAAAAAAAAAGTTGTACAAGCTGTCTAACAGCAAGTCCTGTTTGCTCACTCTGTCCTGGTTGCGCACGCTGTTGAGGGATGTCTAGTCTATCAGGTGTATTTATCCAGGGGCTTGAGCGTTTCGCACCTACTTTCATGACCGTATATGATTTTTACCCCTCGTTTTTTTAACTTTGTGATTTTACCCCTACTTTTTCGAAACGAAGGCAGACTTTACCCTTGTATATTAACACCCCATAACGTTGTTAACTTTTTTGGTCAAATGGACAACTTTGCCCATGCGTTTTTACCCTATTTTTTTATGATTCTTGTGTTTTTTACCCCTACTTTTTGGACAACAATCTAGCAATTTTTGTACAACAATTTTACAGAATTTTGACAGCATATTAACAAAATTTCGACAGCATTTCACTTGACAATACACATAAACACAATCTGATTTCACACAAACAATATATATATGATCCATATCCATACAACTTGTCATCACAGTACCACAACGACGTCAACATAAAGGTCCAAATGACATGGCACACCATCACATAGGTCTAAATGAGATGTCAAACAAAAGTGAGAGTTACTGAGCATCGAAACCTAACAACCAAGCCTCCCAGTAGTAGCTCCTCTTCCACTCCTTCCTCTTCCATTCCCTCTTCCTGCACTTGCACTGTACATAAAAAAAGAGAAGTACTATGTTAGTAAAGTTTACAAAATTTGTAGTAAAAAAGAAGTAATGTTGGATTGTCTCACTTTATCAAAGAGGCACCTGATTAACAACCACATTTGTTCTCACTATTAAATTACATGCACTGACTAGTTCGAACCCAATACACTAAGGAATCGAAGAGGTACTTGATTAACAATCATTTGTTCTCAATATTAAGTAACACACAGTGAATAGTTCAAACCCAATAAACTGATGGGGAGGGTGAGCAGTTCACTTTATATTTCAACACTTAAAGAAGAGAAGATATATTACAGTCATAAACTCTGACTAAGGCTAACCATGTATGATGCATGTTGGCAGTTTTAAACTTAAAACTAACATTAAAGCGTATGCTATATTCCGTACAAGACGAGCTAAAGAGCTATTGCATTTTCATTTTGTGGACATGGCAATTTCTTCAGGACCTGCACCAGCAACCCCCATATTTCATCAGCGAATGAACTCGAAGATAACGGAAATAGCCATTATGTTACTAAATCAGTTAACCATCAAAAGTTGGGAATCGAGACACCATGTGCCCTGCAATATGGGATCTCAAAGCACATAGAAGCAGTTCGCATTCCAACCAACGCTAAACGAATTTCAGGCTTATTCAGTTGCATGTTCAACCGCCCAACACAGTGATCTCAGTAAGGCATTCTAACAAGAAGTTCCAACCTTGTCCTACAAATCACATCAACAAATCAACTAGACATCTTGGAAATCCAAGAAAACCCTACAGTGAACCACTCAACCTATTAAATCACACATCTAAGAAATCGAACAAAAATACCTTTACTAGCCGTTGTCGCTGCCCTCTGCCATGGCTTGTGCTGCTGGCGCCACCGGCCGTGGGAGGGGCGCCGCCGGCCAACGCCAGGGGCGCCGCCGACCGCCGCGCGGGGCGCCGCGAGCCCGCCCGGCCTCAGGGACCGCGTGGAGAGAGAGAGGAGGGAGGGGCGGATCCAAGCACGGGAGGGAGGGCCGGCAGGGGAGACAGAGGAGGAAGGGCCGCCGGCGCTCCAAACCCTAGCTCGCGGTCGTCCTCGCGGTCGGGAAGAAAGGGCCGTGCGTGTTCGTTCGTCCGTGCCTGGTCGGGAAGAAAGGCCCTGCCTGATGGATCGATTGTGAGGAGAATAGAAGGGTATGGGTGTCTTTTTTTCCCCTCCAGTTTTTTTTTTTAATTTATTTATTTTTTGGCTTTTAATCCTTCTAATTGCGGACGGTGTTAAATGGAGGACAAACGGGAGCTTCGTTTCAAAAAAAGGGGTAAAAACGCAAAGTTGAAAAAGTAGGGGTAAAATCACATTTAACCCGAATAGGGGTAGAAACACTAAAACCCCATTTATCTACAGCATATAATGCGCACAAACAAAAAGTACTCCGTTCAGCAAAATTACAGGCACTACTGCTGCTGCTACTACTGCTGCTACTATTTCGCCTATAAAGTCAAGCTTCGCCTACGGCTTACAACAGAGTTCATATACTTCTTATTACAGGCACTGACCAATAGGTCCACATGTCAATGACATAAATGAAAGCGTAAACTGATAAACGTCTCCACGATACGTCTTCTCCTTCTCTATGTACTCTCTCCGTCCCTAAAAGCTTGTCGCTACGTTTCCCGAGGAGCAAATGCCGACAATTATATATAAAAATATATAAATATTTATGTTATCATCGGAAAGATATTTAAGTCTATTTTTTTTAACAAATTTATTTTAAGATTTAAATGATGCATGTATTTTCTACAAATTGAGTCAAACTTAGGCCGGTCTCGGTGGTGAGTTTCATATACTTTGTTTCCAAGACTCTCATGTCATATGAATAAATGAAACTTGGATGAAACTCCTACTCACAATGGAGTTTCATTTTGTGGTTTCATACTCCCTTCATAGTTGAAAAGGAAGACGTTTTTGAAAAAGGTTTGGGTCAAACATTAGGAATATGAATCATTAATAACTTTTAAGTCGTTAAGTTTAGAAATGTGAAAATCATATCAATAGATTTGTCTTGAAAAATACTTTCATAAAGTATACATATATAATTTTTTTAATAAATATTTTTATAGAAAAAAGAAGTCAAAGTTTGCGCTTTTGGAGGCCAGTGTCATTGTCTAAACGTCTTCCTTTTTTCAACTATGAAGAGAGGATGCATTTAATTTCATGACTCGAGAGAGATAGTTGGTATTCGTGATGCAAGAAAGTTTCACCAACATGAAACTTTTTCCATTTTTTCTTCTCGAGTTTAATGCAAAAATAATCTTTACGATGTGACATCTTATTTAACGTCACGTGAAACGCCTACGAAACCCGATTGGGACTGACCTTAGGACACGCATCCCACGGGGACAAGGTTTTAGAGACGGAGGCAGTCAGTACTCGTCGCCGTCAGGTGTGACACAACTGGAGCCTGTAGCCTTCTCGACCGTTTCAGGTCAAACAAAAAAAAAAAAAAAAAACTGGAGGCTGTAGGCAGCCTTGATGCTCTAATAACGTCACGCTCGAGGTCGGCTTGAGTTGGTGCCGAGAACTAGAAGACAAAACACGGGTGGGCTCGCTGACCGTGCCCATGGGCCGTGTCTAGAAATAACGGACCGCCATCTCCTCGTGAACTCCGCCAACCGCCGTCGCCAGTCTCGCCGCCAGCCCCCGCCACTGCCATTCTCCAGGCAGTTGATTCAGGCTCCGAGGTCAGCTCATCCCTCTCCTCTCCTCCTCTGCTCTTCTCTTGGCGGCCGGCAGCCCGCCGCTGCACTCTGCAGGGGCGCTCGCGTGATATCTCTCTCTTTGTATTGGACGGACGGATGGATGGATCACGGATTAATTGCTGCTCCATTGTTTGTTGTTGCGTTTCTGGATTCGCAGGTCACTCGGTGTTGCCGAATAGTCCGGTCCGTCGGCGGCCATGGCATCCAACGGCGTCGCGCCCAGAGGTACGTCTTCTCTGATAAGCATCCCCATTCACACTTCGGCCGGCGTGCCCACTCGCAGTCTAGTTCCACTTCCAATGATCGATCTGACATGTTGGGAGGCGGGCTTCCCCTGTATTGTGTGCGATTTTGGTTTATGTTGCTCGCGAGCTAGGATTTGGTTCTTCTCCATGTAAATCTAGCGCCTTTAGTTTCGTTCTACGGCCATTGGGGGGCGTTCTAGATGCTCCATGCTCCTGCTCTCATGTCTCAATCCTTTGTATGTGTACCGATGTATGGTATTTCCTAGTGTCCTGCAAAATACGACCACAAGTTGTATTTCTCCCCTTTGGTGGGCTCCACAGGTGGGAGTGACACAACACACTACTTTACTTGTTTGTATGTGTAACAAGCTACTGCGATTACTTTATTCTGTTATGGAGTAGTTTTCAAGTTTTGTTTGTACCATCGGAAGGGTGTATAAGCAACCATGGTTTATACATTCAGTGTGAAGAAGGCGCATTTTACATGGTTTTTTTTTTTTTAAAAAAAAGTGATGAGTCTAGATGATTCCCTATGTTCAGCAGTTGATAATGTTTTCTTCCTTGCTCACAGATGTATGTGTTGTTGGCGTTGCACGCACCCCTATGGGTGGTTTCCTTGGTGCCTTATCTTCCTTGCCCGCGACAAAGCTTGGCTCTGTAGCAATTGAAGGTGACATCCAAATAGTTTTCTTTTTTTTTTTCCTGAGCTACGAACAATGCATATCTGTTTCGCCCCAATAATAGCACTGACATGAGCATGGATGGGGCTGTTAGCTGCTCTGAAAAGAGCAAATGTGGATCCGGCCCTCGTGCAGGAGGTCTTTTTCGGAAACGTCTTGAGTGCTAATTTGGGACAAGCTCCTGCAAGGCAAGCCGCTCTGGGTGCAGGGATACCAAACACTGTTGTTTGCACCACTGTTAACAAAGTCTGCGCATCTGGCATGAAGGGTCTGGACCTAATTCATCTATCCATGCTTGTATAATCTGCTCACTGTTTAGTATCTGTTTACATGTGTGAGACATATATATGTCATCTGACCATGTTCTTCCTATTCTTCACACTCTGCAGCTACTATGTTCGCGGCAAGCAGTCAATTCAGCTGGGTATCAATGATATTGTTGTGGCAGGTGGCATGGAAAGCATGTCCAATGCCCCAAAGTACATTGCTGAAGCTAGGTATGCAAACTACTGTTTTAATACATCCAGTATCATGCTGCATGACCAAAGCACAATCTTGAGTTATTTGACAGATAAAAGCTGTTTACTTATTTGAATTGCACTTTCTACACTTGGTTTTAGTGATTCGAGCATTCACCATCAGAAAGACAATTAAAAATAGCGAGTTTTATGTTGAAATTATATATGTTCTTGGCTAAAACAGATTCCATCTGCTATAATTAATCTGTTAAACCTGCTAATTACAAATGCAGGAAAGGATCTCGTTTTGGACATGACACACTTGTTGATGCCATGCTTAAGGATGGACTTTGGGATGTATACAATGATTGTGCCATGGGAATGTGTGCGAGCTTTGTGCTGACAATCATGCCCTCACAAGAGAAGACCAGGTCTGTCACTGCAGATAATAGTAATTGCCTTCTGTTATAAGTTTATACCTATGTTTGTCAACACATAGCTGGTGGTTTCCAATAGTTGGCAATATTGCCGATTATTCTTTTGAGAACACACTGATTTTTTTTCATCACCCTCATGCCTTACTGTTTGAATTTCTTGTTCGCATTGGTTTTAAGGGTGCCCTGAGTTTTTTTTTTTTTTCATTACCACCATATCTCATACATCTGAATATCTCTTTCTTCTTCTCTTGTCTTTTTTTTTTTTTCCTTCCATTTTTTATCATGGTTTTCATTCTGAACAGTCTGGACTGGCATCTTCATTCCCAATCTCTATGGTGCATTAGTAGTTTGGACCTTTCTAGGAGCAGGGAATGTCAGGATTATAGCATGATTTCTAAGGAGGGCTTAATTGATACTCTGGTCTTCAAGGAAACCATTTATTTGCTTGCTCTGAAAGATGGAAGTAGATGTGCCATGCGAAAAATGAGTACTATCTGTGTCCTTCAAGCTGTATAGATATTATTAGTCTCTTAGAGGCTTCTCTTCAGTACACAGCATTAGAATTTGACACTTCAGTTATTTTCCTGTATCCGTTTTTATTTTCTTCTAATTATGTTCCTGTATCAGTTGCCTGGGAATATCTTCCCGTATATGATGCTATGTATTTTTGTATATGTTGCAGTGCAATATATTTGCCATTTCCAGTGTATTGATTTTACTTGTTTGCTCATAGGATGCTTTTGCTATCCAAAGCAATGAACGTGGAATTGCTGCTCGTGACAGTGGTGCTTTTGCATGGGAGATTGTTCGGTGATTTTCTTTCACTTTTCTAGAACTTGAAATTACAATATGTTTGGTTTCCTTATTATGTTCAATGTTTTGTCAAACAGATTGAAGTTCCGTTGGGAGAGGAAAACCACCTGTACTTATTGAGAAAGATGAAAGCCTGGATAAGGTAAATTTTCTCATGCAGCAAAAGACATAAGAGTGGCGTGCCCTTTGATTCATTATTTTTCCTATTGTGCAACAGGCCTCCTTACATGGAGACTTGTACAGATGATTGTTTCACTTATGCCACGCAATTTTTTTGTGTGTCTTAGTTTGACCCAGCAAAACTGAAGAAACTTAGCCCAAGTTTCAAGGAGAATGGTGGTACTGTTACAGCTGGAAATGCTTCTAGCATAAGGTAACTACTCGATGTTTACGTTATTATTCTTAAGTCATTTTAAATTTATCTTCAGATGTATTATAGTTCTTTTGATTTTGATTAACTATGGTGATAGTTAACTTCTTTCTTTACTTTGTTATTTTGTTGCTGTCCTGTGCCCATACCATATTTGACTTATGTTTGTTCTTATGAATTGGCACTCCTATTTATGTTTTTTTTTAGGTGCTTGGTATGCTCTACTTTGTTAAATATATGGTAACTTTTCTTTATGATTAGAACATAGATACATGTAAATGGTTTAGTATTGCATAAAAAATTAAAAAGGTGTTTGTAATGTCTTGTGCCCATTCAAAGGAAAATCAGGCTATGTGTATAATTTCCTCTTGGTTATCTTTGAAACTCTTTCATATCACTTTGCACTGGCTATTTTTACCATTGACTAGTACTGTCCAGTATGTAGTGCCTACTATTCTCTTCTCTTGTGTAGTTTCAGTCAGTCATATCTATTTTTCTCATATATGGATCAGTGATGGAGCTGCTGCATTAGTTTTGGTGAGTGGACAGAAGGCTCAAGAGCTTGGCCTGCAAGTTCTTGCAAGGATCAGAGGATATGCAGATGCAGCTCAGGTAAGTTACAGTAACAGTTGTTATCTCACTTGAGAGAGTAGAGTATGTTTAGTCTAGATTTGTACATTTTGATCTAAATTTTCAAGGTTATTGGGAGTATTTAGTTTTCTCAGACAGTTTTAGGATACTATTTTAGACATCAAAGTTTGTCAACTATTAAAATGGGACTCTGGAAGTTTATTTAGTAACCATGAATGTCTTTTTATACAGGCTCCGAACTTTTTACAACCACCCCAGCACTTGCGATACCAAAGGCCATTGCAAATGCTGGATTAGAGTCATCCCATGTTGATTTTTACGAAATTAATGAAGCATTCTCGGTATGTACTGACTACTTACAGTTTCTTTCAGTGAATAATCGATTTGTGTGATACTATCTATTTTTACTTTGAATACAGGCTGTTGCACTTGCAAATCAAAAGCTTCTTGGTATTCCTTCAGTAAGTGGCACCAATACTGAGCTGTCATTTCTTCTGTGTGAATTTAAAAGGCTAAAATGTCATTTTCAGAAAAATACACCTTGATTCTTTTGTATAGTTTGCTATATGCAGCAGCAGCATTTAATAGCATGACAATAACATGTTCTGTACTAACAACACATGTGCTTGCAGGAAAAGATTAACGTTCATGGAGGAGCTGTATCTTTAGGTCATCCTCTTGGGTGCAGTGGTGCTCGCATTTTGGTCACCCTTCTTGGTGTAAGTTTATCTTAATCCCTTTGTTTAAATAAAAGACGCACAATGTTTTAATAGTAGAAAAGTTGAAGGTAATCTGTAATTAAATAATGAATTCTGTCAAATATTTGAGGCCTTTAGCATATCATAGTTTGCCAGCTGGAAGGGTAAATTATCTGTACTAGTATATTGCTAGTAGGTTCTGTTAGTGATTTTTCTGTGTGCAAAATATCTGCAAATAGGAACTTAGGTAACCCTGCAAATTCAAGCTTCGACATTGATGCTTGACTCACAGATTATGAGAACTGTATCCATAGGTTCATATGACAGCATACTATTACCCATTGTTTCACAAATCTTTGGTATCATCTGTTGCCATCAATTTTGGGACATTGCTCATATGGTGATTGTTCCTCATAGTCCTTGTTTCTTTTGAACAGGTTCTTAGGGAGAAGGGTGGAAAGATCGGTGTTGCTGGTGTCTGTAATGGTGGAGGTGGAGCATCAGCTCTTGTTGTTGAGCTTCGCATAAGAAATATTGAACTCTGGAAGACTCAACACAGTGAGTATACCTAGTTCAATAGCATTCATTTATTACATGATGGAGCACTGAAAATGACCACAAGTTATCCCAGGTGCTGCTATCTGCATAATTCAACCAAACATGATTGAGCAATCATTCTGTTTTGCCACTTCATTAACAATAGCAGCACTACGTCGCAGGTGCAATCACTCTGGCAATTAGGACCAGCTCCCTGAGGCGACCTTGTACTCTACTCTTACGTTGATGTATGTTTAGTGTTGTAGCTTGCTGAACATTTCATAAGTCAATTCGACAATAAAGTGTGGTGTGTGCTTCTGCTACCTGCATCCGCAATAATAAGAGAAATGGAGCAGCCTCTTTGCTCAATTCTATCCATCTGTACATCCCATTTGGAGACTTTGGTTTTAAATTTTATATGTGAACTGAAATTCGTCTACTGAAACTCAGAGGATATTGCAATGGAGAAGCCGGGTTGCAGTCCAGGCAGATCAGGGGAAAATGAACAGGCTGTCAAGGTGTAAGTCAGTTGTGGTTACTGTTACTTCCAGTTGCCCTGGTCTCATCGATGAGATGAAGATACTTGGAGCCTGCATGCCTGCCTTTAGCTACTCATCACTACGACAGTGTTTTATGTGAATGGAGGTCTGCTCTGCTCTGCTCTGTTCTGTCTGTTCTGTTCTGAGCCGTGTGAATGGGTGGTTGCTCTGCTTCTGCTCTGCATCTGCTATAACATGCTCTGTCATCTATCTCCTTGTGTTTATTAACCGCTGTCAGTCTCCAAAATTGAGATGGATGCTAATCATGTTGATATCATGAATGGAGGAGTCAATCCACCAATAATACATCGATTTGGATTTGAGGTCCCTCCCATATGTGGCCTTTAATCATACGTCTATTCTACCTATATGTACTAGTAGTCTTTACTAACAGTGCCTTTCTCCATACCCTGCACGGCACGGCAAGTCCGTCCTTTTCTCTCTCTCTCTCTCTGTTTCGATGATCGATGAGGAAAAATGAAACGAAAATAGCTCCTCGATCGTCCTCAGCATTCAGACTGGAGGCGCTGCGGCCTTCTTTCCCCTCAGCTCCAGCTCGACGTCGGCCTCGGAGCTGGCTGCCGGCTTCTTGAACCTGTACCAGCGCGCGCAGACGACGAAGTAGACGAGGTTGACGGCGGCCATGGCGGCGATGACGAGGTAGAAGAGGTCGACGCGTCCCTGGTTGAGGTCCTGCGCCAGCCAGTCGGGTCGTCCGTCGGGGCCGCCCGTGGTCCGGTGCACGACGGTGATCATGAGCCCGCTGGCGTAGCTGGCGATGGCGAACCCCATGAACAGCAGCGCCCCCGCGACGCTGCGCATGTTCTCCGGGAACTGCTTGTAGTAGAAGTCGACCTGTCCAATGACGGCGAATGCCTCGGAGAGTCCGGCCAGCATCTGCTGCGGCACGAGCAGGAAGCATGAGGTGGCGTCGCCGACCGTCCGACGGTGCCTCTCGACGGCGGCGGCGACGAGCATGGTGACGATGGAGAGCACGATCCCGGTCCCGATCCTCTGCAGCTGCGAGATGCCGCCCTCGCGCTTGGTCACGCGCTGCATCGCCGGCACGAGCACGCCGTCGTAGAACGGGAGCCACAGCGTGAGCGCCAGCATGTTGAAGACGACGAAGGAGCCCGCCGGGATCTGGAATCCGCCGCCGCCGATGTGGCGGTCCGTCTGCATGGCCTGGAGCACGTTGTAGTTGCCCAGGTTGGTGAGCACGATGTAGTAGACGATGCCGGACGACCAGACTGGCAGCAGCCGCGCCAGGCACTTGACCTCCTCCACCTGCTGCAGCGTGCAGAGACGCCACGGGTTGTTGTTGGCGTCGGCGTCATCAGCGGGGTGCGCACGGCGGCCTTGTCGAGGCAGAGGAACTGGTCCGTGTAGGCGATCTTGGAGACGAGGCTGCTCTTGTGCGGCGGGTCGTAGAGGTCGGCGGGCGACGGCTTGGGGAGGCGGCGCTTACGCGCGGCGGCGACGAGGACCTGCGCGAAGCTGGTGAAGGGGCTGCCCTCGGGTCGGACGCGGACGTAGAGACGCGTGCCCATGAAGAAGAGCGCGCAGGAGAGTCCCATGAGGCGTGGCGGGGACGGCGAGTCCGAGCGCCCAGTTAACGTTGCTCTGGAGGTAGATGATGACGGTGGCGGAGATCATCATGGCGATGGTGAATGTGAAGTAGTACCAATTGAAGAAGCTATCGATACCCCTTCTCCCCGCGGGTGTACGCGGGTCGAACTGGTCGGCACCGAAGGCGAGGTTACATGGCCGGATCCCGCCGGCACCGACGGCGAGGAGCGCGAATGAGACGAGCAGCACGGCCATCTGGAGCGTGGACGGGGCGTTCGGGTGCGGCGCGCCGGCGACGGTGGAGTTGGGGTGGAGCGCCGGCACGGCGGCGGTGAGCGTGAGGATGATCATGCCGAGGAAGGAGGCGATGGAGGCGAGCGCGATGGTGGCGTAGCGGCCCAGGTACGAGTCGCTGAGGAAGGCGCCCAGGAGCGGCGCCAGGTTGACGGTGCCCGACCACAGGCTCAGCAGCGTGGCGGCGCTCGCACCCGTCATGCCGTACACGGTGGTCAGGTATACTAGCAGGTTCGCCGTCGTGCCGATGGTGCCCAGCTTCTCGCACGTCTCGTTCCTGGATGCCATGCCCATCATGGTCGATTAGCGACTGTTGATTAGCGATTGCATGCGCTTAATTTACGTTCATGGATCTTTTTAATTTCGTTTAGCTCAATGAAAATGAATGCTCGATCGAGCCGATCGAGTGATGCACATACATACATGGCCTTGCAGCCTTGCTGGGTGCCACGTAGGGACGCAGTTATTGGCCGGGTTGGCTTTTCGATTGGGTCCACTCCACGCAGCCACACACGGATCGATCCAATCCAAGTGACCAAGTCGGAACTAGGGTTGGATATGGAGCCAGCTCGGCTCGTTAAGTGGCTCGGCTCGTTATAGGCTCGGCTCGTTATGGCTCGTTATATAAACGGTAGGAAGGCTGCTTCGGCTCGAACTTTGTTAGTGAGCTCGAAGCTGCGTTTCGTTTGGCTCATGAGCCAAAAACACAAAACATATGCACAAAGATTATAATCGTAAATCGTGAGAAACACATCACATGCATATATAAAATGAAATAAACAAAATACACATGAATTTTACAATGAAAAATATAAGTATGCTATTATTTATGACCATGATCCATCATCCTCCATTGATTGACTCCATTAATCCATATAGTATTTATTTACTTATCTTGGCTCATTTCCTTGAGCCATTCGAGCTGGCTTGTTACAAAACGAGCTGGCTCATTATAAAACGAGCCGAGCCATAAACGAGTGAGTCGAGCGAGCTACCGAGTTACGAGTTTTTCGTCCAGCCTTAGTCGGAACAGTGCATGCAGCCGCTTGTCGGCGGGCGACGCCGACGCAGGCAGGCAACCAGCACCAGCAGCAGCTGCTTTTTAACCTTTTCATTTGGCTGGTTGGCGGTGCCTACATCTGCATCTACATCTACATGCATGGTGCTTGAGCTTGTGCATGTGCATGCTAAGCTACCCGTGGGTCTGGTTCTGGTCTCCGATCCATCAAGGACGATGGACCACAGGACCAGTAGTTGTCCTCCAGTGCAGTAGCAGACTAGCTAGCAGTGCTGGGCTGCTTGCGTTGCCCCCAAATGATTGACACCAACGTACATCCAATTAACAGGTAACCATCATCACACCATAACACTTCACTTGATACAAGATGCTGGCTGCATCAGGCATACTTTTACACACTATATACGCTATATGCTAAACAAAAATAATAATAATAATAATAATAATAATAATAATAATAATAATAATAATAATAATAATACAGACATTTTATCCTAGGATTTTAACAAAATATCTGATTCTGTAGCCAGGCCACCGGCTTCACCAGCATTGGATGCAACCGGCGCACCAGGCTTGCATTCGGCATTGGGTCCATGCCTAATTAATTACCGATATGCATGCCGACCCTTGCCTTGCATGTGCCATTAATTAGTCCTTTCGTAATTGACGGCAGATGTTTATTAACGTTTCTTCACAATTTACTATAAATAGTTACTATAATCCTTGGTTGACAATATTTACAAGGCCAGTTACGAGAATGCATTTACCGGTCACCATACTAAATATTTATGATAATACTCTACTAGTTGGCTGTTAGGGTCGTCATAATGGTAATAAATTTAAGACTATCTACGTTCAATGGGTCGACGGCGTGCGGTGAGAAACAACAAAGCACTATTTTATATTGCGGGACCCACATGCTCATCTCACATGTTTCGGGACCACGTGAAATAGTGCAAATTTATTTGCATGTAGCTAGTGACTCTCTCTCTTACTTTTTCCCTCGCCGTCACATCTAGATAGCCCAAATAAATAACCACTTTGGCACGGCCTTACGAGAATGCATTTGATTATAATAATAAAATATTTAACGGTCACCACAACATTATCTTGAGTATTTGATTATAATAATAAAATAAAAAGTGGCATGATCAATTTACGTCGTCTGCACTAAGAAATATTTACTAGATTTACGAGAATATTTACGAGAATCTATGAGGTTTACGAGAAATATTTACAAGATTTACGAGAAATCCATGTGAGGTACGGAAAGATATACATAATTTGGTGCTTTCCAACAGTAACCAGCAAGAAAAATAACAAAATCAAATACTAAAATGTCGTCGTTCATCAGTCATACATGACACATGAACTTTTGGATGAAACCAAACTAATTCTCATCTGTATTTGTACAGATAAATCTAACAAAAATAAATCAAACTAGCAGGTAACCCCGCGCAAAGCGCGAAACAAGATAAGGCGCCATGTCCAACAAATTTGTAAGTGCATTGGCAAAGGTGGCATATATGTGTCAGTCAACTATGATTTAAATATAACATTTAGTTTTGTACCATGTACAAACAGATTAGGTTGATGACATTTTTATTTAGGGACGATAGGAACATGTGCAATGGGAGGAAAAATAAGTTGTGTTGTAGAACAATACACTTCATGCATAGAATTATGCAATCTTGGGCACTCTTGAAAGAACGTATAAGGCAAACTGAAGTTCTGTAAGCTAACTAAAAAGAAATCAACCTGAAATCCATGACAAAGAAATTGTTGTCAAATGTAAAAAGCACTACCGAGCTCACGGCTTTCCGTGGAGCGCGACGCACACGGAAAGGCTCTTTTCCCCACGGGAAAGCCGGAAAGCCGTCACGGGGAAAGAGGGGGTCGAGAAAGGGCCTTTCCCGTGAGCCGGGGGTACACGGGAAGGCCCTAACGGGGCGTTTGGGGCGGCGGCGTGAGCCCCCCTTTTCCGTGAGCCACCCGATTCACGGCTCACGGGAAAGGTATGACCTAAACGGCGTTTTATCGCCCTTTCCCGTGAGCCCCTACTTGGCGTGGCTCACGGGAAAAGGTTTTTTCCTTCTTTGCCGTGAGCATAGGGCACGCTCACGGCAAAGTTCCATAATCGATTTGCCGAGTGAGCGGGCCCTATGCTCACGGCAAAGAATTTTTTTATTATTTTTTTGTTCCAGTTCATATTTGCCACATATATATTGCATATAAACACATATATATCACAGATTGCATATATATCACATATATAGCGCAATAATCCACAAATAGGACTTATATTACATAAAATCCAAGAGTCACAAGTTCACAAGTTCAACCATGAGTGCAACCACAAGTTCAAGTACACAAGTTCTTCACCTAAATCATCACAACTTCACGGCCAACCCGGCCAGACCCTCCGCGGCTTCGTTCCCAAGGGTCCGCAGGAGTTTGGTTTAGGAGATGGGTTCGAGGCATTGTTGGTATTTGCTAAGCCTCTGTAAATATTTTGTATAATCCAAAAGTTTAGCGGATACGGTGAGCACTTCACTGGGAGAGGGTTTTAATATCGAATCCACAGGGAAACGGGTGAGGGAGACTACGATCTAATCTTAACCCAGAGTAGCACAAGACTTAAGAAGGTTGAGATAGTAGAGAGGATTACTAAGATATCTAATTCTTATCTCGTAAGCCATGTTAATATTATCCTTATTGGGACGTACTCAAAGGAAAGCAGGGGCCGAAACGTGCAATCCTCTAGCAACAGTGGTCCTACTTGGCCTATCCTACGGGATGTGGACTCCAAAGGAATCAATGGTACTGTCACTACCACGAACTACCACGCTCCGGAAGGTAGGGTGCATCTAACGAGATACCCGAGTCCAAACACCACGTTTGCACTACGAATATTACTCTAATCTAGGCGCGCATTAAAGTACTCAAAAAGAGACTCTGCAGACCAATAAGAATAATTATAAACAATATTACTTACTAAAAGAAGAAATAGATTACCGAGTAACTCCAAGTGTAGATTAACTTCCAATCGAGGTACAAGTGTGGAGATAGCACCAAACAGTAGGCACTTCCTCCATCCCTTCCCCCTCTCTATCTCTCTTGTTCTAAAGACTAGATCTATCTAGATCTAATCCCTTCTTGCATGCTAACTCTTCTAGTTCTAGTTATCTAGACCTAGAGGGAGACTCGTGGGTCTCGGCCTATTGATCTTGAATGATAATGAATTAGGGTTTCACCCAGGGGTCGTGGGGTCTTCTTATATAGCCATCGACGATGAACAGGGGACCCTTGGATCAAACCGACCTTGAACAATCCAGTGCAGGATGCAACCTCAATGTCGGTAGTGAACCGCCATAGAAAGAAAGAGGTCGACATGTGGGACCTACGGCGTCGCCATGGATCTTCCCCGGCGTCGCCAAAGCCCCCGGGCCACAACCACATCTCCTTCCTCCCGGTGTCTTCGGTGTCTTCTAGAATGTTTTAGTCCACTTTTTGGGTTGAGTTGCCTCACGGTCAAGTCTTGTCATCATTATGGGATGCAAACTCTTAGGTTTCTCACCGTTCTTATCTCGCTTTTATACATGCAGTCCTCGCAAAGTCATGGAATACCAAAACTTCGTAGAATTATATTAGTTAGACCCCTAGACTTATGTTGATATTTATTTTAAGCCCTTATTCCATGTTTAGTTGACTAGTAATATTATGCTATAACAGTGTCAACAAGCTCCCCAAGCTTACCCTTTGCTAGTCCCTAGCAAAGCCAAACTTAGCAATGGATCGGGAGTTGCTACAATGCTTTCATGCCTCAAAGTACACATGCTTTCAAACCAAATTTCTCCACCGGATAAGAATAAACTTTTTCAACTTTCAACTTACCCATATTTCCTTTAACCATAGAGCTTATAGCTTTTTCTTGGGATCTTGGGTAATTGAAAGATAGAACAATCAAGTCAAGCACCATATCTCAAACTCTTTGTTCAACTGTCATACGGAGTTTTTTGCAAGTTTTTAGAAATAAAACTCAAAGTTCTGGTATGACTCTCTCAAGTCTCTCATTTGTGGTATTTGTGGATCCTCACTAAGGCATCAAGGTTGTTTTGCCTTTCTCTCATGATATGTGGTATTTTTGGACTAAGGCAGTAGGGACACTATGCCTTCTTCTCTCTCACCCTATATATATCTGGAGTTCTAGGTGGGAGAAAACTAAATCTACTTACTAAACATATATTGTAAGTTCAAGCAATGGATCCAAAGTCACAAGTCACAACGATCAAGTGGTGCATGTGTATGGTGGATAGAATATGGTAGGGAATATAGTAAGGTGTATGGAATGAATGAGGGGGAAGCCTAATTCTACTTTTTGCTCCTTGAGGAATCATCTCTCTTTGGAATTTGAAAACATTGGGAGAACTTGGGTTGTATCTCTTTCTCTTTTCTTTATTTTTTTTCTTTTATGGAGGCGAGTATCTAAGTACCCATTGTTTTTGTGGGACAGGTTGTCCATTTTTAACTCTCCTTTATTCTTCTTTCTCTTTCTTTTTACTACAACCCAAATCTCTTTTGCAATAAACTTTTTGAGAGATAGACAAGAGTAACGGAGCTTTGTAGGTTATTGGCTGGATATGAAAGAGTGGAAGGGTGTAGGGAATATTTTTGGTTGCTCTATTCTAGGATAGGAGTAGAACATTTTTAGTGGATATAGTGGATGCATAATGGGTGTATATGGTGGTGTAATGGTGGATGCATTACTTCGAGGTGGAAATAGCATATACATGAATGGAGTCGAGTGGGGTGGAGTGGAATGTAATAGAGTTGAATGAGATGGAGTGAGATGGAGTGTACATGATCAGCATGACAAGTTTCTAAGGGTCGACAAAGATTGAACAAACTCAATGCAAAGCAAGCAGCATATATATATGTCAAAGGGTTTTCCTAATCTAGGGAGCATGTATATATATGGTTTGTGGTAGGAGATTCAACACTCGTCACACAGGAACTTATCATGTGCACTTTTTAAATTTCCAAAATAAATCTCAATTCTAGTGTCACTAGGAGTAAGATCAATAGCAACTCGGACTCTCATATATCATATCCGTCAATTATCTAGACTTTAGAGCAAGCAATTTGCAACCCACAGGTTTTCGGGTTTAAAGTAAGTCTCAAGTCAAAGCAGTTTTGCATTTAAGGCTCAAGAGAAATTAAGCTTGAAAGCTAGGTCTTGAAAAGGAATTACGACGAAGCAACTATTCATCATTTCCATGCATGAGATTTAGCTTTAGTGATCATTTTATATAGGTGGAAAAGAAACCTACGGTACACTCCTTTTATTTATTCCCAAACTCTAGCAAAGACTCTTTAAGCGACTAGACTTTTATAAAACTAGACTCCTAGCAAACTCTCTAGCAAACCAAGCAAACTAAATATTTAGCTAATAATAATAATACTATAGTAGAGATACTTATCGGGATAAGCTGGGGGTGCTCTCCCCAATTTGGATTGAAGTGTAGGGTCATTGATGATGAGGAAGTTGAGGTAGATGGCGATGGCGATGTCGACCTATCATGTCTCTCTTCCTTTGCATCTGCTGAACTCAAATAGACAACAAAGCTAGTGGAACTTGATTAAGCATTAGGGGTTAGCCACATTAGCTTCATGTGCCTAGAGATGGATCATGATTATTCTATGTAAAACTTCAGTAGGGAAAATATTTTTAGAGTTTTATAAATTTATATGCATGCAAAGAATTATGATGCAAATGCAACTAGATGAATGAATACTTATTTTTATGCCACCACGGTGAATATCTTTATGGGTTGTTACACACCACAAGATTATTCACATGGGGCTTTACTTGTTTTTCAATGCAATGCTAATGCGAAATTAAATATGCTAAAGGAAAAATGACTATGCAAAAGTAGTAAATATGCTAATGCAAGTTCTTGAAAAGATAAATATGATATGTAATGCTAGGAATTAAATATGGATAACTACCGGAGTTACCTTTTTTCGGCGAAGATTCAATGTTTTAAGTCCCTTGAACAAGACTACTTACCTTGGTTACTCCTTGAGTGTATCGTCGATCTTAACAAATTTGCATCTCCTAAGATGGTGATTGATAGATTTTGTCACCCATGTTCTTTTCTTTGGTCCAACATTTTGAAGTGAAATTTTGATAGTGAGGATTGGCGGCTTCTTGTTTTGAGTGCATGCTTTGTGGGTTCGGGACATCTACTTGTAGAATTTTAGGGAGTGAAGTCTTCTCCGCTTTTTGCTCAAAGTGTGTCCTGCGTGCAAAGACAAGGTAGAGATCAAGTGCATGGGCCCTGTTGGTGGGAAAACACCAACGAGAACCAAAAGTTCATTCTTCTCTAAAACCTCGGGCACATCAAACAAGATAAAGTTAATATTTACATGTTTCATTTTCTATAACAAGGGTGATAAGATAAGAGAAGATGGAACATGAATGTGAAAAATACATTTGCTAGTATGATTAGGACTATGAGATCAAGAAGGTGGTGTTAAGAACAACAAAACGAAACAAAACATGTTGAGCTAATGAAGTCGGATCAAGCAAGGGTGTTACTCTAACATGTTTGGTTCGTTATTCATGAACATGCCATAATTAAGAGAAAGCTTATTTATTGACAACTCACCTCAAGATGCTACCTTATTATTGGAGCATGATGGCCTTTGTAGCAACTTGTGGTGGTGCTTTTCTTTTGCTTGAAGCTTTCTTGATTTGGCCTCTTGTGTAGCTTTTCCTAACTTGCCTTCTTCCTCTTTATTCCATAAGGTTCTTCTATGTATGAGCGTGTCCTCCTTGTGAAAGGTTTGTTGTATCTTGCTTCTTCTCGGTGTGAGTCATCTCAAGACCCCCCCCAAGCTTATTCGAGAGTTTCTCTTTTTGTCTCTGCGGGGGTTAGTCCAACAAAGTATACTAATGTCTACACAAGCGAGTTTTTTAGTTCAATAACCAAATAAACTCCATGTCTAATTCAATTAAGGAAGGCATTCTAACCTAAGCACCATGCTTAATTTAAAAGCCTTTGGAAACACACTATCCGGCAGAGTAGCAAAGCATTCCCAAACCAACGCATACGATGGTAGACAAAAGTAGCATGGAAGCATAATAGGGATTGACTCAAGCGGGGAGATGAAAAGCATGACGATTATTTTGCAGATTAAACATGTTTCAAAAGGTAGCAAACAACCAAGATAATGTAGCAACATGATAAGGAAATATTTCTATGCATGTGATTTCATGTTGCATGAGATGATTGGTTAGGCATACCTTACATTGTCATCCTTAAGCTCTTCTTGCTCTAGACCTGAAATGATTAGTAACAAAAATACCCGAAGGAATATTTCTTCATTCATATCTCTATGCTCATTTCACAAGGGTATTATAGCAATAAGGTAAACACTCATGTTATTTCTCAAGAAGTGCTTGTTTAAGGACGGCAAGCTCGTCCTTAGGAAACCTTTTGAATTAAGATTCATGATGATGAAGTGGTTTCCCTTCCAACATCAATCTACCTCAAGATTTTATGCCAACGAGATCTAGAATATTTATTATAGATGTATGCATCTACAACCACCCTTTCAAAATCTATAGGAGGAGAGAGAATGAGGGGGTTGAAGATCTCGTGTGGGATAGTGTGAGAGAGACTTCGGTGATTGAGGGAAGGTGATCATGTGAACATGGACTAGATGGCGTGTCTATGAAGCAGCTCTCATACTCACTGATGTTGTCTTCCTTCCCAAACTCCAAGGTTAATTCATCATGGCTATCTAAAGGATCCCTTGGGTTTGTGTCTCTCGGGCTGATAATATCTAAGATGTCGTCCATACAATCAATGGCTGTGGTACATAGGTTTTTAACATTCTCAAGCCATTGTTGTTGTCCTTCTTAGTTTTCACGAGAGTCTTGATGATTCCCAAACTTGGGTTGTTTTGGTGAATTTCTAGGATCATCACGAGTTTCAAGGAAGGGAGCATATGTAGATTCATCGGGGACAAGGATGGGTTTAGAGATAGGTTCGAATAAATCATCTTGTCTAGGCATAGAAGGGGAGAAGATAAGAGTGTCTTCTAGATAGCTTTGCTCTCCTTCTATGGCATGATCAGACATGCCATCCTTGGGTTCTTCCCAATGTCTTTTAAAAGGATAAACATATTCAATAAGAGACTTCTCCTTAAAAGAATCCGAATTATAGTCACTTAGAGATCTCTTATAAGAACATTCAATAAGAGACTTCTCAAAATAATCTGAATTGTGGTCACTTATAGGTCTCTTGTATGGATGAGAATTTATTATTCTCCCAAAATCACTAAGGCTAGGTTCAAAAGGGTCTTCCAAAGGTGAAATTTCTTCTTCCTTTGGGGGATTTTGGAATGTTGATGGTTCAGGATGGACAGCTAAGTCTTGGGATTGGAATTGTTGCGAATTAGTTATCGTAGTTTTCTTTCCTTGATCGGAGGGTGATTCTTCCTTTTTCTCGAGAAAAGTTCTAGTGGAGGTGGCTGAAAGGTCCCTTGTGGTTTTTGGTAATTGAGTGTCAACATTAGGTGAACTAATATGTGTGATTGAGATAATACACAGGAAATTAGTTCACACATGTGATGATGCAATGAAGGGCGTATTGCATATGAAACATGACATGGAGTCATGTGACCAAGGTGGTGAAGATCAAGACAAAGACTTGGCTTGAAGGACCGGTTGCAAGTGTGAAGGGCAAGTCATTGGACTTGGCCGATGGGCCAAGCGCAATAGCGGTGAAGAGCAAGTGAGGTCAAGATCGATGGACCAAGAAGGTCATGTGATGATATGGAGTGGATCATATCATTCTTGATCGTGTTGGTGCATCTTATTTGCATCGGCGCACTTGGAGATGGAGCGGAATGGAAATCGCCAAGGCAAAGGTATAACCTATAGGGCATTTCATTTCGCCGGTCATTGGAGCTTAGAAGTTTATGACCGGATTTAGGATAGATGGCCGTACTATCAAGAGGGGCAAACTTGTTTGCATATCGGTCATCTAGTGCCACTTGTGCGATCTAACTGCGGCGTGTTAGGATCGAAAGTGGCGTGACAAGAGCTAACCCGGCCTTTGAAATGATTGTGAAAATGCTAACACACTTGCACATGGTGATGTACACTTGGTGGTGTTGGCACATTTACAAAAAGCGGCGGTGATTGCGAGGGTTGAGTTGGGTTTGGGAGGCAGCTCACCCTCCCCGCCGAAGCTTGCGGCGGGATTGGCGCTTCGAGAAAATGAGATGCATATATTTTCTATTGCGGCGGATGCATCGCGGTGGTGAAAACATGCTATTCCTCGTGCTCAAGTTTGGTATACTTGATGGGTAGCATGTCGAAGAGAAGCGTCGGTGTTTCGGTGGAGTTTTATTTGGAAATCGTCGGCCGGCCGGACCTTCGGCCGGGCCTTCGGTGCGGCGGCCGGGGACGCACCCGGCCGCCCGCTCCGGTCGATCGTCGGCGGAGAGCCCTCGCGAGGCCGGTTTTGACCGGACGAGGGGCCGGACGCCCAGATTAAAGTACTCAAAAGAGACTTCGGACCAATAAGAATAATTATAAACAATATTACTTACTAAAAGAAGAAATAGATTACGAGTAACTCCAAGTGTAGATTAACTTCCACCAGGGTACAAGTGTGGAGATAGCAAACGGTAGGCACTTCCTCCGATCCCTTCCCTCTCTCTATCTCTCTTGTTCTAAAGACTAGATCTATCTAGATCTAATCCCTTCTTGCATGCTAACTCTTCTAGTTCTAGTTGTCTAGACCTAGAGGGAGACTCGGGGTCTCGACCTATTGATCTTGAATGATAATGAATTAGGGTTTCACCCTAGGGTTAGGGGGTCTTCTTCTATAGCCATCGGCGATGAGGCAAGGACCCTTGGATCAAACCGACCTTGAACAAGCGGTATAGATGCAACCTCAATGTCGGTAGTGAACCGCCATAGAAAGAAGAGGCGACATGTGGGACCCACTTTGGCGGTCGCCATGGATCTTTCTGGCGTCGCCGGGGCCCGAAACCACAACCACATCTCCTTCCTCACGGTGTCTTCTAGAATGTTTTAGTCCACTTTTTGGGTTGAGTTGCCTCACGGTCAAGTCTTGTCATCATTATGGGATGCAAACTCTTAGGTTTCTCACCCGTTCTTATACGCTTTTATCGTTCGGGTCCCTGCAAAGTCATGGAATACCAAAACTCGTGGAATTATGTTAGTTAGACCCCTAGACTTATGTTGATATTCATTTTAAGCCCTTATTCCATGTTTAGTTGACTAGTAATATTATGCTATAACGGTGTCAACGGCGTGAGATTGAACACACGTAGGCAAAGATATTGCATTTGTGAGACAAAATTCAAGGTAGATTCTATTAACATGAAAAAAAAAAGCAAGATAAATTGTTAGAAATTTCGGTGAGAACCTCCCACGCGGGGAGGTTTCCAATACTACAAACAAAACATACGGCACGATGGCCGGACAAACACGATCACATCAAAGGCACGATGGCCGACAACTGCGGCGAAAACGGCAATGGCGAGCGGACGGACGACGGTGGGCGGTCCTCCTCCCCTCTTCTCCGCCGTGGGCGGTGGCGGTCTGGTCGTCGGCGGCGTAAACACGGAGCGTTGGGGGCGGCGGCGTCGGGAGCCGAGGCCGGCGGCATCGGGGGCCTCCTCTTCCCCCTGCCCTTCCTCTTCCCTCCTCCTCCCCTCCCCCGGCCTCCTCCTCCTCCCCCCCCCCCCCCTCCCCACCTCCTTCCCTCCTCCTTCCTCCCTCTCTCCCCTTGGTGGCTGGTAGGGAGGGGGCGGCAGCGTCCGAGGCCGGGAGGGGCTCTTTGGGCGCGTCCGGGTAGGGGAGGGCGTGGCGGCGTCGGCTCGGCGGGGCGTGGGCGAAGCGGTGTCGGATTAGCGGCGGCGCTGGCCGGGGCCTTTGTCGGGGCGGCGAAGCGCCCTTGGTGGAGTATGGCCGGGCGGCGTCGAGGCGGCCGGCGCGTCGGGGCGGTGCGTGTCGGAGCGAAGCGCCCATGGCCGGCTTGGCCGAGCGCGTCGAAGCCCGAAGCCTTGGCCTTGGCCGAGAATGACGCGCGGAAGCGGGCGTATGGCCGGCAGCGTCAGACGTGGCCAGCAGCGAAAGCGATGTGAAGCCTTGGCCGGCGGCACGAGTCTTGTGCGAAGCGGTGCGTCGAAGCGGCGTCGAAGTGAGTGGTGGCAATGGCAGCGTCGGTGGAAACTTTTCGTTTTAAAATTCTGTGAGCCTTTCCGTGAGCACCGCGATCTAGCTCACGGTAAGAGTCCCCCTTTCCGTGAGCCGCCGTCGCTCACGGAAGGGGGTAAAAACAAATTTGTAAAGGTGCGCCGCTAGGGGTGAGGACCACTCCTTTCCCGTGAGCAAACCCTAAAAGCTCACGAGAAGGGAACCCCTTTCCGTGAGCAAACCTAAAAAGCTCACGGGGAAAGGATTTTTGGAAAAATAATTTTTGCTCTCTCTTTCTTTTTTTCTAGAATATATTTTCAAATTTTGATCGAGATTACTTCAAAAAATACCTTGTCACATTCACTCACCCATACATAATTGATGCTTTTAGCGAAAAAATTGACCATTATTTCATGTGGTTTTATCTCTATTTGTATTTACTTAATTACAACATAAAATTATAATAATTACCAAAATAATCCAAGAAAATCCCAAAAATTGACATGAGACAATATCGATGTCTATTGCATATAGAAAAAGTTTCATAGCCAAACCACAAATTGATCGCCACATCCACATGAAATCACCTTTGGATGATTCTCAACAAACATGAAACTTCTCGTAGATGTTGGAGCTTGTGAACATCGTGTGTGCCAACTTGTGTGAAACCCTCCCAATTTTTTATCATAGCCTCGGCATAAGATATCATGACATATTATCAAATTTCATGATTTTTGCACATCGGTTGATTTTCTAGAATTTTTAAACCACTCGAGCACGGATTAACGTTCATGATTTCATATTATTAAGATGTTCAGATTTGGTTTTATTTTTATATGGAAGGCCTTACTTTGTGTTGAGTAAGAGGAATATAAATTTTTACTAAATTTTTTTCAAAAATTTCAATCACTTGTAGTTCAAATTTGGCTTCATTTCAAAAATTGCCGTAAAAGAGAATAATTACCTAAATATATTAAATAAAGTTAAAAATTAATCAAAATTAAACATGGAGTGCCATATGATATGTAGGAAGTGTAGAAAAAGTTTAGAGCCCAAAAACCAAAAAAAAAAAAAAAAAAAAACGACCTTTGCTTGGTGGCCGGGGGACGACTCACTCAAGGGGGGGGTCTTTTTGCCCGAGGCGTGCATATGCTCACGGCAAAGGCGCCTCATGGGAAAGCCTTTCCCGTGGGGCCGGACGGAGGGCTCACGGGAAAGGGCGGCGGGCGGCGACGGCCCCCGGCGCCCTTCGTGGTGATTTGGGCCTCACGGGGAAAGGAGGAGGGCCTTTCCCATGAGCAAGCCCCTCACGGAAAGGCTCTTGCCCGTGTGCGGCGACTTTCCGTGGGCGCCTTGCCTGCTCACCATCTAGCTCACAGGAAAGAAATTCCCCACGGGGAAAGTCCCTGTTTTTCGGTAGTGAAGCCAGCAGCCAATCAACAACCGAATGGGTTGACAATAGGTCTATAAAGATGGCCAATAGGTAATAGAACAGGAAATCAACAAGCTTCAAAGAACACCACTTTTGTATAACTAAATTAAAAGCTCTCTATGATTGACACGATTGCTTAATGTTGATAGGGGAATTAACTTGAAAAAGGAAATGTGAATCAGCAAACTGGAAATGCAGAAGCCTTGCAATCACTTTTCATATCTTTAACTTGACAACTAACCTGCATGGATGGCATGCCAAGGTCAATAAGGATAACGTCAACTCCAGAAGAGTCAACCGCTGGATTCTCATCCACACTACTGAGAACTTGCTTGATGTACTTGAAGTTCTTGACATGAGTGTAGGCAGGTAGCGTCCCTTTCCGTACTGGCAAGGAAACACAGCCCGAGAGGCATTCTGTCAAATAGCAAGCGGGCGAGCACTCAACAACATCACATCGAAAGTGGTGGTGAGATTCAGAGACCACACTGAGAGTCTGAGACAGAACAATAGGAGTGAGAGCCAGTGGATACGTACGGGGAGGGTGCAGTCGACGAATGAGCGGAGCGGGCGGGGCCGGCGGAAGGTGGACAGGACCTCGCAAAGCACGACGGGGACCTGGTGCTCGAGGGCGCGCTTCGGGGCTCGGCTGGGCTACAACTACATGGGTTCTCCCGGGCAACGGTGGGTCGTGGAAGGATGGCTCTGGCGTCGGCGGCGGCGGCAAAAACGGGCGCACGCGGACTGGCCGAAGCTGCTGGGAGTCCGGCGGCGGCGCCGGCACGGACGCGCGCGCGATGGGGGCGATGCAGGGGCGAGGCGGCTCACCGTGCCTGCGCTGAGGAACGGCTGCGTGCCGCGGGCAGGCTGCTGCCACGCCGGGGCCGGCCGCTGCAGTGCGCCGTGCCGCGACGCCGGTGTAGCGTGGGAGGAGACACAGCGTTGCGAGGAGCCGCGGAGGATGGGCAGAGCATTTGTCGGCGCTGGTAGGGGCAGAGACGGATCGAGGGGTGGCGGCGCGCGTCGGCCAGAAGCTTCGCGAGGCAGCCGAGGTCGCGACGTGGAGGGGTGTGATTCGGAGGGCTAGGATCGGACGGCTCGAAAGCGTAGCTGTTCCCAGAACAGTGATACGAGTCTTGTGACGGAGGGAACCGCTTCTACGAAAACTATAGGTATGTATAGATAGGTCATGCTGCATGCCTGAAGGGGCCTGCCGCCGCCATGCCATCGCGAAGGTGGGAGGTGACATTCTGTTGCTAGGCCGCCGCCGATCAGGGGCACTGCACCGCTGGGGCCACCATGCGCGTGACGGAAGCCGCTCCGACATCGTGTGTTGCCATCCGACTGGGGCGGGCCACGTTGCCGCCAGAGCCGACATCCGTGCGAGGCGAGCAGCTCCGTCGACGGGGCCGCCACTCGAGCAAGACCGGCTGCGTCGCCGGCCGGCGAGGGAGTGCTGTCGAGCGGGGTGAGTAGCGCCTCCACAGGGGCCACCATCCATACGAAACGGGGTGACACGGTGGAGGGCCGCACTGCCGCCTAGGGCTACGTCGCGCGATGGAGCATGGAGCTGAGCCGACGGGCAAGCCACGCCACGCCCATGCGCAAGGCGAGGTCGCACGGGGAAGAAGGTTGCCGACGGGATGGGGACGCGGGTGAAGGATGCGCTGCGTCAGGCTGCCGTGCGCCACATGAGCCGGTAAGGCGAGCACATGCCGCCGCCATCGTACAGGGGTAGGGACGAGGAGGCCGTCGCTGTCGGGGTGCTGTCCACGCAGGCATCGTCGTAGTTGTGTGCTGCCGTCCGCCTCTACCCATCGTAGTCGTACAGCTGGTGACGATCTGCTCAAAACACCGGCCTCCCCATGCATGGAGAGAGCCGGCCACGATCTGCGCCATGCTCCAGGCTCCGTCATGCAGACCAAGGCAGCAAGGGACCACGCCGCAGCTATAGATGTACATTTGGCCCGTGGCCCGTAGCCCGTCCGAGGCCCGGCCTTTTTGGCCCGGTGCCTGGCACGGCCCGGTCCGTTCCCAACGGGCCCACGGGCGGCACGGCCCGACAGCCGGACCGGGCCATGGGTCGCTGCCTCGGCCCGTGGCACGGTGCGCGGCACGGCCCGGTCAAAGATGCGGCCCAGTGGCAGCCCGTCAGCTGGCCTGCTAACTTTTCTTTTTAGAAAAGGCCGGCCTGCTAGCTGGTTGCCTGGGACTGCCTAGCGTTGGTGGGCCTGGTGCCTCCATCGACCACGTGATGGCGCTGCTGGCCTGCCTGCTGCCAGAGCTAACAAGGCAAGCAGGAAGTAGTGTACTGGTCTGTACTAGTTCGTCGGCCAGCGCGCGGCGGCAGCGCTGCAGCAGCGCCAACGCGCGGTGGCGGCCAGCAACGGCGGCGCAGGGCGCCGGCGGCGGCGCAGCGGCCAGCGGCGGCGCCGGCGCGCGGGGCCAGCGGCGGCCGCGGGCAGCGCGGGAGCAGCGTGGCGGCCGCGCCAGCGCGTGGCGGCGCGAGAGGCGCTGGCGGCGGCGCTGCAGCAGCGCCAGCAGCGCGGCGCGCGTAGCGGCGGGCGGCGGCAGCAGCGCCCATCGAGCTCACCGCCGACGGGCCGGCCCGATGCCCGGCGCCGGCGTGGCGATAAAATGGCCCGGGCGGAGGGCCATGGGCGAGGACGCGGCCCGGCGCGGTGGAGGCACGGCCCGGTGCGGCCCGTGGCCCGACGCGGCCCGCAAGGCGGGCCAGCCTGCCCGGCCGGCGGGCCACGGGCGCACGGGCGGCCCGTTGGACATCTATAGCCGCAGCCCCAAAGAACGCTCGTCGGAGGTACCGGATCCCATGCCACCGCTTCTTGGAGAGGTCTGCATGCGGAGAGAGAGAAAACAATTAGAAAAAATGTGAGAGAGGTCAGCACCGAGAGGCAATAAATCAAATTTTCGTCTTTTGATCCCAGTCAAAGCAGCAGTGATTTAGGAGAGGAAGACTTATTGCCAGCTCATAATGAGCCATGCATGCAACGGTTCCAGGCTGGGTGTGGACGTTGCTGGCGTAGTAGGTTGGTCCGCAGTTTGGGTCTGGCCACAGAATTTGGTATTTTGTAGCTAGCCACACAGTAATATATATACACTATAGTAGCAGTTGTGTGTGTGAAAGAAAGATGCGTGGTATAACAATATGCAACTCTTAGTTTTATATATATCCACCAAATTAATACAAATAGTACTTACAATGAATAATCAGCTAGCAATAGGCATCTATGAAATTCAGTACGTAGGTACGCACGGGATAGTATCGCTGCTACAGAAAATCTTTTACGAGGCATCCACACGATTAAATATGCAAATACGAGATTGGTGCTCGGTTAAACTAGCTTAATTAATTTTGATTATTAAATTTACATATAGTGAATATTAATAACATCTACTATATATGTCTCTAATAATAATAACTAGCAGCTTTACTTAAAAAAATATCTCTCAAAATTAATTTCGTTGCACTTATTGTGTATCGGAATTAAATGTTATATTTTTTCTATATAATCAAACCGCTGATTGTTTTACTTTTTTGAAAATTGCATGTTTTATGAAGGAAGGAGGGATGGACACGGACACGCCTCAGCTAGCACGCAGCTTCCTCTCTCTATCGTTTCTTCTACCAGTAGTACAGTACACACAATTATGTATGTGTGGCGTCAAGCGTACAGTACTGCAGAGACGCCGTTGAAAGCGACAAGAACCAGGCCGGGCCGCACACATAAGTACTCACGCACATGCACGCGTTTCAGACCCATCACCCACACATAAGTAGGATGCATGCACACTGAGACACGTCTGGTCTGTCACGCGCTCCCTACGGGGGTGATTGGTTGCCCACATGGGATGGTGCAAAGGGCCATCCGGGTTCATTTGGTACCAGGAAGCGTCACGTTTGGTTCTTTTGACTTGCATGATTTCCCTGCATGGTTTGATTCATTTCAACCCCTCCATCCGGCTCACATGGGAAGCTCGCGAGCTTCCCATCTCGGCCGACGACGGTAGTGCCGCCCGGCGTTGTCGCGTTACCTCCTCCACCTCCCTTGTGTCTCACTCTCCTTTGCCTCACTTTCTTCCGCCGCCGCCCGGCGTCGCGTCGCATCCTGTGGCGCCCTTCATGCTCGCCTCGCCCGGCGCTCGACTCAGCGTCGCGTGCTCGCCCGCCCGGTCGCCCGCCGGCGTCGAGGGAGTCGGGAGAGCAGCGGCGGCGGCTCCGCCTGCGCCCGGCCACCGGCGTCGATCCTCCGCCCGCGCCGGCACCTCGAACACGAGGTCCTCCAGATCCGGCACCCTCACTGCTCCTCCTCGGCCCCTCCGGACTCGGGACCCGCCCGGCGGCTCGCTCCCCGCCCGCTGCGTCTGCGGCGGCGGTGGCGGTGGCGCTGCGGAGGAAGGCGAGCCCCGCCCGCCGCCGGCGGAGCTTAGGGGCCGGCTCCTCC
This sequence comes from Hyparrhenia diplandra, assembly GCA_015847255.1. Taxonomy (NCBI): domain Eukaryota; kingdom Viridiplantae; phylum Streptophyta; class Magnoliopsida; order Poales; family Poaceae; genus Hyparrhenia; species Hyparrhenia diplandra. Next base: position 331,014 of record JADLZK010007406.1, read on the forward strand.
GTCCATTGCTTCTTGCGGTTCGCCCGTGGCGGCGGGCGTTGGGGCCCGTGGTCGTCGCGCCGCTGGCGAATCGGAGCGGGACTTCATGGCCCGGCGGTCGGGCGCGGCCTTGCTCGTGGAGTCGACCCACGGCTTAGATGGCGGCCGGGCTTTGGGCGCGGCCTTGGTGAAGATGGGCATTTGCACAATTTCGTTTCACTCTCGGGGTTCATGGCGTAAAAATGCACGAGAGAAGCCTTTTCATATATAGGCTTAGTTGATTTGTGAAACAACGAGGGGTCCCTAAGCGCAAAAGACTCTACTCACGGCGGGAGCGCGTCGCGGCCCAGCCGCGGGAGATGGCTTCCGGTCTGCTACGCCGCCTTGAGCTCGCAGGAAGCGGTCGCGGCGTGCCTCTCCGCCCGATCCGCGGGGAAGGGCGAGCTCGGCGCGGCGCCAAGCTCATCGGTGGAGTCGAGTCGGTGCGCGCGATGACCTCCTCGGTGCGCTCGACGACCCGGTGCGCTCGGCGTCAAGCTCATCGGTGGAGTTTCTTGCCCTCGCCACGACCTCCTCGGCCTGCTCCTCAATCGCGGCGTGGTCGCCCGAGCTCGACCAGCCGCCGACGGCATTGGGCGCGATGCTCGCTGGTAACCTCACCAAGACCATAGTTAGGTGCGGCACCTTGTGACGTCTTGGGCAACCAAACGGACTTCGCTACCATCTTGTACCAAATCATTTTTGGCAACCAAACAAGGGAGATCGTATGAAACGAGCCCGGACCAGAGGAGCCTGCTTGGCCCTTTCGTCCCGGCTGGTCTGATTCAGGGCAACCAATCAAACCCTACATGCATGGCATTGGCATATATGGACCCCCTGTAACGTACACGTACAGTACGTACCTGATTTTTCAGGAATGAAGCAAGTATATATTTTAGATTGTTCAACCTATGTCCTTTCAAATACCATCGATCTCGCGTCAAATGCATGGCTTCTATATATAATTAGTAGCCAAAATCAACCATGCATATATATATATATATATATATATATATATATATATATATATATATATATATATATATATATATATGTATATGTATATATATATATATATATATATATATATATATATATATATATGGGCATGCATATACATATCTCTCTTCAAAACATGCATGCACTACAAATAAGTATAATCAAGTAAGTTGATAACCAAACTACCTAAAAATCTGTAAAGAAGGAAAATAAGTCTTTCACCAAACTAACAAGACTAGTTTAGGTGTGTGTGTCTACCTGCCTGCCTCTGCTGCGTGCTTTTTGATTTCCTGTCTATGATGTATATCGACACGTCAAGCGGGCGGGCCAGTATTGCGTGCAGGTTCGGGTACGTTGCAGGCACAACAATACTCTGAAAGCAGTTCACCATGCACACTTTTTGAGTTGCTGATTGCTGATGCTGATTTATACCGATTTGTTGTGAGAGAAAGTACTACTGCCGCGGTTGACGGCTGGTGGCTAGACTGATTTGGTGTGAGGGAAAAACGCCGTTGGCTGGTGGCTGCCAGCCGAACGAGATGGCACGCCTGTCCCTGCCCTCCAAACCAAACCGGCCATAATAATAAACTACTACCTACTGTAGTAAAACTAATTAAGTACTGTGTGGATCATCAGATCACGAATAATTCAAATCCTCGAAGAGAAAAATGCATGCATTCTTTGTTTTTTTTTTTTTTTTTTGGTTTCAGAGACAGAGAGACAAAGAGAAAGGACGACCCGTGATACGATACATGTAGGGCTGTCGTCCCAGCCCCAGCCCATGATCCATTTTCTTTCACATGCCGTAATTCAAACACTACTCTCTGCTCTCCTGACAACAAGCATTCTAGACAAGTAGACCAAGTTTCACACTTTCTCACAGACGTGGTGAAAAAAATGGAGTAAAATTTACGAACGGGTCCTCAAGCATAGCAGAAGGTGTTATCTCAGTTTTTCGAACTTAGAAAAAAAAAGATGCCTCTTTTTTTTTTTTTTTTTTTGTTAAAACTGGAGAGGCGGTAAGGCCCCTACAGAGCTTTATTAAAAGTAAAGAAATAGTGTTGCAACAAACAAGATGCCTCTTTTCGTGTCTTTAATAAACTGTAAACTTGACCCAAGGTGTCATATATAGGTCCACAACTAAGGAAAATACCGTACCATTTTCGGATATCTGGATTTGGACCCAGATGTAAATATACATTGTTGTATTCTCGTCTACTGGTACACGTACGTACTATACGAACCAGCACCATCCACTCCTGATGGACGAGGACGACGACAGACCTGCTATATATCAACTGCAGTCAGTGTGGAAGTATCGACCCAGGTACGTACTGTACTGTAGCAGGCAGCGACATTTGGTTTTCCTCTCACACTGTCTCTTTCAAAGTTAAATAAATAAATTTAGTGAGCGGCGACGGTGAAGCACGCACGTAAAACCCGGCCGGCCAAAAGGAGGAGAAAATTTTACAGGTGAAGGTTCCGCCTTTTCAGACTAGCTAGTACGTCATCGATCACTAACCTGCTGCTGAATTGGTACTACCTGCCTCCGATCGAGAGTTGAATTCAGATTACTGATGATCCATGCGTGTGCCATTCATATATATATGTTACACGAATGCAGACTGGATCATGGGGAAGCTAAAGGTTTGCTAAAAACCAGATGGATCCTCTTGTTTAAAATATAACACCTGCTTTTTGAAAACCAGCTCCTCTTGCGTGCTTACTGAGCAATATATAAGAAGGATGGAAGTCAAGAAGAACGCGGATCATATCATCATCGAGCTACAGTAGTGATGAAGGAGTAAACGACTGCAGACAAAAGAGTCCTCTGATCGATCGTCGATGTAGTGGTACATGTGACTAAGTATGACATGCGATTAAGCAGCCACTCGATCAGTGCTCAGAGTAGAGTACTACTACTACATATGCTGCTACAGATGAGTGCAACTCCGTCCTCGATCTTACAGGACGAAAAACGTCAAGTCACATACACATATGTGTCACGGGCGGGCAACAGCTACTAGTGGCTACCAAACGTAACGATCCCATGTATCGAGCACGCCCGCAACATTTGACTACTGTAGCTAGCAGACAGCATCTTTGCAATTGTGCCCCCTTGTGCTCCGATCCATGACAAACGGCCGGTACACTCCGATCCAGCAGTAGTAGTACAGGTGTTCGTAGTGGCGGCAGTGGAGATCTGTCAGTGGCCGGCCGGTCAATGGATAGTGCATGCAGCTGCGCATTTGATCATGACCCGTATATCGATCTGATCAACAGATCATCGTCGACCCCATGGCGTTTTCACCTGTCACAAACACACACTAATTAGCTAGCAAGTGACTGGTGTACACATCGATCGGTCATCCGCGTGCGTGCATGCAGTGCCAAATTAAAGTGTACAACTGGGCCTTTGCCACTATGATATTCACGCACTACGACATACATGACTGACGGTGACTAGCTAGCTAATTAATAATAAGTTTTTCTCAAAAAAAAAAAGCTAATTAATAATAAGAGTAAAATGCACCTGGCTACTTAAACTATTCTATGGGTACTAGATAGGTACTCCAACTCAAAAACGTAACAGCTAGGTACTTAAACTATTCTATGGGTATACTCCAACTCGAAAACGTAATAGTCAGATACTTAAACTATTATATGAGTACCAAATAGGTACTCCAACTCAAAAGCGTAATAGTTTAATTACCCGGTACCTATAGAATAGTTTAATTACCCTGGCCATTACATTTTTGAGTTAGAAGTACCTATCTGATACCCACAAAATAGTTTAAGTACCAGGGTGCATTTTCCTCTAATAATAATGGCAGCGCGATGGGTCACTACTAGATCTGCAAAAGTACTATACTAGTATATATATCTTCTATGATAAGATACATATATATAGATAACTACGCTATACAGGCACCAGTCAACTGCATGCGTACATACAGGCACCAGTCAACGTACAGCTCAAGCGACACAGAGAGAGACATATACATGCATGTGTGTAGAGTAGAGACAAGCGACAGACACAGTACTGCAATGCAAGTTGATATACAGGCACCAGTCAACTGTATATGTGTTGATTGCTATATATCATATTCCGATCCTTTGTGGGATCGGAATCGGGAGATCGACGCATAAGACGACAGGACAGAGAACATCTCGTCGAGAAACCGATGATGATGATCGAATACTCCATACATACATGCATATGCACACAACATACAGCTCAAGCGACAGACACAGAGAGAGACATATACATGTGTAGACTGTAGTAGAGTATAGACTGCAATGCAAGTTGATATATATATGTACCGTATGTGCTATTTAATTTGTTGTCCTTTTCGTTCCTAGCTAGACGTCGTCGTCGTCTGAATGAATATAATAGTATATAATTTTGACTAACTTCCGTCCCAGACAAGATGTGAATCTCACTTTTCAAAGTAAAATTAGTATAAATGTGAAATTATTAGATGTTCTTTGGAGGTGGAATAATATCAACCACACAACAACATTATAATATGAAGAGACTCACATAAAAAAGTTAACCACTATTTAGGTTTACATGTTTTTTGAGACAAGATTCGAACGCTAGAATCACATGTTTACTGAGACCGAGGGAGTAGTAGCTGGGTGCAGCAGTGCTGTGTATGTACTAGACTTGACGGTGTAGTGCACCGCGGCCGCCACGCTGCTTTTCTCCGATATCAAATATCCTGAAGGCGATGGATCCCGTCTCGCGTATTCTCGATTAACATGACTTGTCCGTGCAAATGCTAATCAAGCAGGCAGGCAGGCAGCCATGTCGGCCCTGCATCATCCACAGAAAAATAAGGAATATATGTAATCACACTCACACCCAAGCATATCAACGACTGGTTATTCAACGCGTACCATCCATAACACGCACATATCCTCGATCATAATAATTTTGTTTAAACTTCTCTCTTTGACAAGTCTTACACGATAGTCGACTAAGAATCTTGGATACACCTTCTATGGCATTAATTTTTTTTTTACTATTATTAATTATAAAGGCTCCAACAGAGGCATCACACAAATCCTCATCGACACGCTAGAAAAAATATTCTAGAAATCTCATAATAATCATAAATATCTAGCATTTAATTTGGTAGATACTAACCATGCATATATCAAATATTAGATCTATTGCAATTTATATATATTAACAAAATTAATCACTTTTGCCATCATTAAAAAATACATAAAGTAAGTCTCTAAATTTTGCATCTACATTACCCACTTTTGCCACTATGAAAGATAATTCAAAATAATCTCCTATATTTGTATATAAATTATCCACATCTGTAAAATAACAAAATAACCCCTAGATTTGCTTCTAAACAATCTGATTTGTATTGCTAGCCAAATCCACCGGTCCATGGATGGTCACTAGTCATCTTCCATCCCACTAGCCATCCATCATTAATTGAAAATCAACCAATGGTATTGAATATCATGATATTGCTATGAATAGTTGGAATCGTTCCTCTAACCGTGTTTTTTTACGCAGAAAGCAAAGTTCCTTGCAACCGATCTCAAGAAATAGAGAAGGAAAAACCCAAAAAATAGTGACCTTTTAGCAAAGATTGAAAATCAGATTCTAGATCAACAAAAACTCCACCCCTCCAAGCAAAACCACTCCCTACAGCAAAGACTACACAATGACCACCAAAATCTTATAGCAAAAGAAGAAAAAAATACCACCTCCAAAGAGCCAAGAAAAGCTGGGCACGTGAGGGAGATAGGAACACTTCCTACTTTTACAAGACCATCATCAAAAGAAATAGGAAAAATAGGATCTCATACCTCTTAAACCCTGATGGTTCCCAATCCACTACTCCTGAACAGCTTGCCGACACTTTAGTCTCCTATTTCACCTCCATTTTCTCCTCCCAAGCCGATCCCAACCAACACCATAACCTCACCCGTGGCCACCACAACCACACACATGACATCACCCTAACCACCACCCATAGCCCAACCCACAGCCCCCCACAAAACCGAACCCACGCTCACACCGATCCCCACCTACCTACTAACCAAGCCGACCAAGAAGAGGAGGCTGTTCAGCGTGCAAGCACCTTCAGGTATACCTACTCCACCCCCGATTTACAGGAAATTCATGACCTCATTAAGCGGATGAGGAGCAATGCGGCGCCAGGATCTGATGGACTCAATGCAGCATTCTACAAGGCTGCTTGGCCGTGGGTAAAGGAGGACATCCATAAGATAGTCAAAGACTTTTACACTAATGCTTACCTTCCCAGGGATATGAACAATACCTTTATCACCCTCATCCCCAAAATCAGTTAGCCTACCAGCCCCAAAGACTTCAGACCCATCAGCCTTTGCAATGTCATTTATAAAATTTTAACTAAATCCCTAGCCAACCGTCTCAAGCACCACCTTCCTGGTTACATTGACCAAGCCCGATGCGCTTTTGTCGCCCACGGGCATATTTCTTCCAACGTCATCATCACCCAGGGAGATCATCCACTCTTTCAATCTAAAATCTTAGAAAAATCATGCTTTTATCCTCAAAATTGATTTAGCCAAAGCGTTTGACAGACTTGAATGGAATTCATCACTAATGCTCTTTGCAGGCTAGGTCTCAATGAAACTTTTATTAATCTTATTTATGCTTGCATTGCATCCCCCGATTTTTCTTTGTTCTAGTCAATGATGAGCCTTCATAAAGCTTCACCTCTTAGAGGGGCCTCGAGACAGGGGATGCCCTCTCTCACCCTATCTTTTGTCATTGAAATTAATGAATTGTCAATTAGGTTACAGGAAGCTCTACACAACAAACAACCTTTCGGGGAGTGACCTTGGGAGCGGTGGCCCAACTATTCACTCTCTTTTATTTGCAGATGATTTGATCTTATGTGGACAAGCGACAATCACAGAAGCTCAACATATTAAGGACATCCTTTATGATTTCTGCAACCAATCAGGTCAGACCCCTAACCTTCAAAAATCTTCTATCTATTTCAGCAAGAATGTTCCCACAACCACCGGGCTCACGGTTGCAATGGCAAAGGCCATTGGTTGGGGGCTCCCACCAGGGTTCAAATCACGGGTGCGACACTTTATCTGGATTTATTTCAGAATTTCCGTATTTGTGCATTAAGTGGTAGGCGGCGTCCCCGTCGATAGCGAGGCGCCCGGTGGTGACCGGAACTTCAAGATTTCCGGCTCGGTCCTTGAAGGTGCTCATAGGGGTAGGGTTTTGCGTCGCGTGTGTTCATAGGGGTGAGTGTGCGTGCGTGTTGGCGTCTGCGTTATCTTGTGTAATCTCAAAAAAAAAAAAAAAAAAGAAATAGCATTAAGAATATTTTCCCTGTGCAAGACCTCCAACCTAATACTATGCATCTAGGCCACCCTATGATTTTTAGTCACAAAGACAAAAACAGGGCTTACAATTTCATCTATAATAAATTCTTTGCTAAATTTGGTACTATCACGGCTAACAAGCTCAACCATGCAGGAAGGCTCCAGTACATTAACTACTGCTCTTGCTTCCATACCTATTTACTATATGTCAACAGTCCTCTTTTCCAAAACCTTCATTGCAAAAATTAATAGTATTATTGCAAGGTTCTGGTGGGCTAGAGTACAGGAAGAACAGGAGTCTTGTCCCATAGCATACAGAGCCTGGAAGGATATTTGCAGGTCCAAGCAACAAGGAGGCCTAGGAATCGAGAGATATGGAGGCAGTTAACAAGAGTCTAATCATACACTCGGCATGGAATGTGGCCACCATGAAAAATCCTTTCTTGTCCTTGGTTTTAAAAGCAAAATACTTTCCTAATGATTCCTTTTGGACAGACAACTAACCAATGCTCCAAGTCTATTTATTGGTCTTCGGTTTTGCGGTCGGGCACCACTTAAGTTCAAATGCTACTTACCAGATTCATGCGGGCAACTCCTCCATCACGGTCCACCCCTTGGTCATCAATTTGGGATAACATCCATGACCACCTGCTCCTACCAGTCACCAACTCCCCCCTCCCATCAACAGTTGCTGATCTAAGGCTCCCAAACACCCAAGATTGGAACAACCAGCTGCTATCCACCACTTTCACCCAAGAAGCTATCCATGCCATTCGAACACTCCGCCTGTCAACTCAAATCACCGGGATATCCTTAGATGGACTCACGCTACCAATGGTGTTTGCACAACCAAAGCAATCTACTCACATCTAGACTCCCAACGCACCCACAACCTTCCTAATCAAGGGTCTAGAAGCATTTCAGATGAGGCAGACACTATCTTACAAAAGGTCTGGAAAAGTAAGATCATCCCACCAATTCTTAAGACCTTTGCTTGGAGACTCATAAGAAGGGCTCTGGCCACAGAAGAAAGGGCAGGTAGGTACTCAAGGCATATTGACAAACTTTGCTCCTACTGTGGGGCAGTTGAGGATGACATCCGTCTTTTCTTCAAGTGTGATCTCCCCACACAGGTATGGGCCTCCTCTAACCTCCTTTTAATTCCCATCTTATTTCTCACACAGAGGATGGTGTTCAAAGAGCTTTGCCGATATTAACAACAACCAATCCTACTGAGCATACTCTCTGTACTATTCTTTTCACACTATGGTATTTATGGAAAACTAGAAATGATCATCGTTTCCAAAAAGCAGGTGGACATCTTTCAGTGCATAAAGGCGGCATAGGCACATATGACAACCCATCTTGATGCACTTGCCGAGCAGGTGGTACCAACCTCTACCCAACAACAGGAGGAACCGGGACCTTCAACAACACCTTCTACATCCACCTTCCACCAAGGTATGAACAACCTAAATGCAGGAAATGCCTCAAACCGACAGTCTCCCCACCACCAACTCTCAGTCGGCCTAGCTCCAACCTCAACAAACTTCACCACAGGTATGCATTACTCCTCTGCAGGTACGGTGGACAGATTCCTAGAGCCTTTTCCGACTTCAGCCCATGGTGTCTGCTACTACACTGATGCTTCCATGGTCTTTGGATCGCTACTCATAACCATAAAATGGCAGGGATCGGAGTCTTCTTGGTCAACACGGGCTCTCGGTCACGGCTGGGTATTTTTATCAAGGGCGCTGCGGGGTTTCGTCTTCGGTGTTGATGGCGAGGCGTAGCCATGGCTCGGCCACCACTCTCATCGCCCAACTACGACTCTCCAGCGTCAACTTCTTCTCCGACAACCTGCAGTTGGTGTCCTTCCTCAATGGCACAGATCTCTCCAATCCTCCAGAGTGGACAATCAAACCACTCACACAGATGATCACCTCGTTGGTTCAAAGTTCAGACTCCATTGTTCACGGGATAAGAAGAACCAACAATCATATGGCGGACACTCTAGCTAGGCGGGGCCCTAGCTTCTATGTGTCGGGGAGATTTACATTTTTCGGTGTTTGTGCTAATCCGGCACATGTTCAAGGGTGCCCTCTTACGGCGCTCTAGACGTATCCATTACCTCTGTAATGGTTCTCACGACTTCATCTTTGTTAATCAATGAATGTGTTTCGATGTAAAAAAAAGCGTATCTCACTCACGATACTACGAGAAATGGTTATCACCGGCGTTATCTTCACCCCGAAGATATTAAAAACCATTGGTGATAATATATCACCGTTGGTTCGTGTCATGAACCGAGCATGAAAATCGACTTAAGAGACATAAGTACTAATAATTCATAAAAATATAGTTTTGTTTCTTGCACATTACTATTTTATAGTATAAAAATCATGTCATAAATATTTATCCAGCACATGTGGTTCCGTTGTTTTCCATACAAAGTGCATTTGAATACATTACTAATTTTATAATAGTGAATACTAGTCCATCAACTCATGCTCAATAATTTTTGAGACATGAGTATTTAAAAATTTATGAAAATTAGTGTCCATAACTAAATAATCAAAATTTCTTACTTTGTGCTCTCTCTCCCTCTTATTTGTTAAATATTCTATCACAATACTCACGTAGGTACATACTTGTATTTTTATCTAACAGTGATAGATACTAATTAATAATTACTATACTATACACTTTTCATCCACATTCATATTTTCATCACTTTGCATTGTACCTCCACGTATTTGACATGTATATAATTTGTTCCTTAGTTTGATCCATGTGTTTAACATGAAAATCATTATTCTCATTGCTTCTTGAATAGATGTGTACATGGTTTACATGGTGATCCACATCATGTATACCTACCAAAGATGTAAACATTAAACGCTCATCCAACCAAAGCATTTATGTCAATCTCAAGACCATTTGAACTTCTCCACAAGGACTTGTTTGGGCCAACAACAAATATATTGTGTTATGGCGATTGATGATTAGTCAAGGTTCACATGGGTGGTCTTTCTTCAAAAACACGAGTGAATTGGCGGATGCACTCAACAAGTTTGCCAATGCAAGAAAGCTCAAAATAAGTTTCATGTGAATATTATGACTGACAATAGGAAATATATTCCATGGAAAATATATCCATATAATCTTCACCTATAGCAATACATGGGTTGCCTAGTCTATTCTAAAATGGATAGAACGACTAATAATTTGAACACAGGGAGTGCAAGATTTGTTGATGTAAATCAACATCCAGTTATAAGAAGTCTGGACTTCATAATTACTTACATGAGCCATATTATGATTTAACATTACAACTTGCCCGCCTCAGATAATTAATACAACATGCATCATTTCAATGGACAGAACTCGATGATAGACGCAGTGAATGGAGTGATATATGAGTAAAACTAAAACACATTTACAACGAAATTTGCTAATAAGCATAATATTCCATTACAAGTTCATATAGTTGAACTACTTTACCACTTATTAGTATCTCTTGGTCCATATGCATGGTTGTCAATGGATTCCATGGGTCTTGTAATAAGCTAACAGACCGAGAATTATTATGTAAGGCCATAGAGCCCATACGGAGAGGACTAGGATCACAGCTGCAACGCGTAGCCATGCGCGGGCACCGAGCCTTTTAAGTAGCAGCAACTGCACCACTGCTAGTGTGCATGCGAGCCAAGCGGCATCAAGGGAGGAGAATGACATACCCAACCATGTGAGAACAGCAGTCGCGCGAGCAACCCGGAGCTAGTGCCGCGTACGTGCCAAACGCAAATGCTGCAGCCAGGCTTCGGGCAGAGCCATGGAGGAAGAAGATGGAGGCCAAAGGTAGCCATGCGTGTGCGGATGTCGACATTGGTAACCCCGGCGTATGCGAGGCTTATGGTGGCCAAGGCCGAGCAAAGCAGCGCCAGGTTGTTGGCCACGACAAACCCCTGGAAGGAGTAGGTCGCGGCGAGCACCGGCGTGCCCGGAGCACTACCAGATTTAGTATCATCGCCGGCTCGGTACCCACCAGGGATGGCAAAGGCCGCCGCAAATGAAATCGTCACCAGTAGCGCTGATATGATGCCAACGGTCGGTATAGAATCAGAGATCATCTTTGCTTCCTTCTCCTCGTCAAGATGAGGAAAGCCATTGTGGTGATCTCCATATTCAGCACCGGCAGCCGCTAGCAGAGACCACATCATAAGTCGTGGATCCTGCATCGAATTAAAGAAAATGCATTATTAGTCCATTGCTAAAGTTTGGCTTCACAAATTTTTATTCATCACTTGGTTGTTGACTCCAAAATTTTGGCAATAACGCAAGGTGAGGCAACTTTGGCGAGGCAAATGTTTAGCAGTAATGCATGCAAATTCGATGACAATCTTACTATTATTAATTGGAGGCTCCACATTAATCCTCATGAGACACACTAAAAAAAAAATAGAAACTCTCATAAGAAACAAACATCCGATCATCGATCCCATGAAGGCCTGTTTGGATCTTTAGAACTAATAATTAGCTACCTAAGAGCTAATAGTTGCTAGTTATTAGCTAGCTAACTATTAGCAGGGTGGTGTTTGGATCCACCTGCTAATAGATTGATTTTTGTACTGTTAGTCTGTATTAGCACCCTCCAACTAGCTAATAGACTAATCATTAGTAGGGTGGAGTGCTAATAATTAATAGGCCTGTTTGTATCCCCAGCTGCTAATTTTAGCTGCTAACCATTAGTTCTAATTGATCCAAACAGGCCCAAAGTCTAATCATCATAGATCTTATGTTTTCTCAGAAATTACCCATCGTTGCCATTAGTACAACAGTTTAAAGTAATCCCTAACATATTACGTATGTCAAAGTTATGCACCTCTGCCATTATGTAAAACAACCTAGGTAACCCCTCAGTCTTCATCTAAATTACTCACATATGCCATTATAAAATAGTTTAAAGAAACTCCCTAAATTTGTATCTATATTACTCAACTATGTTATTTTTTAAAAATAATTCAATGTAACCACTTAAATTTGCATCTAAATTATACACATACTATCATTATTAAAAATAACCTAAAGCAAACCCTCTAAATCTGTACCAAAATTATCTACATCTATCATTATAAAAAATATCACATTGAACTCCAATATATTGTTCTAAATTACCTATTTTCATGTATGGAATAAGCGATGAGGATATTAATTTCCATGTTAAACACATGAGTGAAACTAAGGATTCAATTAAATATATACAAAGATGTGGTGCAAGGTGAAAAAAAAAATACAAATATGGATAAAAAATTGCATAGAGTAATTGCTAACTAAAATCTATCACAATGGATAAAGATAAGTATATATATCTATCTATGTTAGAATATTTAGCAAATGAGAGGGGGAGCTAGTTAATCATTTTCAATTATTAGCTATGAGGAACAATTTTTTTCATGAGTTTCTACTACTTGTGTCTCTCAAAATTAGTACCGGAGCATGATTGTTGGACCAGTATATATGTACAATAGAGCATGCATGGCTGTTGTCTACTACTCACTATGTCCCAAATTATAGATTGTTTTGGATTTTTTAATATATAATCTTTACTTGTATATAGACATGTCGTATATCTATATGCATACCAAAAGGTATAGAAAAAGCCAAAGAAACATGTAATTTGGGACGGAGAGAGTACTACTTAACAAAAGGATTGGTAGACTCCATATGCACGTACCAACCAAAAATTAAAACCAACGGGCTTCTCCAGAATATCCAGCGCAGTTCTGCCCATGTTATCTCGAAAGTTCAACTGAATCCCCTTGTTCCACAGTAAGCGGTAGAAAATCTCCACACTCCTGGTCTTGACAGCAAGGTGTAGCCCGGTGTTGCCGTAGCCATCACGCATGTTCATGATCGTCTCAAACCTCTCCGCCCGGTGACGCCGGTGCCCTCGGAAGTAGCGGTAGGCGTTCAGAACCAGGGTGGAGTTCCTGCTGGCGACGGCAACGTGGAGGAAGGTTCTGCCCCTGGCGTCTCGTGCCTCGGCGCAGCCGGGGCACTCGTCCAGGAAGACGCGCACGACGTCGCCCTTGTTCTCCATGGCTGCCACATGTATGGGGAGTGAGCCCTCGTCATCGTACTGGTACGCGGAAGATTTGTCGGCCTTTAGCAACGCCATGACCGTTCCAGGAACCCCACGTGAGGCGGCGAAGTGCAGAGGCGTGCTCCCACGGGCTCGGTCCCCTTGTTTGATGAGCTCATGCTTTCCCCATTCCATCAGCATATCTGTCATACCTACATACAGTTGACATACGGATATTGCTCCAGCTTACTTACTTAGGCCCTGTCTTAGATGTCCAATAGAAATCAGCCAAAAAAACTTTATAAAATCCAAATGAGTTAGATTCTATTGTGGATTACAATAATCCAACACCATCTAGGTTATTGTAATCCTGTTGTCTACACCAACTCTGCTTTTTGGAGATTTGATTATGTTTAGATCTCATAGGGATTATAGAAATCGGCTAAAAAAATAAATATGAAATCCAGACATCCCAGATTTTATATGGATTATAATTAATAATCCATGCACCTAGATTATAATGTCAATGCGTTACAAATTATAAATCCTTCAATCTTTATCCAAAATCAAACTTCTCTAACTTTGACCAAGTTTAAAAAGTGTATAAATATCTACAGTATCAAACTATTTTCATTAGATACACAATGATCATATGTATTAGTTGTGTATTTATTTATTGATGTCAATGCATTTTTCTATAAATGTATCAAAATCGGATAAGATTGACATATGACAAAGCTAAATCGACTTATAATTGAAAGAGTGGAGTAATATAATTGAAAGAACGGAGTAATATATTTGAAAGAACAGAGTAATTCGCTATCTTCTTCCACCGTACTATTTTGATATTATAGATACAATACAACTGACCCTTCGTCCACCTTATAAATCTAGGGATCCAAACAGCCTAACTATTTATAATCTATAATCCAGATTTTCATAATATATAGTTACTATTTAGATTTTAATAATTGTATATGATATCCAAACATGCCCATAGTTGTGCAAAAGACACGGCCAACAATACAAGCAGCTTATAATCCACTGATCAAACATTCTAGATATATAATAATTTACTATCTAAATTACAATCCATATTCTTATACTCTTTAAGAAATCCAAATAGTGCCTTAGTGTCTCGATCTACTAGTAGTAAATACTTCCTTGCCATCATCTCGCAATGTTAATTATTAGTTCATCTGGTTTCATCATATGTCCTATGAAATTAAGGCATTGTTTGGATCTCATTGTAGCTAGTAATAATGGGCTAAAAATCACGATGAGTCAAAGAGATCCAAGCACCCAAGAGAATTGGGTGATTATAAATACAACCACCCAGAATATTGTAACATCATTATATCTCTCTCTATTCTACTCTCTCTGTTTCATATTATAAGTTATTCTGGGTTTCTAGATACAAAATTTTGTATGAATCTAGACATATATTATATCTAGATACATAGAAAAAGCAATGTATCTAGAAAAGTCGGAACGACTTATATATAATTTGAAGTAGACCTAATCATGGGCCACCTCGACCCAACCCGTTCGAAAAATACCCGACCCAACCATGTGACGGGTGAAGCACAGACAAAAAATTCAACCCGATGGTCGGCTTGGGCCAGGCACGGGCCAAAATGTTTTACCCGAAACTAAAAAAAAAAAAACCGTCCCAATCCAAAAATTACACCGGCAGACCCGACCCAGCAACCGAGCCCGACCATGTGACGCGTCAGGCACGGGCCAAAAAATCCAACCTGATGGTCGGCTCGGGCTGAGCACGGGCCAAAATTTTTGAGCCGGAAACCCGAAAGAACTAGACCCCAACCTGACCCAACCCGGCAAGTGATATCTAATTTGAAGCGGAGGGAGGCTATTTATTTTAAGATTATAGCCGGTACAGGTACAATCTTCCCTCCAATCACCCTATAATCTAGGGTCCACATTTTTACCATTTATAGCCCTTATCCAAATTCTTATAATAATCTATTTGAAATCTAAACAGGGCCTGAATACAGTGGTCGTGCTAGCTAGTTAAACTTACGTGTGTTGTTGTGGAGAACCGCAGCATGCCAGACATTTTGTCCATCCGGTCCGCAGTAGGAGAGCACCTGGTCATTGCTATGCAGCAGCTCTGCAATACCGTCATGTCCCAGTGAGACGGCCAGGTACAAGGGCGAGGCGCCATCCACCTCCGGCAGCCGAGCGAGCTGCGGATCCGCCGACATCAACCTCTCGACCATCTCCCTGTCGCCCAGGCGGACGGCCTCGTGCAGTGCCGTCTCGCTCTGCCTGTTCTGCTTCCTCAGCGCCGCCTTCACCCTCTCGTCGCCGGCCTCGGCTCTCGCCAGACGGATGAGCTGAGAGACCATCTTGATCCTCCCAGCTCTGGCGGCGCAGTGCGGGGGCGTGTCTCCCTCGCCGTTCCCGGCGTCCAGGAGGTGCCTGGCCTTGCTGTGGATCACGCTCGCGCTCTCCAGGAACTGGTCGCCGTCCCCGCCGGACGCGACCACGTGGAGGATGGAGTCCAGGCCGGAGGTGACTGCCTCCGCGTGCCGCACGGGGTTGCCGCCGCCGTCCCCGTCCTGGATGTCGATGGCCGTCCATGCGACCACCGGCTCGTCGAGAAGAATGCTCAGTCGCACCGGATCGCCCTCCTGAGCTGCCATCAGCAGCTCAGGGTGCTTCGGCACCACCAGCGCCGGTTTCTTCTCCGGCTGGTCCGCCATTGTCGCCATATCGCGCTAGCTCGTTCGCCGATGTCGCGCACGGTGAGGTTCTCTCTCCATCGACTATGCACGCATGTGTTTAAATAATGAATATACAGTAGTATACAGTTAGGCAGCTGCAGCCACAAGCCCACAAAATGCATCTCCGCCGTCACACGCAGCAAGCGTCTTTAAATATCCATTACTTGGGCGCAGCGTTCCCTTGCGGTCATACATACACGGCATATATGCATAGGGGCTTTTGGATAGGAATCATGAATCTTGTAACTTTGTTGGAGCTTCACTCCTCCTTTTGTTCCATTCTTGTTCCTATTGCCACGAGATTCGGGGGAGCGATAACGTGCACATGAGTGGATAGGATGTCCACCAATCCTCACTGCTCCGTCTCAAAAAGGAAGTTATTCTATAATTTAAAATTTGTCAAAAAAAAGTCATTTTTTGTATGTACGACATGCGCACGTAACAATCAATTTGTGCCAAATATGGCTAATAATTAGAGACAATCAAGGTCATTTTACCTCCTTGTTAATCTGTCCTAAAATAATTAGAGGGAGTAGTTTTCTACTAAAATACTGCACATCATATTTTAATTAAACTAAAGAGGGGCCATTCTTAGATGCATTAGGGCAAGTCCAACGCAGCTATCACTACTACAAAAAACGAGAGTCAGCCCTATTTTTTGTGGGGCGGTGGTGATTGAGCCTCCCCTACAATGAAATTTGGCCGTGGGCGGAACAAACCGGCCGCCCTTACAAATACCTCTGTAAGGGCGCCTACCGCCCGCCCTTACAAATGTGCCCGATTTGTAAGGGTGGCGTGTCACCCCGCCGCCCTTAAAGAGGTATTGGTAGGGCGGTTGTGTCACGGCCGCCCTTACAAATGGCTAGCTGCGACCACCACCTTCTTCTAAAAATTTAAATCGTTCAAACTTTGTCAAATAAAAAGTTAATCCAAATAACAATTGTAGATCTTGGTGAGTTTAACAAACTTGGTATTCATGACTTTTCTATTTGAAGCCATTTAGAGCTTGAAAAACTAGTGTGTATGTGTCATTTTTTTAAAAATTTAATATTTGACTTGGTCAAACTCTATCAAATGGATCACTAAATGATCTCGGATAAAAAACATTTTAATACAAAGTTGTTAGAACTCATCAAGACCTTCAATCTTTGTATAGGCCATTTTCCATTTGAAAAAGTGTTAGTAAACACTAGTCACAAAAATCACGGATCTCACATAGAGTTTATGAAACTATGAGAGAGACTTGCCAATTTTGAACTAAACTTTCACAACACTTTCTCAAATGTAAAAATGACCTATAAAACAATTGTAGATCTTGATGAGTTGATCAAACTTGGTATTCATGAATTTTCTAGTTGAGACCATCTACGGTTTTGAAAAGCTGGTTTGGACTTGTCTAAATTTAAAAATCTAAAATTTGAATCATTCAAACTTTGTCAAATAAAAAGTTGACCCAAATAACAATTGTAGATCCTGATGAGTTGATCAAACTTGGTATTCATGAATTTTCTATTTGAAGCCATTTAGAGCTAGAAAAACTAGTGTGGAGGTGTCATTTTTTAAAAATTCAAAATTTGACTTGGTCAAACTACTGTCCAAATGGAGCAGCTAAATGACCTCGGATGAAATTTTTTTTGAATACAAAGGTGTTAGAACTCATCAAGACCAACAATATTTATATAGGTCATTTTTCTATTTGACAAAGTGTTAATAAACACTAGTCACAAAATCTTGGATCTCACATAGAGTTTTTGAAACTATGTGAGAGACTTATCAATTTTGAACTAAACTTTCGAACACTTTCTCAAATATAAAAATGACCTATATAACAATTGTAGATCTTGATGAGTTGATCAAACTTGGTATTCATGAATTTTCTAGTTGAGACCATCTAGGGTTTCGAAAACTGATTTGGAGTTGTCCAAATTTAAAAATCTAAAATTTGAATCATTCAAACTTTGTCAAATGAAAAGTTGACCTAAATAAAAAATGTAGAACTTGATGAATTGATCAAACTTGATATTCATGACTTTTCTATTTGAAGCCATTTAGAGCTTGAAAAACTAGTGTGGATTTGTCATTTTTAAAAATTCAAAATTTGACTTGGTCAAACTCTAGCAAATGGAGCAGCTAAATGACCTCGGATGAAAAACTTTTGAATACAAAGGTATTAGAACTCATCAAGACATACAATCTTTATATAGGTCATTTTTTCATTTGAGAAAATATTAGTAAACACTAGTCACAAAATCACGGATCTCACATGGAGTTTATGAAACTATGTGAGAGACTTGTCAATTTTGAACTAAACTTTTCGAACACTTTCTCAAATACAAAAATGACCTATATAATAATTGTAGATCTTGATGAGTTGATCAAACTTGGTATTCAAGAATTTTCTAGTTGAGACCATCTGAGTTTTGAAAACTGATTTGGACTTGTCTAAATTTAAAAATCCAAAATTTGAATCATTCAAACTTTGTCAAATGAAAAATTGACCCAAATAATAATTGTAGATCTTGCTGAGTTGATCAAACTTGGTATTCATAACTTTTCTATTTGAAGCCATTTAGAGCTTGAAAAACTAGTGTGGAGGTGTGATTTTTAAAAATTCAAAATTTGACTTGGTCAAACTGTCAAATGGAGCAGCTAATGAACTTCGGATGAAAAAACTTTTGAATACAAAGGTATTAGAACTCATCAAAACCAACAATCTTTATATAGGCCATTTTTCCATTTGACAAAGTGTTAGTAAACACTAGTCCACAAAATCTAGGATCTCACATAGAGTTTATGAAACTATGGGAGAGACTTATCAATTTTGAACTAAACTTTACGAACACTTTCTCAAATGTAAAAATGACCTATATAACAATTGTAGATCTTGATGAGTTAATCAAACTTGGTATTCATAAATTTTCTAGTTGAGACCATCTAGGGTTTTGGCTGGTTTGGACTTGTCCAAATTTAAAAATCTAAAATTTGAATCATTCAAACTTTGTCAAATGAAAAGTTGACCCATATAAAAATTGTAGATCTTGATGAGTTGATCAAATTTGGTATTCATGACTTTTCTATTTGAAGCCATTTAGAGCTTGAAAAAAACTAGTGTGGAGGTGTCATTTTTAAAAATTTAAAATTTGACTTGGTCAAACTCTATCAAATGGGCAGCTAAATGACCTCGAATGAAAAACTTTTGAATACAAAAGTGTTAGAACTCATCAAGACATACAATCTTTATATAGGTTATTTTTTTATTTGAGAAAGTGTTAGAAAACACTAGTCACAAAACCACGGATCTCACATAGAGTTTCTGAAACTATGTGAGAGACTTGTCAATTTTGAACTAAACTTTGAGAACACTTTCTTAAATGCAAAAATGACCTATAAAACAATTGTAGATCTTGATGAGTTGATTAAACTTGGTATTCATGAATTTTCTATCTGAGACTATCTAGAGTTTGAAAACTAGTTTGGACTTGTCCAAATTTAAAAATTCAAAATTTGAATTATTCAAACTTTATCAAATGCAAAAATGACCTATATAACAATTGTAGATCTTGATGAGTCTAGCAAACATGGTATTCATGACTTTTCTATTTGAAGCCATTTAGAGCTTGAAAAACTAGTGTGGATTTGTCATTTTTAAAAATTCAAAATTTGACTTGGTCAAACTCTAGCAAATGGGACGCTAAATGACCTCGGATGAAAAACTTTTTTGAATACAGAGGTATTAGAACTCATCAAGACATACAATCTTTATATAGGTCATTTTTCATTTGAGAAAATATTAGTAAACACTAGTCACAAAATCACGGATCTCACATGGGTTTATGAAACTATGTGAGAGACTTGTCAATTTTGAACTAAACTTTCGAACACTTTCTCAAATACAAAAATGACCTATATAACAATTGTAGATATTGATGAGTTTATCAAACTTGGTATTCATGACTTTTTATATCGAGACCATCTAGGGTTTCAAAAATTGGTTTGGACTTGTCCAAATTTAAAAATTTAAAATTTGAATTGTTCGAACTTTATCAAATGCAAAAATGACCTATATAATAAATGTAGATCTTGATGATTCTAGCAAACTTGGTACTCATGACTTTTCTATTTGAAGCCATTTAGAGCTTGAAAAACTAGTGTGGAGGTGTCATTTTTAAAAATTCAAAATTTGACTTGGTCAAACTCTGTCAAATAGAACACTAAATGACCTCGGATGAAAAACTTTTGAATACAAAGGTGTTAGAACTCATCAAGATCAACAATCTTTATATAAGTCATTTTTCTATTTGAGAAAGTATTAGTAAACACTAGTCATAAAATCTTGGATCTCACACGAGTTTATGAAACTATGTGATAGACTTGTCAATTTTGAACTAAACTTTTGAATACTTTCTCAAATGCAAAAATAACCTATATAACAATTGTAGATCTTCATGAGTTGATCAAACTTGGTATTCATGAATTTTCTATACGAGACCATTTAGGGGTTTAGAAAACTGGTTTGGACTTGTCCAAATTTAAAAATTCAAAATTGCCAAAATAGTTATTTGAGTAATGTTTAGCAAAACACGAAATTTTTTCCATCGATTTCAGCATGTGAGCTCAAATAGAACATGCGTTCTTAAATAGAATTATTTTATAATTTTTGTAC
The DNA here is from genome assembly GCA_015847255.1 of Hyparrhenia diplandra. Taxonomy (NCBI): domain Eukaryota; kingdom Viridiplantae; phylum Streptophyta; class Magnoliopsida; order Poales; family Poaceae; genus Hyparrhenia; species Hyparrhenia diplandra. The sequence continues at coordinate 351,895 of JADLZK010007406.1, forward strand.
ATGTTAGATATGACATATAGTTTAACCTGTAGTATTTTCATTCTAAAATAAAAGGGAAAATAGAATATTTAATTGTATATTTCAGTATATTTATAGTAGTTCAGCCCATTACTATGCAGCCCAACATCACCACTCTATTCGCCCACGATCTTCTAGCCGTTCAATCTACGAGGAGGCGGTTGAGATTTATCCTGCGACTTCGTAAACCTCCTCGTCTCGCTTTAACCTAACCCTATCCTTCCCCTCCCTGTCCTCTCACGGCGCGGCCGCCACGGGCACACGCCGCTGCCTCCTCAACTGCCTCCTCGGCTCCTCACGCCCACATGCCACGTGCCGCCTGTTGTTCTTCCTCTTCCCCGTCTGCGACCTCCACGCCGCCACCTCGCCCAACCCCGCATGCTCTTCCTCTTCCCCCGTCTGCGAGCTCTGCGGGACCACAGCCCCCTTCTGCGCCATCCACCCTTGAGCGGCACCAACGGGCGCGCAGCCGGCGATGGGAGCGCGGCACCGGCGCCTTGGTGGTTCCATGCCACAGGGCCCCACGAGATTAGAGGTGCCGCCCCTCCACCGCCTGACGGCACCAACACTCTGGTTCTGTGGAGTCACTTTTGGTCGTACCGTTTATTTCTGCTGTTTTCCTTATTTTATCCTCCGTGTATGCCATTGCTGATGATGTATGGGTGGAACAATCTGACCATAAGACAGTGCTTGTGAGGTAAGTCTGATAACCCTGAGCATATTTTCATGGCATTGCTATTTGGAATTTTTTTTATGACCATTTCAGTGCCAGTGATGCTGCAAACAACTACTTGATGCAGTGATCCGTGTTGATTTTGATCAAATAGTGACTTCAGTCGTACAGGTTGGTTTTGTTATTCTTCATGCAAATTGGAGATTGTTCTAACTGTACCATTGTCTATAGACTATAGTGATCAAAATTGGACGGCAGATACTTTTATTTCAGTAGTATGGCAGAGATGCATCTCATGCTAACTAATAAATTTCAGATTTCCAATTATCAGAACAGGTATTACATAGGTCAAATATTGTTCCTCCTAAATTGAATAGCCATCCTCTTAGCCATAAATTATGCCATGCTTTTGAAGTTGCATTAGTGGTTAATACTTAAAAGTGAGTAGTGTCTCACTGAAACTGAAATGCAAGACTATGACACCCTGAATTTTGAAATTCTAAAAGTAGAGTTAATTTGAATTTAATTTGATTAGTTTGCAATGTTCATAATAGGCAAATTAATGATTTATGAAAATTCCTAAAAATAAGTGTACGGTAGAAACTATGTATGTTGCAGTCATGCTGGTGCATTGTTTTTCCTCTTGAGTGTTATATCTTTGCTCTAACTTATAGCATTAGTTGCCTATTAACTTGTAGCCCTAGCTTTACCTTCTTGCTAATCAAGTTTCGTGACTAACCCTAAGGGACTAGCCACTCTAAGCCCACCCTAAACTGCTTCGGCCAGCCTCTAGCACACCCCAGCCAGCCCTGGTCTCTCCTAGCTCGGCCTGGCGGCCACAGCCGACCAGCGGCGGCTTGGCGGCCGGCCCACGGCCGCCCGGCGGTCGCCGGGCTTAGCGGCCGACCCGCGGCAAGCCCGGTAGTGGCGCGCCGGCCCAGCGGCCAAGCCAGCCCGCCAGCGCGGCCGCCCTTCCCTACCTTGGCTCGCCGGCGCCCGTGCCCGCTTCGCCCGGCCCGCGGCGACCGCGACGCAGCGCCCGCCCGCGCCCGCTCCGCCGGACGGCCGTGGGCCCGGCTGTCGGGTGCGGTGCCGTCCCCACCTCGGTCGGACTTCGAGTCCGACCCGGCGCTCGCCCCGCGCCGCGCAAGCCGCAGCGACCGAGGCCCTGCGGCCTTCGCCCTCGAGCTATAAAGGGCATGCCACCACCCCCCCCGCACCCCCTTTTTAGCCCCTAATCGCGGCCGCCGCCTTCGTTCTCAAGTTCCCGAAAACCCCGGATCGAAGAGTCGCCGCCGCCGTTTCCAAATCCTTGCCACCGTCGAACATCAAGGTGAGGCCCTCTCAAGCTTGCCGCCGCGCGCTGGACCACTGCCGGTGCCCTCCCACCTTTGCACGCCCCTGCTCGTGCGCTGCGCTTGTGGCAATGGCGCGCAGCGTTGTGCCAGCGCCGCCTCCGCGCCTGCGTTCGCGAGGCCCTCGGCCTCAATCGGCGCTGCGTCTCCCGCTGGCGTCGTGGAGCGGCGGCGCCAAGCCCCTTTGCCATGCCCAGTAGCGACGCGGAGCCCGCCCTCGCCACTCGGCGAGCCTACCACCCGCCCGCGGCCGTTGATTCGCCGCCATTGGCCCGCAATCGCGTTCGAGCCGCGGCGCGTCGCGAGAGTTCCCGGCTCTATTCCGTGCAATCGCGTGCGCAAAAGGAGGTCCGGCGCGGGCGCTCTGACCGGTGACTCCGCCCTGCGCCGCCGCTGGGTCGCCGTGGCGACCAAACCTGCCCCTTATGACCTGAGCCGTCCATCCCGATCTCAACGGCCGAGATTAGAACCAGCGAAGGGTATCCTGTCCTTTTTGCTAAAGAAACCCTAGGTTTTCGTTGTTTTTCGCAGCCTTGATCCAGCTATAGTTCAAACTAATTAGAGTTCGGTCCCTGGTTTTGCTCTTTAGTCCCTGGTGCGCTTAGGAATAGCAGGACCAGTCAATTTCAGTTTCCAGCATAGAAATAAATGAAATAAAATCGAAATTAAGTTCAACTTATTTATAGAAATGCCATCAGCCTTCTTTTGGCCATATCTTGCTCGTTTTAACTCTGATTTAGGCGATCTTGGTGTCTATGGAATCGTCTTGATGTCTAGAATAGTTTTATGAGCTTATTGACTGCTAATTCTTGTATTGTTGTATCGTTCTAATTATAAATCATTTTCTTGCATGTATTGCTCCTGTGTGGGATGTTTGATGCGAGTAGAGCCTGAGCCGTACGTGAAGGAAGAGGAGCAGGACCAAGAGGACTTTGAGCAGTTCGAGCAGGATCAAGGCAAGTGCAGGCACCGTTTGATCATATTGCTCCTTAATACGATATTTAAACACTTTACTTTCATGCATGTGTCATAAAACACAAAACCCTAGGAATTCTAACTAGCCACTTATATCCAAATATCACCAAGGGGGTTTTTGTGGGTAAGTTTAGGTGTTGCTTAGGTTGCTAGGCTCTTACCTTACTCTACTCACTCTTATCTATACATATATGAAAGTAAAGTAAATCATATGCTGGAGATGCTTTCATGACTGCGGTCATGGTTGGTGATGTTGGATGCGGTATGCATCGGGGTTATGTTGGGAAAAGGGGGCACGGATTGCTAGAGGTTGCCTGGTTGCCAGGAGCATTCGTGTCTGCCCTCCATAGGATCCGGTTCGTGGAGCGGCCACCTAGGGAACAGCGGTACAACATCAAGCCATATGGCTGCGGCTTGACTAAGTAGCGAGGTCCCTCAGCGTAGGGGGCTTTGCACTGGGATGCCACCAAGGGTTTCATAGGTTTGTAGTATGGTAATGCATAGATCCTTGGACCTTGGGGAGGTTACCATACGCCTACGTAATGCCTAGCGAGCAAACCCCTACCTTTGAAACCTGTGAAAGGTCTCGTAGTGAGACCTAGCCTGCTTAGCTTGGTAGTGTTTTGGGGAGTAGCTACCCCGGGCAAATGGGAATCACGACTTGAAGTGAAAGTGTACACCTCTACGCAGAGTATAAACGGGTATATCAGCCGTGCTCACGGTCAAGAGCGGCCTAGAGCTCTCACATGATTAGAATACAACTGTTTTGTTTGAAATCGTTGCTGGTGATGACCAGGTGATGGCCTCGTGTTGGACAGGATGGATCTTCCTGTGCTACTTGTGGTGGATCTCCACAAGTGTTGATTACATTATTTGCTATTTTTGCAATGTTTTCAAAACAACTTAATGTTACTTGAACCTTAATTAAGGGAGGGATCTTTATTACCAATGTTTAGTAAACAGGTTGTTGATTTAAAATACCCAAGACTGTTAAAAATGCTACCGCAGTTCAACTGAGTCAGTTTTACCTTGTTTTAAGCCTTGCATTTCATTACTTTCCGCCTGTACTTGTGGAGTTCGACATGGACTCACCCTTGCTATAACCCACATTAAAGGATGCTCAAACAATGGAGATTCTGATGACGATGTCTACCCTGAGGACATGCCTGGTTATTAGCTTCGTGGTGCTGCCGTCAACCCTTCCTGTGGCGAGGTGGATCTGCTACAAGAGATGTTACCGTTTTCTAGTTGTCAAACATTTTCGTTTAATGTTCCGCTAGACTCTGATGCTATATAAGTGATGTAATAAAGTACTCTGTAAACATTTTATGTCTTTATTTCGAATCTGTGTAATGGACCATAATGTCGGTACATGTGTGTAATTTGATCCTGGCGCACATGTATTATTTGCACTTGGTTTTACTCCTTCAAAACCGGGTGTGACAAAGACTCTGAAAGTCTGAACTCTGAGCTATTCTAGCCTTCCCTTAAACCATTTACTTAATGCCCTCTTGCAGTTCTTAGTTCTGTCGTCTCGAGTCTGCAGTTAGCTTCTGTGCACCTGTGAGCACGTTTGTGCAAGGCAATAGTTGCTCATGAGTCATCTTTAATAATCTCAGTTATGAGGCTATTATAGACCTTGAGCAGCCAAACAGTTCCTTTGCGCCAGCCCTTGAATGACTCCAAGATCAGAGGAAGTTCTCTCTTTTGTTAATTGCATATGATGTGTCTGATACAGCGCCCAAAACAGCAAGACAGGTGCGGATGCTACGCAGTTTTATGAATCGTTTTAACACTGCCACTAATTATCTACAATCACTAGTAACGAAATGATTTTTGCGTGACAGGCGTTTTTTATTTTTGCGTGGCGGGCACGGCCGCCCGTCGCGCCTTGGTAAGGTCGCGGTTAATCACGGCAATTACGCGGCGGCGGCTGTGCCCGCCACGCAAAAATAGCATTAACCGTGGCGAGCCACGTAACCCGCCCGCCCGCGGTTAAATTCTTTTTTGCGTGGCGGGCGGCGTAACCTGCCCGCCCGCGGTTAATCAATTAACCGTGGCGGGCGCATTATGTTGCCCGCCTCGGCTTAATTTTTTAAAAAAATAAAATGCATGTATGTATGTATGTATGTATGTATGTATACACATACATACATACATACATATATATCATACAACACGAAGACACAAATATATATCATACATATATATACATCGATCCATGCATATCCATACATACATACATATATATATATACATTGATCCATACATAATGTCCTTAAGTTCATCGCTCAACTCCATCCATACATATCCATCCATACATATACATCGATCCATACATCGATCCAAGCGAACAAGTCGAACAAGCCGCGAGCTACAAGCTAACTTGATGAAGGTAGTCCTTAAGTTTTAGGTTGGTGCTCCATTTCCTTAGGTCCTCGTACTCCGAAAGCACCCCCAACTCACTGTCCTCCAAAAAGAAAGGTTGCCCTTCATGCACGTATTGGTCTAGGAGAAACTTACACATGTCTGCTACTGTTCTTCTGAATCTCATCTCATCGGTTGCCTCTTGCACCACCCCGTACCAATGTTTGAGTCCACGCTTGAGCTGTCGGTAAATTTGTCGTTGTACTTTCCTCATGCTCTCGGTACTCACAGGCGAAGAAACCATACAAGTCTGTTCCATATGGTTGCTTGAGGCACTGCAGACAATAAAGCAATGTTAGTAGTAATATAGAAGCAATAGGCAGTCGTAATAGGAAGAATTAGGTTTGATATACGTGCACGGAAATCTACTTTGATTTTGATTCTATTTTTATTGCGATGCTTACACTTCTCGGATCTTCGATCATAGCAGCTTTCAAAGTGCTCGTAGCCTTTTGGGTTTGAGTCCCGTAGTGAGTCAAAGACCACGGCCCTGCCGTCCTAAGGAAAGATGATAAAACAAATCCAATGTCCCAATTTTTTGGCCCGTAGTGGTAAGCCGCCATGATTGACCGATACCCATTTTCCTTGACCTTTTTCATTGCTGCTATTATGTACTTCGATATGATCAACTTGTTTTCGTTGAGCTCCAGTTTCCATATCTTGTCTCTCTGCCTCGCCGTCAAGTCCACCATATCTGGATGGTCCTTTGACTTTGGGTAACCGACGATCTATTTCTCACAAATATGCATTGGAGAGAGATAAATAATACCTAGGCCAACCTTGATGCTTACATTAGACATCAACCTATAAGGACATGTTGTCGTGGCATAAGTACTCTTGACAAAGAATCTATACGGATGCAAGGGAGATGTGGAAGTCATATTTCACTTACAGAGCAAACAAGGTTACTTGGGCGATGTCAAGGTCCTCTCGCCGCAGTAGTCTAGCCATGTCATGGAAATCTACGATGAACTGTGCATCTCTCTCCAAGTGGAAGTACTCCGCAGGAACATAGACAGAGAAGGTACGCAAGCCACGTTTTGCGCACTCTATATACCATGCATGGAATCTCCGAGCCTCCCAAGACTCCTCATCGATGAGCTGGGCCTTAGGTATCATGTACTTCCCATACTCGTAGTGGCCGGGGCATTCGTCCGAGATGGGAAACAAATGCATTGGTGATTTTGGCCTGAAACAGCGGGGCTACAAATGTTAGGTTGTGAAAAGAAGTAGCTGATAACATATTATAGCTTGTTGTTAGCATACCTTTCAAACTCAGTCGTGTATGGGAGCCTCTCGGGTGAGGCCTGCTTCTTGGGTACGGCCTCCTCCTCTTCATCGAATAAAGGCTTTCTCGGTGGTGGAGGACATTCACTAGTCTGACCGAGGGGTAGTCGCGGTGTCCTATGCTCAGCTGCTTTCTCCTTCCCCAGTGTCCTAGGTGTCAACGGTTGGAGGCCTCAAGTGTAAATGGGTGTCTTGTCCCCTGGTGTCTCCTCAGTGTAACAGAACCTCCTAAATTATAGGACCCACACGCACTTGTCATTGTCCCAAAGACCTCGACGGCGGTGCATGTGTACCCGATAACTTACGAAGTTCTATCGGGTGTTCTAGAGCCCCGATTAAGTTTCTGATTACAACTCATACGGGATCAACAAGGGAGTAACTACAACATTACGGCATTTGTTATGAAAATATAAATTAGAGTGTGGAAGAATAATAATATTAATTTATAAAACATGAATAAGTTACTTTTGAGTAAACTTAACTTAACTTATTTGCGAGCGAGAGAAGAACTAGAAGACAACCGGATCATGTCGAGCCCCCAGACATAACCTTGGTTAACGACATGAAGCAACACACGCAGCGAGGGGGTTAACAAACCACGAGTACATAATGTACTCCATAAGACTTACCCGACAAAAAGAAAAAGACTCCAAGGATATCTTTGGCTTAAGGGAAGTAAGGTTAGAAAAGGGGAGTTTGCAGAAAAGCTTACTACAAGTGGATCCTTACTTTTAATATTTTAATCAAGCTTAGCATCTTTTAAGGTAAAGCTATTATAACTAGATTTGCACCTGATCTAAATCAAACACTTTTTAAGCAACACATCTTTCTACATCTCTTTTTCCTTCATATCCATGAATAACCATGTGTCATCAATTACTATGATGTAAGGGCAGAAGAACGGGTCTCCATAACCGAGGAGCAACGACGATTCGAACCGATTATAACCCAGCTGGGGAGTCCTTACCACACGACATATGTAGAACTTAAACCTGCATATGTCAACCTTCTCTCAGATCATCCAAAACGGGACCGAGTCCTACGCCACCCGAGAGCACACTACACCTCCAATCCGGGACTTTAACCCACGAGGGTATCTTGTACTCCCGCCATCTCTCCACTCGGTCTTGCGCGGTTATGCGTTCCTGATTTGGCACACCCCCGAGATCAGGCTTACCGGAGTATGTGGCCAGTACTAGTCTCGACTGACCTGGGGTGACGCCCAGGCAGACGTGCCCTCGGCCAGAAGGCCTCAGGCGCAACTTGTGTTCAATAGTCCCGAACATGCAATCCAAACAATGGACGGTCCTTAACCGACCAACACGGGACAAGCACGGCTAGGCAATCCTGCTGGCTTTTCAACCTAAGTCCCGTCTTATCTCAAATTTAATACTACCATATTCATCATCATGATGTTTTCTCTTCCCATACTCAGAGTCGGGAGGAACAAAGATAAAACCTATTTCTCGCGAACGATGAAGCCATCATCCGACTTCTACCGACATCTAAGCATTACTAAGCATTTAGAGAAATGACCTACGCATACTAGTGGGATAACATCTGGGATAACTGTAGATCAAGGTAATCATGCAACAACGGCATCAACCAACTCCTACTAACTTAATGCACATTACACTAGACTTAAGGTGAATAAAGAATTTGTAAAAGCAGAGAAGGGTTTATGCTCAGGAGGCTTTGCCGTGTTGCGAGGAAAGTCGATTCGTAGTCGGATCTCCAAAGTCGAACGTGGCGTCAACACCATTGGAAGATGCATCTTCTCCAAAGCTTCATCAACACGATCGACTCACTCTCGTATACTCTACACGTAGATGATGATGCATGCTTTAGCATGATAAAGTGCAAACATGATGCTTGATGGATGCATGAAATAATAATCACTTGAGTACAACTTTCCTTCACGATAAAGTTGCAAGCCAACAAAACCAACTTGTTGAACCACTCTATAAGATATCATCACCATTGCCTACCCGACATAGCTTCGTAAGTTATCGGGTACACATGCACTGCCGTCAGAGGTCTTTGGGACAATGACAGGTGCGTGTGGGCCCTATAATTTAGGAGGTTCTGTTACACTCAGGTTCTACCGGTGCCTTCTCCCGATTTGCTTCCTCCGATTGTCTTCTCCTAGGTCTTTGCCTCGGTGTCTTCTCCCGGTTCTTTGGCTCGAATGTCTTTTCCACGATGGGTGTCGGCTCCTCATTATCTAGAGGGGATCGAGGTGGAATTGCGAGTTGGCGGAGTGTTCGAACGAGGAGGAGGGTCATTGTCTCCTTTGTCGTCCCCACCAGCATCATCGTCATCATGGGGAGAATCATCGGGGTCCGGTGGAGAACACGGGGTCACTTTATTTGTGATGTCGGTTTGTGATCCTGTCGGTTGTGATGGTGACATCAAGCTCCCAAGATGAATGTCCTCCTTATTCCACAGCACCTCACAACATGTAGCATCCCCAAGGTGCCTGACCCCGCTAGGAGTTTGGAACTCAAGTTCATGGTCTTCAAACCCGGCGTCACGTACCCTACGGTGACGATGACATAGTCGGGAGGAATCTCACGGTCTTCATACTCTCGGTATCCCCGCGAGGGTGTGCAAACACCTCGGCCACAACCTTCTTCGTCCTTCCCCGCCGGAAGGGCACCAAGAGTGAGCACCGTGTCGGTTCGGTGATATCATCATTTGGGTACCTTGGGGCCAACCGCCTCTGTCTTTGGTGTCACCGCACGCCAACCTGAGGAAACATCGGTTCCCGAGCTCAACCATCTTGGGGTCGTTGCTCGTGAAATCTTCTACTATGGACTTCTTGATCATTTCTTTCAAGGCCTCATCACGGCCTTCTGTCTCAAGCCTTCCTTGTACCTGCCGCGTGTGTGCTACGAGGCGACATCGATTACCACGACTCCACCGTCGCCCAACTCTTCCTCGAGCCCATGCCATGAGCAGCGGCGCGATGCTTCCGGGGTTTCCCAAGGCCAAAGTCGGCACATCGTGTCCACGGCGAATTTCAAGGCTCCCAGCGGTCTTAGCGCGGTGGCCTCGTTGGCCCGACCTTCTCTACTTCCTCGTCGAGCGCGGTGCCCGCTGCGGCTTCTTGGGCTTGTGGCCATAGAGGTAGTCCCGTGTCCTTTCATTGCGGCCTTAAATGCGGATCGGCCCCCGGCTTCCTTTCTAGCCCTTTCTTGGGCCCGCCACCCGGCTTGTGTTCGGCGTACCCAATATTGCCCATGTGGTGGGGCGTCCGGTTCCCTACGTGCAGGGTGAACTCTCGCTCTTCGCCTTTGCTTCGGGCGTGTTTCTTCTTTTTGAGAACTCTTCCCATACTTCGGCCCGAGATCATGTTGTATTTCACGCGGGGGTGACCGCCCTTTCATCAGCCAATCCTTGTTGAGCCTGTACTTCGGTTCGAACGATCTTCTGTGAGGACATAGACATGCTCCTCTACCTTGTCCAGATCGGCGTTGTTAGGATGGAACCATTTACGCATCTCTTGCCACACCCAAAACTTGTCCTTTGTCGGGGACTGTTTCGATCTTCATAACGTATAGAGACCTTATCTTTCACTAGACACGAGCAGCGATTGTTGTACCTCGCGATGACCTCAATGGGCAGCAATGGCTCTCCCTGCGGCCCCAACTCGAGAATGACATGGACATCACTGCTCTTCTTGTGCCTCCCATGTTCTCCCCTGCTAAGCTTCGGCTTGTCACCCTTTTGTTTGCCTAAAGAGGTGGCCGTGGAGGTAGCGGGGGGTTGTTGCTGTTTCGTGGACCCACGGAATTCCAAAGCTCGAGGCACCTTTGTGCTTTGTGCTTTGTGCTTTGTGCTTCATCGTCCCTCGGGTTGTAATTCGGATCATCTTCCCCTCCGCACGTTTCCGTTTAGTCCTCGTAGGGGTAAACGACGCTCCGCTAGCGTTATCAGTTTCACTTTCGAGCTGGAGCTAGGCGATTCCCATACAAGATCTTTCTGCTGCTCCTGTTGATTCGCCATTTCAAGCTACAAACATAGAGTTCATTAGTAGTAGTAGTAGAATAGGAGGAGCAGTAGGTTAGACAAGCTCAATTCAAAATTGTGGAAAGAAAAAAAATAAATGTGTGATCCCATCGGCTTTGTTCTCGCTCCACTATAGCATCTTTTTGCTTGAGTTTTTGTTGAAGCTAACCATGAAGTAGCAACGGCGTGGAGGCGGCACTACTTTCGGACCGTGTATTATATATGCTCTAATTACAGTAACTACAACAACTTTGACACTGCAAATTGCAGGCAGCAGAAAGGAGTTATATCAAGGTAATCTAATTAACTGTAGACTAAACATACGACAAGATCAATTAGGGTCATGCACAACAATACATGTGTAACCTTTCTGAATTCGATGCACTCTACAACTTAGCTACATTTAACTTACAAATATCAGAAGCAAAAATTAGTACTTAATAGCAATTTGTAGGTCCATATAAGTATAATATTGAAGTCCTAGTCAGTAAAAATAGTAATGAAATAGCTTTGGAGCAATTGGATGTTGTTCAGGAGAGAATAAGCTTGAAAACTCCTGACAATATCAGACAACCATCTTACCTATTACAAACAAGTTTTCACAAACATTAGAATCATAATAAAAAAAATTAGTCCATAATCCGTATGTATTCACCAATTAATTCCTCTCAAGATACCACCTGTTTACTCTACAATGTACTTCTTCCAATCCAACAACCAGGCAACCATGCTGTAGTGGGGGTGGTATTCAGAAAACAGAGTGTTGTCATGCTCAAGGCGGTAACCAACTGGTCTAATAAGCAAATTCTATTGATCTTTTCCCAAAAAAAATAGCCAGAGGCCATAGGTACCGTGCACACAAGGACAAGCCATTTAGCAGCTAGACAAATCTTGCTTTGACAAATGACAATGCAGCAAGCAGCGGTCCATAAGTACAGGCCAAACATCTGCCCTTGGATCTAACTGCTGTCCTAAGCGTAGAGCAGTAGATACTGCTACTACTGTAGGTAGTGCACCAAGGGACCCCCTATAACATAAAGGGCACATGCTCCATTACCATCGCCTGTTGTCATCATCTCTGCTAGTCCTCCATTTTCTCCCCCCTTGTAGCTGAAAGCAGGGTAGAGAGACTAGAGGCATTGTCAGAAAAGAGAAGAGAACAGAGCTTATGCAGTAGTCCTCAAATATAAATTAGCCTTTACCATCTTATTCTTTACATCCATTTGGTATAAAGAGGCTTTTTTTTAACAGACAAAATATTATGAATTTTCAGTTTGTATAGAACAGCTTTTAGATCAAGATGGTTCACTAATCTGTCTCCGTAGGTTCAGAATAGACAGTATGATGTATGAATTAGAAATCGTTTGAAGTGTTATGCATACATATAATTAACATTCCTTGAATAGAGAGGAATAAATGCCACATTACCCAGTGCTAGATTGTTGTCCAATTGGAGGATTACAATTTTCCAGCAAACCTCACTATCCTCTACCACAGTAGCTGATCTGGAACCTGCTGTTACACCCAACTATTTTGCCTTCTGCCAGTTACAACTCGTGGACCAACTCAACTGTCTTTGAAGTTGCACTTTTAAGCTTATAGCCAGATAGCCCAACATGTTTTCTCTTACATCTAAAATCTCTGTATTTAGGGAACGTATTGAATGACTTAATTGCTCCTCTATGTTTCAGAAAGGAAAAAGACACGAGAGATTTCCTAAGACGATTTTTTCCCCAATCTCCCACCAGCAAGATTTCCCTAATCTCCAACCAAACCAAGAATAGAGTTGGTCGAACCTACCAGCGTAAACGAAGTTCGCCTCGGTGGCGGTGACGCTGTTCGAAGTTCGCCGCCGCGGCGGTGGGCCCAGGCAGCTTCGAGTTCGCCTCGATGGCGGTGACCGCTTCGAGCTCGCAGCCGCTGCGCCAGACGGAAATGGGCGCCGGACGGAGAGGGCAGCTTTGAGTTCGCCTCGGTGGTCGCCGCCGGCGCTGCAGTGGCGCCGGACGGTGGCAATGGCGGCGGCGATGGGCGCATCGCGCGACGCGGGCGGGACGGTGGCGGTGGCGATTGCGGTGGCGCGGTGGTAGATCTAGTGCACGGGACGGTGGCGTTGCGATTGAGGAGAAGGCGCACGGGGGAGGGGCGGGTCAGCCGCGAGGTGGAGGAGCGCGACGACGGCGGATCTAGGGCACGGCGGCGGCGGCGAAAATTGGGCAGCCCTTCGGGCTCAAATGAACCGGATGAAGGACTTAGCCAAATTCGAGAGGAGGCGGACTATATATACTCCTTGGATTTTTGCGTGGCGGGCGCTTTAGGATGCCGCCCGCGGTTAATATTTACCGTGGCGGGCGCCTTAGGGCGCCGCCACGGTTAATGTTAACGTGAAGCGGGCGCCCTAATGCGCCCGCCACGGTAAATATTAACGTGGCGGGCGCATTATAATGCCCGCCACAACTAATTTTTAATGTATTAAATACATAAACTCCTAATAATTCAGAATAATAGGTTTTAAATAGAGATAAAATTCAGAATAATTGGAATTAAATAGAGATAAAATTCAGAAAATTGTTTAGCCCTGAATAAATGGAATTAAATTGGGATAAAATTCAGAATATTTGGAATTAAATAGAGATAAAATTCAAAAAAATTGTTTAACTCAGAATAAATGGAATTAAATTGGCTGTCATGGCGTAAGTCAGTTGTGGTTACTGTTGCTTCCAGTTGCCCTGGTCTCATCGATGAGTTGAAGATACTTGGAGCCTGCCTGCATGCCTGCCTTTAGCTACTCATCACTACAATTGTCTGTTTTCTGTGAATGGAGCTCTGTTCTGTTCTGAGCCTTGTGAATGGGTGGTTGCTCTGCATCTGCTATAACATGCTCTGTTATCTCCTTGTGTTTATTACGTAACATCTGTCAGTCTCCAAAAGTGAGATGGATGCTAATCATGTTGATATCATGAATGGAGGAGTCATCAACCATAATACATCGATTTAGATTTGGATTGCAACCTGTACTCTACTGTCCCTCTCCCTAAAGGTTATTCAACCTATAAGCGACATCACACAGGAACTGAACACCCCTCCTCTCCCTCGCGTTGTCTCCCACGGGGCGACCCGAGGGGCCCAGCGCCGCCCTTGAGCCCCTTCCTTCCGTCGCCGGCTGGGCCGCTGTCGCCCGCCGCCTCCTCGCCCGGCCGGCGGCGGGGGCGATGGGGGCACCACCCCCCACCCCGCGCGCAGCTCTTGCCCCCCGAGCCTCCCTCTCCTCCCCCTCCCCCTCATCCTCGTCGCGCCGGCGTCACGCCGGGCGGCGGGGCGGTGGTTCGAGCCCCCCTTCGACCGGATCCGGCACTCGCGCGCCCGCCGCCCCGGGCGCTGCGCCGGGCCGGGTCCCTCGGCCCGGCGGCCGGGCTAGGGTTTGCGGCGGCGGCTAGCGGCCGCTGGCGGCCGGGCCGGCCCCCCACGTCTAGGCGTGGCGGCCTCGCTTTGCTCGCTGAGCCGCCCCTCGCCGCGTCGGTGGCGCCCGGCGGGGCGATGCCGCCCTCCCCACGGCGATGGGTTCGTGGACGGGGCCGCCCGCGCCGCCCTTCGTTGGTGCCGCAAGGGTCCGACGGCGGCGAGCTCTCGGTTGACGGCCGCCCCTTCCGCCGCCGGCGGCGGCTCGGGGCGTGGCGTGGCCGCCACAAGTAGCCCCCTGAGCGGGCGGGGCTCGCGCCACCTCGGTGGCGGTGGTTCCGGCGTGTGGCGGCGCATGAGGCGGGCGCCACGACGCCCGGCCCTTTCACGGCAAGGCTGCACCTCCCACCTTCGTGGGGGACGGCGGCGACTACTCCGCGCGGGTGGTCCTTCTCAGCGCCGGTGCGCCGACGATTTGATTAGGAGGTGACGGTGGCGGTTTGCGACGATGGCACTTGGGGTGAAAACCTCCTCCTCCCAAGCCTTGCGCTGGGACGACGGTGGTGGCGCTCAGTGTCATTACCTTCTGAAGGCGCCGTCATCCGTTCCATCATCGGCTGCCGGGACTCGGGAACGAAAGTTCCGGTGGGTACTCCTCAACGGTGGCGTCCGCGGCATCATCCCCTTCTTAAAGGCTCGTTGAACCCATCGAGCTCCTATTAAGCCTTGCAGTTCCACCCCCATCTTCATTGTCGCCTCGTTGTCCACGCCTTGCAATTGGGCGCCTTGCTCGCTGCCGTTCTAGCGCCATGATCCGGGGTGACGCGCGTCGTTACCCCGTCGTCGATGAGACCGGCGAGGGCCACCGACGACGCGTTTCGGCGACCGGAATTTCCACGCATATTCGTACCGCCCCCGTGCTTTGGCGGTGTGAAGTTACAACTCACCTAACGTGGCGGCATTGCCGCATCAACCACGCCGCTCGCTCGGATGTTGACGCCATCGTTGTCGCCGTCGTCGTCGCTTGGATGGTGTGGAGCTACATGATCATGAACATGGACTATGGTGATGGACATGATGGATCATCAAGCTCACTCGTTGGAAAAGCAAAGACCCAGGAGATCAAGGCAAAGGTATACTTGATAGGGTTTTTGACTTTTGATGATCAAGACACTATAGAGAGTGTGATCACATGTTGGATAGATAGCCGACTATCAAGAGGGAAAAACCATGGCTAATCCGCATTTCAAGTGCCTCTAGGTTCATTGTGACTTGCATATGCATTAGAATCTAGCACACTAACTTCGCCCTTGAAAATGGTTTTCAAATCGCTAACACTCATGCTATGGAGATGTACATACGTGGTGTTGGCACATGAGACAAGTGGCGAAATTTGATTCAAGAGCGGCGGCCGTGACGCGCGACTAAAGGATTCTAAAGCCGCGCCGAACACCGGTGGTTGCGGTGTCGGACGCCGGCCCTGCGTCCGCGCGCGTTGTGGCGAGACTCGGCGATGCGGCGTCTGGCGCCCGGCGGAATGCGCCCAGACGCCATGGACAACCCCGGCGCCCGGCGCGACGTTCGAGGTGGGTAGCGGCCGTCTGAAGGCGCGGCGGAGCGCGGACGCGGCATCGGCGCGTCCGTAGCGCACAGACGCGATCCATGAGCTCTGCATCGAGGTGGGTTGCGGACACCGTAATGGCGTCCGACGCCGGGTGGTGCACCGACGCCGCTGCGCCGGGCGCCAACGGCTCCTTTGTTGCCAGCGTGTTTCAAGGCGTTTGAGCGCCGTCCGCGCTGGTCATGGCACGTCCGTGTTCACGAAAAAGTTGGTTTCGCCCTCAACGCTCTATTCTTTGGGGCTTATAAATAGAGGGGTGGCGGTTGCTATATCTCTCTCTCTTGCACATTTGATCATTCTAACATCCTCTTGAGCTAAGAAAAACTCCCCCTCCACTCATCTCTCTTGCTTGATTGCGAATCTTGGTGAGATTGAGTGAGATTCAAGTGCATTTGCTTGTTCATTGCATCTAGAGGCACTTGTTCTTCGGAGGCGCCTTGGGATTCTTGTTTCTCTTGGGAATTTGCCCGGTTCCTAAGCGGCTTTGGAGTTGTCGTGGTGTTGAGCTCGATTGGTATTTGTTCGAGGAGGCCACAGGTGGATTTGTGAGGGGTTCTTGAGCCTTCCCCGTGGGAGATCATAATTGGCTACTCTAGTGGATTGCTCGTAGCTTGTGGATCCCTATCTTGTGTTGGTTGTGCAGCACCCAACTGCGGGTTCGGCTTTGTAACGCCGATTAGCGTGTGAACCTCCAAGTGGGTGAATCGCTATAACGAGGAGTAGTTTGCCGGCAAGCAAGCGAACCTCGGGATAAATTATTGTGTCAATCTCTTGGATTTCTTGGTATTCATATTGTAATTAATATTGTGATTGATTGGTTCACTCCTCTACTCTGCACTATTGGTATAAAGGATCTCTCTCTACTCTTGTATTTTTTGTCATATATCTTGAGTAGCTTGTGTAGTAGTAGCTTACCTTGATAGTTTAGCTTAGCTCACTAGTTGTGTAGTGTTCTCACTTAGGTGTAATCTAGTGACTTAGCTTGTGTGCTACCTAGAGACCATACCTTTTCTAGAACTACTTGTGTAGGTGGCTTGCATAGCTAGTTAGAAGCTCCGCAAAATTTGCTACGCCGTTTAGTTGTTTAACCACTTTGCTCTAGTGTTGTTGAAGAATTTTTATAGGCTATTCACCCCCCTCCCTCTAGCCATTTAGGACCTTTCAAGTGGTATCAGAGCCAAGGCACCGTTTGTGGAAGGTTTAACAACCTACGGTGAAAAAATGGCGTTGAGTTTGCATATCAACAACACCAAGAAAGCACCTCCATTCGATGACATGAATTATGCATATTGGAATGTGAAGATGACTGCACATCTCAAGTCAATCAATAAAGAAGTGTGGAAGGTCACCGAAAATAAGTTTGAGGTGGCAAATCTGGAAGCACCAACACCGGTAGAAGAAATGAAGCTTCAAGCCAATGATATTGCCATTAGTGCTTTTCATGAAGCATTCAATGACAAAGTGTTCGAGCAAGTCAAGTCTCTTGTGATTGCTCATGATATTTGGAAGAAGCTTAAGGAAGCATATGAGGGGCACCGAAGGAGTAAAAAGGCTGCCAAAGGGCTATATCTTGCCCGAGAAGTTCAATAGCTTCAAGATGGAAGATGATGAGAGTGTCCCGGAAATATTCCATAGGATGCAAGTATTAGTAAATGATCTCAATGCTCTTGGAGAGGAGGTCAAGGACAAGACTTCAACATGAAGTTCTTGAGATGCTTGCCGGAGAGGTTTGGGATATTGGTCACCGTGCTTATTAGAACCACCTTGAAGGACTTGACACCAAACCAATTGCTAGATGAGGTGATGACCGATGACTCTTATAGAGATGATAGCAAGAAGATTGAGTTGATCAACAAGAACAAGAAGAAGGACAAGGAAGATGATGATAAGAAAGATGAGAAGAAGAGTGTGGCATTCAAGGCTACTACATCATCCAAGGGCAAGTCCAAGAAGGAAGAAACAAGTGAAGAAGAAGGAAGTAGCTCTTGTGTCGGTAGTGATGATGATGATGAGGATAATAAGATGGCTCTCTTTGTGAGGAGATTTGGCCAATTCATGAAGAAGAAGGGCTACACCGCAAGAAGGAAGAAGCACTCATCCAAGAAGCATGATGAGATCATGAAGTGCTTTAGGTGCCATAGCAAGGATCATCTCATTACTAAGTGCCCCTATGATAGTGATGATGAGGAAGCTATGAACAAGGAAAGAAAGAAGCAAAAGAAGAAGAATGAGAAGGATGGCACTTCTCACAAGAAGAAGAAGAAGAATGAATCTCATGTTGCTACATGGGATAGTGATGCTTCATCAAGTGATGAAGAAGATGACAAGAAGAGCAAGAAGAAGGGATATGCAAGTGTGGCTATACAAGAGAAGATCTCTTTATTTGACACTCCTTCATGCTTCATGGCTAAGGCCAATAAGGTACAATCTAGCACTAACAATGATGATACTTGTGCTAGTGATAGCGATAGTGACATAGAAGAAGAGCATACCGCTGAGGAGTTGTATGTCATGCTTGAGGAATGCACATCATGTTATAGAGATAGTAGAAAGGAATGCAAGGGCTTGTGTAAGGAGAAGAAAACCCTTAAGCAAGAACTTGATGAGCTTCGGGCATCTTATGAGCGTCTAAAGGTAGACCATAAGAAGCTTGAGAAGTCTCACTCCAAGCTTGAAGAAGCTCATTCCTCTCTAATTAAAGAGAAAGAAAGCATGAGCATGCATGTTGCTAAGGTTGATATTTGCAATGTTGGCATATCTTGTGATATACTTGTTGAACCTTTGCATGCTCCTACTTGTGTTGCTCCTTCTAGTTCTTCATGTAGCACATCTACTTCTAGTGATGCTATTTGCGATGCTATGCTTTTGAATGAGAATGCTAATTTGAAGAAAGAAGTGAAAGAGCTCAATCACACCTTAGCTAAGGCTTATGGTGGTGAGGACTGCTTGCTTATGTGCTTGGGTAGCCAAAGAGCATCTCTCTACAAAGAGGGATTGGGCTATATCCCCAAGAAAGGCAAGGCCGCCTTTGTTTCTCACAAGACTAGTTTTGTGAAGAACAATGATAGTTATTGCAAGAGTTGCAAGCAAGCTAGTCATGTAGAGCAAAAGTGTTTGAACAAAAGAATGCTAAAGTTTCCTCTCTTAAGCTTGATAACTCATATATGCTTATTAAGAGAAACAATGGTGTTCATGCTAAGTTCATTGGTGCACCATGGATGGGCTCAAAGAAGAAAGCCATTTGGGTACCAAAGAGCTTGGTCACTAACCTTGAAGGACCCAACCTAAGAAGCATTGATCTCTCATTTGTAGGTCAATTATAGAGCCGAAGGAAAGCATTGGATTCTTGATAGTGGGTGCACTGAACACATGACCGGGGATTCTTGTATGTTCAAATCAATTAGCACAAAAGGTGTTGATGAGTATGATTCTATCACATTCGGCAATGACAAGAAAGGCAAGGTCAAGGGACTTGGAAAGGTTGCAATCACACAAAGAAAGAGCATATCAAAAGTGTTGCTAGTTGATAGTCTTGATTACAATCTCTTGTCGGTTTCTTAACTTTGTGATCTTGGCTACAAATGCATATTCTCTAGTCAAGAAGTTGAAGTGATAAGTGTTGATGGTACAAACTTGATATTCAAGGGAATTAGACATGGTGATCTCTATTTGGTTGATTTCAACTCTAGTGAAGCCAAATTAACAACTTGTTTTGCTCTCAAAAGTCTAGCATGGGTTGGTTGTGGCATAGAAGGCTTGGTCATGTTAAAATGAAGCAATTAAACAAGTTAGTGAAGCATGACTTGGTTAGAGGTTTGAATGATGTCACTTTTGAGAAGGACCAACCTTGTAGCTCATATCAAGCTGGCAAACAACATGGCAATACACACTCTCAGAAGAGCACAATGAGTACAAGCAAAGCATTTGAATTATTGCACATGGACTTGTTTGGGCCAACAACATATACTAGCATTGGTGAAAACAAGTATGGCTTTGTGATTGTGGATGACTACACTAGATACACATGGGTGTTCTTTCTTTATGACAAGAGTGATGTTTTTGAGCTATTTAAATCCTTTGTCAAGAGATGTCAAAATGAGTTTGAAACATCCATCAAGAAGATTAGAAGTGATAATGGGAGTGAGTTCAAGAACACAAGAATTGAAGAGTTGTGTGATGATCTAGGAATTGGACATCAATTCTCACCAACCTACACTCCTCAATCCAATGGTGTAGTTGAAAGGAAGAATAGAACATTGATTGAAATGGCAAGATCTATGCTTAGTGAGTACAATGTTAGCCATTCCTTTTGGGCGAAGCAATCAACACGACTTGCTATTGTAGCAACCGCCTCTATTGCCATGGAATGCTTGGAAAGACACCATTTGAGTTGTTTAATGGAAGGAAGCCCAACATTGGTTACTTTAGAGTGTTTGGTTGCAAATGCTACATTCTCAAGAAAGGCACAAGATTGGTCAAGTTTGACAAGAAATGTGATGAAGGATTCTTAGTTGGATATTCAACTACAAGCAAGGCCTATAGAGTATGGAACTTGGGAAGTGGTCAACATGAAGAAGTTTATGATGTGGAATTTGATGAAACCCAAGGCTCTCAATGTAAAGTTAAAAATCATGATGATGTGAGAGGCTCTAACTTGGAAAGTGCTTTGAGGAACATGGACATTGGGGACATTAGGCCAAGACAAATTGAAGATGATGATGATGCTCCAATACTCAACACTAGTGTGGGGATTGGTACTAATGAAGCAAGCTCTAGCACTACTAGGAATATGATCATTAGTGATGATTTTTCGTGGATTTGGTAACTTTCGTCGAGAAGGGTACACAATCTATGACGAAATTTCTATCTTCGTCATAATATAGCATTGACGAAGAATTGGCTTAATGTGTAAAGGCGAAATGGAAATAAGCGACACAGATAGACATAAAGATATCGTCATAGCTTGTGATGCTCGTGTCTTTGCGCTCAAATTAGGTTATTTGTCTCGTTTGGCCCATGTAATGATGAAGCAGTTTGGTCACAAATATGTTTTGTAGTCCGTCTTGCCCGCTCTAAGCGATCCTTGGCGGCGTCTTTTTAGCAACACTTGGCTGCACAAGAGCGGGCGGGCTGATAGATTTTTTTTTTTGAGGCAAGGCCGGTCGATAGTTGGGCTTTTGTGGCCTGGTAACACTTGGCTGCACATGAGCAGGCGGGCCGATAGAATTTTTTTTTTTTTGAGGCAAGGCCGGGTCGATAAGCTGGGCCCGGCGACCCATGTGAAACGAGGAAAGTGCTCCCGCGGCTTTATTCCTTTTATTTGGTAGGCAAAAATTTTTGCTCCTTGCGACTTCGAACCCACAACCACGGGATGGGCCGGGTAGGGGCGTTACCCTTTGGAGCAAAAGGTGCCTTAGTTGTTGAAGTTGAGTGTTTTATTTTATTTGTAAGTTTCTTACATGATATTTGTTTACTGCGCCTTAATTGGATGGATCGAGAGGCGATGGCCCCCCTAAACACGATCGCACGTAACTATCACGGCGGTAGCGGCGGTGAGGCTGATCTCGACGATCGTGACGACAAGGCATCCACGTGCACGATTGCGGCGGCGGCGGCGCTAAGGGGCGATCGGTGACAATGGCAGCGGCGAGAGGCCTCCACGTACTGTCGCGGCGACGGCGGCGCGGGGGCGATTGTGGCGGCGGCGGCGGCGGTAGAGCCTCACGTGCTGTCGCAGCGGCCAGCGGCGCCGAGGGGGCAGCCTCCGAGCGATCGCGACAACGGCAGTAGCGAGGGCACGGCATCATCGACTACAAGGTTTGGATTGAATTTTTATGCGTAATATGCATGTGTTGGATTTGGTTTTCAATTTTTTTTAAAATTTATCCTTTTATGCAAGCGGATGGATAGAAGTTGGGTTTTGGGCAACAATTCACACTGCAAATGTGAGAGGAGTTGAAGAGTTCATGGAATTTGTTAGTCGAGATACCCAGAAGGCGCACATATTCGTTGTCCATGCATCAATTGTCGTGTCGAGTCGTGCGTCCTCGGACTGAAGTAGAAACCCATATACACATTTATGGAATGTCGGCTACATACACCGGTGGATTCATCACGGAGTCGGCAAATAATGAAGTTGAGGGAATAGAGCGAGGAGGTTGAAGGACATGATCATGACTTTGGGATACATATGGATGTGGGCGATGATGTTAATGATGATGATCATGGAGTACGAGAGATGTTAGGAGAACTATATGCATTGGCGAGGCGGATCTTGAGAGAAGCCAAGGTTTGCAAAAGTTCTTGGAGATGCGAAGAAGGCGGCGAGCCCTAGTTCTAAACATTCAAAATTTTTCTTTTATGGTGAGGATGTTGTATCCCGAAAGTCTCGTTATCGAATCGCAATACGGCATTTACCACAATGATAACGGTGATGTCGATTCATACCCTCGAGTGATTTACCAAAATCATATGATGAGGCGAGGAAGTATCTTAATGAATTGGGCCTTGGATACGAAAGCATCCATGTGTGCAAGAACAATTGTGTGTTGTTTAGGGACTCAAAAACATCCAAGTATGCTAAGTTGAATGTGTGCTTGATGCGCAAGGAGTCTAGATGGAAAGATCAAAAGCGGGAAGAAGCGAGGTTCCACATAAGGTTTTGAGGCATTTTCCACTCTTGCCGAGGTTGAAAGAATTTTTTTTCATGCAAAAGCAGACTTACGAGGAAACACAATGGCACAAGAAAGTGAGGAAGCCGATCGACAATGTGATGAGCCATCCGGTGATGGGAAGCATGGCGGGGGATTGACAACACGTTTCTAGATTTTGCTCAAGATCCGAGGAACACGAGGCTTGCCTTAGCTACGAGATGGATTCAATCCATTTGGCAACATGAGTACCGATGCGGTATGTGGCGGTCTTACACCACCACTGAATCTCCACCATGGGAATCGTGAATCCGACAAAAGCGCTTTATGGCATTACTCATCGGGTCCAAAATCTCCGAGGAAAGGATTTTGATGTATTCCTTGAGCCCCTAATTGAAGAACTCTCGAGCTATGGAAGGGTGTCGATGCGTCACGATGCATGTACTCGTAAGAAGTTCACCCTTCGTCTTGCTGTTCTCACGGTGTATACATGATTATCGACCACATCCACCTTATGCGAGGCGAACAACAAAAGGATATTATGCATGTATTCATTGCGACAAGAACCCGTTGTCTCGGAGCATAAGGGTAAGAATTTGCTATATTGGACACCGTTGCTACCTCGCAATGACACATGAGTGGCGGAAAAGCTTGGCTTTCGATGGTAGGATTGAAAAAAGAGATAAGCCGGGCAAGTTCTTTGTGAAGGAGGTCACGGAGCAGCTAGAAAAGGTGAAAGATGTCGGGCTAGGGAAGCGACATTCTGAAATAAAAGGAAGCGGGGCGATGGTCAAAAGATTTATAGCCGCAAATGCGGGTTGTGGAGATTGCCATATTGGAAACATTTGAAGCTTCCACATAATCTCGATGTGATGCACATAGAGAAAAAATGTATGTGAAAATATTCTTTGCACACTACTTAATATACTAGGCAAGACAAAGGACACACATAATGCAAGGCTAGATTTGTATGATATGGGCATAAGACTGAACTACACTTGCAATAGAATGGTACTTGCGACTGCAAGGCTCCACACTCCCAAATGTGCTTGGGAAGGATCGAGAAGTGCGATTTTGCAAGTTCCTCAAAAATATCAAGTTCACGATGGATATGCGGCTAACCTAGCAAGATACATAAGTGAAGATGGTTCAAGGGTGGTTGGAAAGATGAAAACACATTCTTGCCACATACTCCTACAAAAGAATCATGCAGTTGGCCTTAGAGGTCTGGTGAGGAAGGATGTATATGAAGCAATTGCGGTGGGGGCCTTCTTCGGGGAACTATGCGGTAGAAATCTAAGGAAAGATGTTGTGAAAGCGGGTGAAAGGAGAAATTCCATTGATCCTATGCAAGCTTGAGAAAATCTTTCCACCGGCCTTCTTTGATGTCATGGTGCACTTGTGTGTCCATCTTCGATGAGGCATTGCTTAGAAGACATTCGGTATGGATGGATGTACCCAATAGAAAAGGCGACTAGGCACTCGAAGAATTTTGTAAGGAATAGGGCTAGGCCGGAAGGATCAATTCTTTGAGGCATATATGGCAAGCGACACCTTGACCTTTTTGTTCTAGGTACATGGAGGATATTGAGACTAGATTTAACGAGGGATGATGATAGTGGTACAGAGATCTTTGTTGCCGGATGACATCTCTGTTTTTAAGCATGGTGCTACTCTTGTTGGGGCTATTTACAACCCGGTACATTGATGATCTTTGTCATGAAAAAGTTAATTTGGTATGTGCTAAATAATCTTTGGTGAAGCGAGAGGAATATTTGGGGGTAAGTATCGATTACTTATTTGAGATTGATTTATTCTTCATTTATAATATGTCTTTTGTTCTTATGATTAGAGTTTGGCATGCGGATTGTACAAGGCGAGCTCTGCTGACAAAGGTGCATGTCCAAATCTTTTGTTGATGGAATGGTTGAACAAGGATTTGCAAATTGGTTTAGGTGCCATGTAAGTCACTACGCATTTTATTTATATGCTTAGTAAATGCATTAGTATGGATGCATCGTCGGTGGTGACCCGATTACTTTCAACAGATTGAGAACAAGCGCAAGGAGGATCGGAATCGGTTAGCGAAGGACTACGGGCATTGTCATGTGGCCCGGCTAAGCGAGTTAAGATTAGTGCGACTTGCAAGATTAATGGAGTCGATACGGCCGCGGTGTATCGTGAAAAGTTCCTGCAGACACAAAATAGTGGTGTAATGGTGAAAGTTCACATAATGGGAACAAAAAAAGCAGATTTTTATGGTGTCCTTAAAAGTAATTGAGTTGCAATATAACTTTCGAATCATCGGGCTCGTCGGATTTGTTGTGCTATTTCTATGCGATTGGGTCAACCAAGTAGGCAAGGCGTGGGCCTTCGAGGTTGACAAACATTTCAAATCCATCAATGTTGGTCATTTTGGTACAAGAATGATCCTTTCATCTTATCAGATCAATCGAAAAAGGTCTTTTACCTACAAGACACATCTCCACAAGGTAAAGATTGGCGAGTTGTGCAGAAATTCGAACATAGGAATGTATACGATGTGGCTGAGACAGATGAGGGCAGTCATGAGGTGCACCAGGATGACTATGGATCCGATACTGAGCATGCAGTGGAAGAAGGTGATGACAATGAGGTTATGCCCAATGTTGAAGGTGGAGAAGCAACTATAATTGAAGGCAATTTAGATCAACTTATAAGAAACAAGAAGCAGGTTGAGATTAATCTTGAAGATAGTGATGATGAGGAGGAAGATGATACAGTACTGCAGTACTGTAGTGATGGTGGCGATGATAACAATGATGACATGGACGCTGAAGATTTCTAGTATCGATAGTAGAGTCTTTTTTTAATTGAGTTGAGTTTTTTTCACAGAATTGTAGATCAAATTGAGTTTCTTTGGCATCACAGAATTAAACTTGAGTTCAAATTATGTCATCACAGATTATTATTTGAGTTGAGTTTATTTTCAATCACAGATTATTGTTGGGCATCAGAGATTTATCCTTGTCATGAAATATTTATATTTGGGTAGCTTTTATTTTCAATCACAGATTTGTGTTGGGCATCAGAGATTTATCCTTGTCAAGAAATATTTATATTTGGGTAGCTTTTATTTTCCATCACAGATTTGTGTTGGGCATCACAGATTTATCCTTGTCATGAAATATTTATATTTGGGTAGCTTTTATTTTCAATCACAGATTTGTGTTGGGCATCACAGATTTATCCTTCTCAACACAGAAATGGCAACACAGGCAATTTCATCCTAGAGTTCAGATGTCAACCGGCCATTCAAAAAGTGCCTCAGGTGGCATCACTAATTCTTCCACATGCCACCAGCTACTTCTAATAGACCCTATATATCATTCTAGAGTTCAGATGTCAACCTGCCATTCAAAAAGTGCATCAGGTGGCATCACTAAGTATTCCACATGCCACCAGCTACTTCTAATACACCATAGGTGGCATCACTAAGTATATATCATCCCTATAGTTATATATTGTATATATTTGTCTAGTAGACTTGCACCAACTACTTCTCCTTCTTTAACTCCATTAGTTGCTTCTGCTCCACCTCCTACTTAATTTGCTTCACCAGGCGCTGCAGCTTCTGGATCTCCTTGTCCTTCTTCACCAACTTGTCATGCATCCAGTTCAGCTCCTCCTGCTTTGTTGCACAATCACTGCAAGTCTGCAAACAAGACCCAATGATTTAGTCAGTTTCAGAGCTGAAGAAACAGCTAGTCGATCCAGAGTCAGAGCAAGTCTAACAAATGTAGATTTTCACCTCCTTCGATCGGAGTCATAGCTGTCGGCGAAAGAGCTAAAAGGACATGTCCTTCTCTTTTTGACTACCTCCTGCAGCTTGGTCTCTAAAGCTTTAACTCTCTCCTGAAGCTGCAATTTGAATGCATACACAAAATTCAGTTTTACAGACTAAACAGCACAAGTGAAATCTCATCCAAGTATTAAACCATATTCAAAGTTCGTATCCTAGATGTCTGCACAAACTGCATTGCAAAAAAAAAAAACGAGCATTTACAGACATAACGCTCAAATCTGTTACTATAATCTGTCAAATCTGTTACTACTTCTAATTGGCACATTAGCACAATTTACCACAATCAAGATATGGGACCAGAATGCTAGTAGAGCATGTGAATCATCATTAATGGCCTGAACTGATGGCATATTTCTGAACCACTAGTAGGAGTTATCCAAATTGTCAAGACTTAAAAGCAATGGCTATAAACTTCAATTCAGCTGACAGAAAGCCATACAAACATATAATATCCGCTGAAGGGCTCACATATGCATGTCCGATATGTGTCCTTCATCAGAGAGTGGGCCCAGAACACACAGACATCAATCTTCTGCTCATCCTCCTACCATTTTCTTATGTTGGAATGGACCATTACACACCAGTTGGAGTAGGAAGAACATATGCTTTTAAGCATTAAAGAGATTCTTCAATAACCAAGAAATGCACAAGTATAAAAGGTAAAAAAATAATCATTGATATCATCAGTTCTCTTGGTGCGCACTAGAAATAAAAGATAATCCTGGACATACTATAACCATGGAGAATAATCTTGATGTTTGTGGAGCTGTTTCCAATACCTAATCAAACATTTCAAGAAAACCCTAACCTTATTGAATCAAGCTTCAATGTATTAACAGTTCAATCTTTCCCTAATCTGACATTTCAAGAAAACCTAATCTGACCTCGAGGACGATGCGGGGAGCGGCGGGAAAAGGGCCCTGGACGACACATGCTTCGTCTTCACTGGCTTGGAGGACGATCCGGCGGCGGCGGCGTCCCCCTTCGTCTTCACTGGCTTGGCGGCGAACCTCCCCGTCTCCTAGTCCATGAGGCGCGGCAGCGGCGGCGGAGTACTGGCTCAAGGAGGCGAGGCGTTGGCGGAGGCGGCGGCGGCGGACTACTGGCTCAATGAGGCGAGGCGTTGGCGGCGGCGGCGACGGAGTACGGGCAAATTGGGGGGGCGTTGGGTGAGGATGAGTGACCACGGCTGTTAATATATTAATGTAACGCAAAAAACTGCCCTTAAATAAAATCGCGCTATACTTATGTCGAACATCACTAGATAGCGCACTGGTAGTCTCTGCTCATTCTTAACCGCATCCTCCCGGGTTCGAACCACACGGGAGGCACATTTTAAAAATGTTTACCATTTTTATCTAAATTTTTGCTATTTTTTATTTATTGAGATTATAAAAAGGTTCTTTACAAAATGTTTTGTAAACTGCTTTACCTCTCCTTTTCTAAACTTATTAACACACTTGTTCCAACTATGCTTGTAGTTATTACAATTTGAAACTTGTCAATGGAGGGTAACCATGATCTTACCACAATTTTCTAAACTTACAATATTACCACATGCTCAAAATCATTTGAAACTTTTTTGGAGAGTCAATGGAGGTCTACCATGATGATGTGTGCATTTATCAATTTTTAGAACAAGTTTACATATTATTATAATTTTTTGTTCATTTACTAAAGAATAAATGTCAAAAAACATTATGTTAACTACAAAAATCTAAAAACTTGCATAGGCACTTCATTTTGGTTTATAACGGTGTGAAAAAAATTTCAAATGATTACGAGGAAGTTGGTGATGCCCATCATCATCTGATCATCCATCGCTCACACATGTAAGGTATCACTTAGTCGAGAGATGTTCAACCTAATGGGGAATGTGTACTACAAGTTTGTCCAAATCATTTTAAACTTTTGGAATGATCATACATCATAAGAAGGTGGTCATGACAAAACAAAAATGAAATATTGCAAAAAAAAAAAAATAAGTCCAAAATCAAAAGGAAAACAAAAACAATGAAGAATACAAAATTTAGAAAATCACAAAAAACTTGCCTCCAATACGGTTCGAACCCGGGAGGCAAGCTCCAAAAGTAAATGACCCTCACCACTGCGCTATTCATGTGGATTCAGCGAGTTACCAGTAGAGTTTTTTTTAAATGCAGTATCTCCATCTGGCCAAAAGAAAAGGCCGCCAAAACTGGCGTCACCCCGAAAAAAATTCCCGCAAAAAATTCCCGTGAGCCATTTATCCGCCACCACGGCGCCCCACTTCTCCCATTCCCCCATTTCTCCACGAAGTCAACCCTAGCCGCCCACCCGGGGACTCAGCCGCCGTCGGCGACCGGCATCCTCCACCACGACGGCGGTACCGCGATCGCCCACCGGACACATCGCAGGTCGGCGAGCTCCGCCCTCCCTATCTTCCTATTTTACACCCCACGAAACCGCCGCCGCCGGGGGACGAGAGCCGGCGAAGAGCTGCGTCGTCGCCGACTACTTGGCTCGCCGCATCCCCCTCTATCTCTTTGCCATCCATATTTCTCTCCCCATCCTTATTTCTCTCGGCACAACCTAACCTAACCATTGCGGGATTTGGGTCACCGGCGACTGGATCTGCCTCCTCGTCGACAACAGTTCACCGCACCAGATTTGCTTCACCATTGACGAGCTATATGGTGGCAACAAGGAGGCAACGAAGTAACCAACCTGCACAAGAAGAAGAAGAAGGTAAGGCTTCTGCGGTGTTTACTGATTCAGTTTGGGTCTGAAGGTGATTCAGTTTTTAGTATGAACAACAATTTGTGTATAAATTAGAGTAGTTCGATTTCTGTTGGCAACTCTGAACCTATATGCATGAGATTTAGAAGGGAAAGCAGTTGACATTAAAATCATTTTATATGGATGAACTTGTCTGTCGTAGTGCCGTTATCATTTTGCTCTAACTAGTACTACGTGCGTACTATTATTTGGGGGAAATTGCATGCTTGAGGAAGGTTTCTTGCTCAATGATAATAAAGGGCCGAAGTGAGATTGGACATTGGTGTGACAGTTTAGGCCATAATCCTGGCTTTAGTTGTGCTGTTGTTTCATTTTGATCGGATAGCAAATCTTCTTGATTTTATTCCATCAATTGTTGGCAATGTTCCTTTACTCAGCCGTTTTATTTACTTCTGTACAAAAACTATGTTCTAGACTGCAGTTAGAGGAACACATTTAATTTTCTCTTCACTAGAGTATGACCCAGCTTGAGGAGGTACAGCGAGAGAAGTCAGCTGACCCAGATAAATGTCCACCCAAATGTGCATTTCAAGTTTATATAAGACAGTTCTAGATAAAGTTCTACCTCTCCAAAGTTATGACATAATATTGGGAATAGACTGGTTGTCTGTAGTGTACTGAACTTGTATGCTAATCATTAATAGCTGATTTTATGAATGTAGTGTACTGACCTGTATGCATGGGACTTTGTTTAAGGCTTAGTATTAGTTTCAGGCTTAGTATCTCACTAAAATGAAGTAATTCATGAACTACTATAAAGAAACTTATCACCTCTTCTGTCTCTGCTAAAATCTATACCCTTTCACCTCTTACCTATTTCCTCTACAACAGCCAGTACTATCTCTTACCTCTTATCTCTCTTAGCTCCTAGTAAACTTCTTGTTTATGAACTAATATCCACATTGTGCTTGTTTGTATCTATCTTGCAAGTAACACAACCTGCAAAAACCAATTATGAGAGACTCCGGGATAAACGTGTGGCGGAGAATAATGAGAAGCTGGAAGCATTTGCACTGAAGAAAATAGCTTCTGAATTTAATAATTCTTTACTGCAATCTGCACCAACAAAGGGGAAAAAATCAGGAAACAAGAAAACAAGTAGTACAGATTCGGAAACATCTGAGTATCTCCTTGAGGAAGATGATCAGGGAGATAGTGATGATGATGAGACTGAATCTGTTGAGCAGCCACAACCACTGGCAATGAAGGTAGTGGATGGGAATTATTTGCATTGCATTTGAATTGCATTTCAATGTTTTCAGTCTGATCTATAATATATGATGCTGCTTTTAGATTCATCTTTTTTATTTCATACCTCTAATACTCTTATTTAACATATGGTATTGCTTACTATTGCACATGGCTTCTTTTTTTGGTGAACGGGGCTCAAAGAGGTAGGAAGAAAACCCTCGCTTCAAAGAAGAGTAGGAATACAAACATGGCTCCAGGAGGTAGGAGCAAGAGAGTGAGGGCATCCGAACAATCAAAGGAGCAACCTCTGCGGCTGCAATAAGATCATCAAAAGGCTTCAAACTCAAAGAGAAATTTGGGCAAAATGATGAGCATCCTGCATTTTGCTAATTCGACATACCACTCAACTTTGGCCACCTTGTAGAGAAAAACAATTCCTACGCTGGTCATGACACGCCCAAGCGGACTCGGGCTATGGAGGTAATGGCCATGATAGTGCAGCAGCAGAGGAAGACAGTGGAGTTGGTGGCCTTGGCGGTAGAGGTGCTGATGATGACAATGTAGCTGCAGATGAACTCAGAGAAGGCAAGTTATAGTTTTTCTTGTCATGTCAATTACCATATCTCTTTTCTTTGAGCCTGCATGAAACTAAACCATTTCATAAAATCGAATTGTATTTTGTAGGTCTGCAGAGCAAGCACCAAGGGAAACCCAGTGTCCAACTAAGGGAAAAAAATTTGGACAAGATGACTAAAGCAATGCGAAGGAGGTTGCCCATACTTGTTGAAGAAGGCAATAAAAGGCCACATGATCTTTGTTCAAGCTGCCAAGTTTGCATCGGGTTGGCGTCATCATTCGGGAAAAGATGCCTATCCTTCCTCATTGGAAAGACTACAAGAGAGACACCAAGAAATACTACGACACCTTTGTGGGAGAGCTCTCTGTAAGTGCATTAATGTTTGTATGGTTAAATATTGCGGTGCTTGACCTGAATTGACTAACTAACTACGGAATTCTCATGTACCTAGGGCCGCTTGGCCTTTAACAAAACACACAAGCCAACAGAAGAAGCTTGCACCGATATGATGCGCCTTTGTGATAAAAACCGGCGTTATAGGCTAAAGGCAAAATACTTCAACGGTGTACTGCGAATGAGATTAGGACAACTTCTCACGTAGATTTCATGGTGATGAAGAGTGGAGGGCACTAGTTGCAAAGTGAAGTGCGATCCAAAAGAACATGGCATGTTATCTTTTCATATACTCTTGTTTCTCTAATAGTTTGCAAAGGACCTTCTCATATTGAACCTATGATCGATTTGATATCTTCTTTCTCTTGTAAGAAACATGTGAAAAGAACAAGCGGAACCCGCGGTATGGTCAAGTATCATCGGGCTATGGGTTCTCGCTCCTATGTGGCACACCTACATGCATATGTAAGTGTAAATTTCCTTGTACTATTACTGCACATTTGCATGAATCGGCTTCCTTTGCATTTGATGCGAGACAACTTTGCTATGATTGTTTATCCACAAAAGCGAAGCGAGAAGAAATTGAGGGAAGAACCCGGCTTAGATCGGCCCGAAGAATTGGATGCGGTGGAGGCCTTCAAGACCTGCCATACCGGCTCAAGCATGGCTTTGAGTGACCCGGCAAGAGAAGCTCTTGTAAGTTAATTTGTTTGCTTCATTCAATGTCTGTCATGCAAAATATATGATATGTATGGAGAGTTAGTAGCGGCCGAGGTTATGTTTTCCTTTGTTCTTTGCATATATATTAAATGAAAAAGCGCAATCGGTTTACGTCAATGAGCATTGGTTATTATTTCATTTTGGCATCTTACGTTCATGACATTTCGGTTAGATATGTAACTAGTACGATATGTAACTATTATGTAACTATTACGTCAATGAGCATTGGTTGAGGCGCAATCGGTTTGTCAAAGAGCATTGGTTAAATGGCGCAATCAGTCATGTCTTCATCTAATTATTAAATGAAAACTGCAATCAGTCATGTCTTCAATCATGTAACTATTATGTAACTATTCTCGTCTTCTTTGTTGGCCATTACAAGTAACATGCAACTATTTTAAATCCATGACATTTCGATCGATATGGAGACTTTGAGGGCTGAACCTATGGAAGAAGGTGCGGCGCCACCATCCGGTGTGGACATCGTGTCCAAGGTGCTCTCCAATAACGACTCTCACGATTTCTGAAGAGTGTCGGCCTCAAAACACCGACATCGTCTAAATCAACATCAACGACTCAAAGCAAGCAGGGAACAACTTATGGCTGAAGCAAGGGCAGCTGTTCAAGGTGAAGTCGAGGAGCGAAGAAGAAAAGTCGAGGAAGGCGAGGAAAGGATGGAGAGGCAACAAAATGATTTTTGGAGGAGTACAAAAAGGCGAGAGAGAAGAACGGCAAGGAGATGGAGGAGAACAGGGGTGCTCCTCGGGGGCTCATGAAGATCTATGCCCTTCTTCGACATGAAGGCTGTCCATCTGTCTTTCTTGTGTTTGTCTTGTTTATTTTGGGTACTCAAAAACTTAAGTTTCTTTGTTATGTGTCTTTGTGAAAACGAGTTATGTGTCTTTGTGAGCGGAGTTTTATGCTCTAGTGGTAGTCTTTGTGCCTTCGAGTTGTATCTTTCAGTTGAATCTTGGTTTTATTTTTAATATGGAATTATGTGGTCTTTCTACTATCAATTGCAATTTGCAATTCAATTATTTACCTGATTTTGTGTGACTAAATTATGGTGTATTTGTTGATGATTTTGAAACTAGATCTATGACCAACATTTTGGAGTATTCAGCGGCGATTTGAGCGCTATCGTGAAAAAAAAAATCGAGAACTAGCCACATGGCGGATCGTGGTGGTCCACGTGGGGCTATGAAAACCACCGATCACCATTTGCCACATCACGCACCACGTCATTTTGCCATGTCATGCGCCACGTCATCATCCTACGTGGCAAACACCGTTGGTTCCCATGCAAAGCGGTCACTTTTGACGAAAAAAGCGTCATAGGATGCACAAACGCCATTGCTTATTTGTCAAGACACCCGGCGAGCACGGAGTCTTGTGGCGAAAAGAGGGCATATCCATGACCAAAGCCAAGCGTCATAGAAGGTAAGCACTTGCCGTGACGTTAACCTTTCGTCATAGGCTGGGAAGCAAATCAATGGCGAAAAATTGTCATTTTGTCACACATTGTCAAATGTGACGCCGCGGACCGCGATGATGGCGATGTGAATTTCGTCAAAACATCGTCACGAGATGAATTTGGGTGGCGATTTTGGCACTTTCGGTGACCAATGACGAACGTCATCAATGAGTACATCCCTAGTAGTAAGTGGTTCTCATGATGAAGATCAACAAGCTAGTACACCATCTCATCCTAGTCATCAAGTTCAAGTGATGCAACCTTCAAACATAGCAAGAGATCATCCTCTAGATCAAATTATTGGTGACATCAATAGTGGAGTTATAACTAGAGGAAGATTAGCTTCTTTTTGTGCACACCATGCTTTTTGTGTCACAAGAAGAACCAAAAGACAATTGAGAAAGCTTTGGAGAAAGAAGATTGGATAAATGCTATGCATAAAAGAGTTGAACAATTTCAAGAGAAATGAAGTTTGAGAACTTGTTGAGAGGCCAAAGAACTACAATATGATTGGAACCAAATGGGTCTTCAAGAACAAGAAAGATCAAGATGGAATTGTTGTGAGGAACAAAGCAAGACTTGTAGCTCAAGGTTACACACAAGTTGAGGGTCTTGACTTTAGAGAAACATATGCTTTCCGGTTGCTAGATTGCGAGTCAATTAGAATCTTGTTAGCTTATGCATGTGCTCATGATATCAAGCTATATCAAATGGATGTGAAGAGTGCATTCTTGAATGGATTCATCAATGAGTTGATCTATGTAGAACAACCTTAGGTTTTGAAGATGAAAAAGAAGCCCAACCATGTGTACAAGTTAAGGAGGGCTTTGTATGGATTGAAACAAGCACCTAGAGCATGGTATGAGAGGTTGAGAGATTTTCTCCTCTCTAAGGGGTTCAAGATGGAAAAGGTTGACACCACTCTCTTCACCAAAAAGATTGGAGATGACTTGTTTGTGTTACAAATCTGTGTTGATGATATCATATTTGGCTCAACCAATCAAGAATTTTATGAAGAATTTGCAAAGATGATGGTAAAAGAGTTTGAAATGTCTATGCTTGGAGAACTCACATACTTCCTTGGACTTCAACTTAAGCAATTGAAGAATGGCACATTCATTAGTCAAGGCAAGTACATCAAGGACATGATCAAGAAATTTGGCTTGGAAGATGTAAAACCAATGTCAACACCAATGGCAACTAATGCAAGCTTGGACAAGGATGAAGGTGGCAACATGGTTGATCAAAAGGAATATCGGTCTATGATTGAAGCCTACTCTATGTCACCGCTTCTAGACCAGGATGTCTCATTTAGTGTGGGCATGTGTGCTAGATATCAATCCTCTCTAGAGAGAGTCACCTCAAGGCAACAAAGAGAATATTGAGGTATTTGAAAGGCACACAAAATGTTGGACTTTGGTATCCAAAGGGATCCAAATTTGAGCTTATTGGATATTCGGATTTCGATTATGGAGGATGCAAAATCAATAGAATGAGTACAAGTGAAACATGTCAATTCCTTGAACAAAATAGTGTTGCTCTCTTGGGTTGGGGTTTGAATATATTAGTGCGGGGAGTTATTGCACACAATTGCTTTGGATAAGATCTACCTTGAGGGATTTTGGATTCCAATTCAACAAAGTACCTTTGTTTTGTGACAATAAAAAGTGCAATCAAGATGACACAAAACCCGATACAACATCTAAGAACAAAGCACATTGATATTAGACATCACTTTATTAGAGACCATTAATAAAAGGGTGATATTTGCATCAAGGGAATTGGCACCGAAGATCAATTAGCCGATATATTCACCAAGCCACTTGATAAGAAGAGGTTTTGCATGCTAAAAGGAGAATTGAACATACTTGATTTCTCCAACATGAGTTGATGCACCCCACATATATTGATATGCTTCTCCTGTGCCAAAGCAAGGTAAAAGTTATTTGACATGGCATTCATACTATGCTAAGGACTTGTTTAGTGCATCTAGTCATAACTCATCCTATAGGCTCATTCATGAAAAATCAAATCTTTTAATGTATGTGTGGCACCACTATTGCTTTCTATGCTTATATGATCTAGTGGTGGCATATGACATGTTTGTGGGCTTGCAATCCTAGTGTTGAATCTAGAAAATGAGCTTATGATGTGTAATTTAACATGGTCAAGATAACCCTTATTTCTATGAGGTGTGAAGAAGCTTGTCCTTATTTCAAACCTAATTACATGATAAGGCAAGTGTTCTAGATTGAACCACTTTATGACCATATTTGATTGACTTGATTTCTCTCTATTTACACCTTTTTGGTGATTGTTGACAAAGGGGAGAAATAAGTCACAAAGATGGATGAAAAGGGGTCAATTTTTCTAAATTGATCACACAAATAGGGGAGCAAGCTCATAGACTATTTGTGGCATTTGAATGTGCATGATCATGATGAAATGTTGCATTGCAATTCCAAATTCAATATACATGATTGATTGGTGTATGCTAGAAATATAGACTTTGAATGGTGAAATGATTTACTAGCATGCATAGGATGTATCTAGACATTGCTCACATATTATGCCTATAATGTTGATCTCATGGGGTATGTTGAGTTTTGATGAATGTCTAGTTACATTGATGCTAACGATGGTATATATCGACACTCCGATTGGTATCACGCTTCAAAGGTCCATTCTATATACCTTAGCACCTCCTTGGTAATAATATCTCTCCCCAAAACTTCTATCCATACATATGTGCCAAAATTGAACCAAACACATGGAAGCACATATGTAGGGGGAGCTACTATTACCAAAAACCGAACCTTGAAATGTTTGTCCAACTTTGATTCATGACCAAAATGCCTTGGACAAGCAATTCAAGTTCAAATTAATTTATTTCATATCTTTGTGAATGTTGTCATCAATTACCAAAAGGGGAGATTGAAATCTCATGTTTGGTTTTGGCAATTGATGCAACCCTATTATGCTAATCCTCTACTCTAAGTGTGCTTATGAGATAGGATAGCATGGATGGTGTGGAGCTACATGATCATGAACATGGACTATGGTGATAGACATGATGGATCATCAAGCTCACTCGTTGGAAAAGCAAAGACACGGAGATCAAGGCAAAGGTATACTTGATAGGGTTTTTGACTTTTGGTGATCAAGACACTATAAAGAGTGTGATCACATGTCGGATAGATAGCCGACTATCAAAGAGGAAAACCACGCCTAATCCACATTTCAAGTGCCTCTAGGTTCATTGTGACTTGCATATGCATTAGAATCTAAGCGCACTAACCGCCCTTGAAAATGGTTTTCAAATCGCTAACACTTTCGTGCTATAGAGATGTACATACGTGGGGTTGGCACATGAGACAAGTGGCGAAATTTGGATTCAAGAGCGGCACCACGCGGCGAAACGGGACTTCGCCGTGCCGGGCGCCGGTGGTTCTGGCGTCGGGGCCCAGGCCTAGCGTCCCGGCGCGTTGTGGGAGACTTCGGCGCTGGCCTTGCTTGCGCTGGCGCGTCCGACGACGTTCGAGGGCGGCTGGCCGCGCGGAGGGAGCGGCGACCCTGCGATCGGCGGCGCGGCATCCCGGGCTACGTCGTGCGGGCCTTGATCCGGCTCTACATCGAGGTGAACCCGCCGGACGCCGGGTGGTGCGCCGGACGCCGCATCTGGCATAACGGCTCCCTTCATTGCCCCCGTTTCAAGGCGTCGGACAGCGTCCGGTCCGGTGTGGCGTCCGGCGGCTCACGAAAAAGGCTGGTTTCTACCCCCAGCGGCTCTATTCTTTGGGGGGCTTATAAATAGGGGGGTGGCCGGTTGCTAGCTTTCTCTCTTGCACATTTGATCATTCTAACATCCTCTTGAGCTAAGAAAACTCCCCTCCACTCATCTCTCTTGCTTGATTGCGAATCTTGGTGAGATTGAGTGAGATTCAAGTGCATTGCTTGTTCATTGCATCTAGAGGCACTTGTCCTTCTTGGAGGGGCTGCGGGATTCTTGTTTCTCTTGGGAATTTGCAGGTTCCTAAGCGGCTTTGGAGTTGGTGGTGGTGTTGAGCTCGATTGGTGACTGCTGAGAGGCCACAGGTGGATTTGTGAGGGGTTCTTGAGCCTTCCCCGCGGGAGATCGCAATTGGCTACTCTAGTGGATTGCTTGTAGCTTGTGGATCCCCATCTTATGTTGGTTGTGCGGCACCCGGCTGCGGATTCGGCTTTGTAACGCCGATTAGTGCGTGAACCTCCAAGTGGGTGAATCGCTACAACGAGGAGTAGTTTGCCGGCAAGCAAGCGAACCTCGGGATAAATCATTGTGTCAATCTCTTGGATTTCTTGGTATTCATATTGTGATTGATATTGTGATTGATTGGTTCACTCCTCTACTCTACACCGTTGGTATAAAGGATCTCTCTCTACTCTTGTATTTACCTTATCATATATCTTGAGTAGCTTGTGTAGTAGTAGCTTACCTTGATAGTTTAGCTTAGCTCACTAGTTGTGTAGTGTTCTTACTTAGGTGTAATCTAGTGACTTAGCTTGTGTGCTACCTAGAGACCATACCTTTTCTTGAACTACTTGTGTAGGTGGCTTGCATAGCTAGTTAGAACCTCCGCATAATTTGCTACGCCTGTCTAACCACTTTGCTCTAGTGTTGTTGAAGAATTTTTATAGACTATTCACCCCCCTCTAACCATTTAGGACCTTTCACCCTGCACTACACGGCAAGTTCGTTTGTTTTTCCCCTTTTTTTCTTTTTCTTTTTGATGATTGATGAGGAAACAGGAAGCGAAAATAGCTCCTTGTCCTCAGCATTTAGACTAGAGGCGCTGCGGCCTTTCCCTTTAGCTACAGCTCTGTCGGCGCAGCGGCGGCAACGGCGGAGCTCTTGTTCTTGAGCTCGTAAGAAATATTTAACTTTGTAATAGCATTCATTTATTACATGATGGAGCATTGAAAATGACCATAAGTTAGGGGCTGTTTGGTTCTAGTCCCGGAGACTTTTTTAAAAAGTCCCTCAAAAGAGATTTTTAGGAACCAATAGAAGAAAAGTCTGTTCCTATTTGATTTCTAGGGACCTTTTTTTTAGTCTCCGGGACTTAAAAAGTCCCGTCCCTCAACCAAACAGTCCCTTATCCCCGGTGCTACTGTCTGCATAATTCAACCAAGCATGATTGAGCAATCATTCTGTCGTGCCGCTTCATCAGCATGATGTCGCAGGCACAATCATTCTGGCAATTAGCACCAGCTCCCTAAGGGAACCTTGTACTCTTACGTTGATGTATGTTTAGTGTTGTAGCTTGCTAAACATTCATAAGTTAATTCGGCAATAAAGCGTGGTGTGCTTCTGCTTCCTGCATCTGCAATAATAAGAGAAATGGAGCCGCCGCTTTGTGAACTGAAATTCATCTACTGAAACTCTGAAGATGTTACAATGGGAAGCCAGGCTACTCATCACTACTTGTCAGTGTTTTTTTTTTTTTTTTTTTTTTTTTTTGAGAATACGCCGTTGCGTGTTTTTTTTATTAAGCGGGGGAAAGTTCAAATAAAGTTGTACAACAAGGAAACTCCCTGGTAACCATGGTTTCCAAGGTCAACCTAACCGCTACTCGATCCCACTTCAGGCTATTGTCAGCGTTTTCTGTGAATGGGACTCTCATTCTGTTCTGAGCCATGTGAATGGGGACTGGTCTGCATCTGCTATAGCATGCTCTGTTATCTAGTCCTCCCTCCGTCCCAAAAAAAACATGCAACTATGGGAAGCGTGTCAGTCAAACTTTCTCAACTTTGGTATGTTTATAGAAAATACGTCGCAACATTTATATCTCTAAATAAATTTATTAAAAAAAAAACTAGACTTAAAAGATCTTTCCGATGATACTAATTACTTAGTATAAATATTTATATATTTTAATATATAATTAAGCGGTTGAAAATGTTGACTTCTAAGGAAGCGAGCGAGTGCATGTTTTTGCGGGACGGAGGAGTATCTCCTTGTGTTTATTAACTGCTGTCAGTCTCCCAAAATTGAGATGGATGCTAATCATATGTTGATATCATGAATGGAGGAGTCAATCCACCAATAATACATCGATTTGGATTTGGGGTCCCTCCCATATGTGGCCTTTAATCATATGTCTATTCTACCTATATACTAGTAGTCTTTACTAACAGTACCTTTCTGCATACCCTGCACTGCACGGCAAGTTCGTCCTTTTTTTTCTCTCTCTTTTGATGATCGATGAGGAAAAATGAAACGAAAATAGCTCCTCGATCGTCCTCAGCATTCAGACTGGAGGCGCTGCGGCCTTCTTTCCCTCCAGCTCCAGCTCCAGCTCGACGTCGGCTTCGGAGGCTGCCGGCTTCTTGAACCTGTACCAGCGCGCGC
The DNA here is from genome assembly GCA_015847255.1 of Hyparrhenia diplandra. NCBI lineage: Eukaryota > Viridiplantae > Streptophyta > Magnoliopsida > Poales > Poaceae > Hyparrhenia > Hyparrhenia diplandra. The sequence goes on from JADLZK010007406.1 coordinate 391,679, forward strand.
AGACGACGAAGTAGACGAGGTTGACCGCGGCCATGGCGGCGATGACCAGGTAGAAGAGGTCGACGCGCCCCTGGTTGAGGTCCTGCGCCAGCCAGTCAGGGGCTTCCGTCGCGGCCGCCCGTGGTCCGGTGCACGACGGTGATCATGAAGCCGCTGGCGTAGCTGGCGATGGCGAACCCCAGGAAGAGCAGCGCCCCCGCGACGCTGCGCATGTTCTCCGGGAACTGCTTGTAGTAGAAGTCGACCTGTCCGATGACGGCGAAGGCCTCGGAGAGTCCGGCCAGCATCTGCTGCGGCACGAGCAGGAAGCATGAGGTGGCGTCGCCGACCCTCCGACGGTGCCTCTCGACGGCGGCGGCGACGAGCATGGTGACGATGGAGAGCACGATCCCGGTCCCGATCCGCTGCAGCTGCGTGATGCCGCCCTCGCGCTTGGTGACGCGCTGCATCGCCGGCACGAGCACGCCGTCGTAGAAGGGGAGCCACAGCGTGAGCGCCAGCATGTTGAAGACGACGAAGGAGCCCGCCGGGATCTGGAAGCCGCCGCCGCCAATGTGGCGGTCCGTCTGCATGGCCTGGAGCACGTTGTAGTTGCCGAGGTTGGTGAGCACGATGTAGTAGACGATGCCGGACGACCACACCGGGAGCAGCCGCGCCAGGCACTTGACCTCCTCCACCTGCTGCAGCGTGCACAGGCGCCACGGGTTGTGGTTGGCGTCATCATCAGCGGGGGTGCGCACGGCGGCCTTGTCGAGGCAGAGGAACTGGTCCGTGTAGGCGATCTTGGAGACGAGGCTGCTCTTGTGCGGCGGGTCGTAGAGGTCGGCGGGCGACGGCGCGGGGAGGCGGCGCTTACGCGCGGCGGCGACGAGGACCTGCGCGAAGCTGGTGAAGGGCTGCCCTCAGGTCGGACACGTACGTAGAGACGCGTGCCCATGAAGAAGAGCGCGCAGGAGAGTCCCCATGAGCGTGGCGGGCACGGCGAGGCCGAGCGCCCAGTTGACGTTGCTCTGGAGGTAGATGATGACTGTGGCGGAGATCATCATGGCGATGGTGAAGGTGAAGTAGTACCAGTTGAAGAAGCTGTCGATGCCGCGTCGTCCCGCCGGGGTACGCGGGTCGAACTGGTCGGCGCCGAAGGCGAGGTTGCAGGGCCGGATCCCGCCGGCGCCGACGGCGAGGAGCGCGAAGGAGACGAGCAGCACGGCCATCTGGAGCGTGGACGGGGCGTTGGGGTGCGGGGCGCCGGCGACGGTGGAGTTGGGGTGGAGCGCCGGCACGGCGGCGGTGAGCGTGAGGATGATCATGCCGAGGAAGGAGGCGATGGAGGCGAGCGCGATGGTGGCGTAGCGGCCCAGGTACGAGTCGCTGAGGAAGGCGCCCAGGAGCGGGCGCGAGGTTGACGGTGCCCGACCACAGGCTCAGCAGCGTGGCGGCGCTCGCACCCGTCATGCCGTACACGGTGGTCAGGTATACCAGAAGGTTCGCCGTCGTGCCGATGGTGCCCAGCTTCTCGCACGTCTCGTTCCCTGCAGTGCAGGCCCGATTCATTTCATTAGCGATTGCATGCGTTTTACGTTCGTTCATGGATCTTTTAATCAATTTTAGCTCAATGAAAATAATGCATGAATGAATGACTGCTCGATATATATATATCCCAGTGATGCACATACATGGCCTTTGCTACGTGCCACGTAGGCACGCAGCTATTGGCCGGGTTGGCTTGCCTTTTCTATTGAGTCCACTCCACGCAGCCACACACACGGATGGATCCAAGTGAGCAAGTCGAAACAGTGCAGCCGCGACGATTGTCGGCGGGCGATGCCGATGCCGACGCCGACGGCAGCCAGAAGCAGCTGCTGCTTTTTCATTTTCACTGGTTGGTGGTGCCTACATCGATCTACATCTAGATGCATGGTGGTAGGTGGTGATTGAAAGAAAATGGCTTGGCTGTGCATGCTAAGCTACCCGTGCCGTGGGTGGGTAGAGCCAATTTACAGGAACGATGGACCACAGGACCAGTTGTCCATCCAGTGCACTAGCAGACTCGTGCTTGGCTTCTTGCGTTGCCCGAATGATTGACACCAACGTAGGTCGAGCCAATTAACAGGTAACCATCGTCACATCATGATTCATAACACACTTTACTTGATACAAGATGCTGGCGGCTAGCTGCATCAGGCAACATATATTATTATACCCTTATGCTACTGTTACATATATTAGTGATGTAGGTATCTAGTTGATGTGTACTCAATTTGTTTTTCCTAATCACCCGTGACGCTTTAATTTACACAGACATATATAGTATAGTTACGCAGCAGCTGGAGTACGAAAGGCAACTTATAACTGTACCGATTAAATTACTTTAACGTGTGCATATAAATTACAAAGAAAAGGTAGCAACCGAGGCTTACATCAGGTTAATTTGTTTTCTACCACTCTAGCTTTGTTATGGAAAAAAAAAACAATTGAAATCCTAAGATACAACGTCTGTATATTATAAATATAGCATAGTAGCAGCTGTCTGTGTGTGAGAGAGAGGTACGCAACAACTCCGTACGTAGGTGATAAAACCAAAGGCGGTATGCAACGGTTTTATCCATCAAATACAAATAGTACGTACAATGAATATATAATCAGCTAGTGCGTAACAATTAATAACAAATATATAGGAGCATCTATATCTATCTGTATACTGAATCCGTTCCAAATGTAGTTCGTTTGACTTTTATCAATCTCAACTTTGATTGAGTCGTCTTATTCAAAATTTTTTGTTGCAAAATATCACTTTTTTGTTTGCTTTATTAACAAATGGTATTTAAGAATGACTTAAATTTGACTGTTTTTGTACATTTTTTTGAATAAGACGGTTCAAAAAAGTTCTCAAACTAACTATAATTTAAACGGAAAGAAAAGTATAATATATGCATGGTGCGGCCCGTCCGACCAACGGGATAGGATGCAAAGATAGGTGTTGAGCTTAATTTTTATTATTAAATTTGTATTATAGTGATTATTATTAACACATCTACTATGCCTCTAATAATAATAACTGTAGCAGCTTTACTAAAAGATATATCTCAAAAATCAATTTGGTTGTACTTATTGTGTATCATGAAGAAATGTTATATTTATTTTATATAATCAAACTACAAATCGTTTTACTTTTTGGGAGAACTGAAAATTACATGTTTTATGAAGGGAGGAAGGAAGGAGGTGAGCTGAGGTAGCTCACCTATGACGTAGGGCATGGACTTCCATCCACGGTAGTTCTGCTCTGGTTCGCCGGCGTCGGATTCATCCGAGAGCTGCTGCTTCGTCTTGGTGGTGGCGATGCTCGCCGTCTCATCCACGGCGGCAGCGTAGGCCTTGTCGTGCTGCGGCGGCATCTCCAGCTGCGGCTGCGGCCGCTGATCGTCGGCTCTTTCCATACTATGCAAACGATAGATGGAGGAGGAGGACGACGGACAGGCTTGGCTAGAGCTGCTGCTGCTGCTGCTGCTATGTGTGCTCTCAAGTACTGGTAGTCATGGATGGATGGATGTGCTAGATTAAGGTAGCAGCTGGTCTGCTCTCTGGTATGGTGGTGGTTTGTTTGAACGAGGAGGGAGCTACTGCGCTGCTGGTGGTGTGAGGAGAGATGGAGGAGGAGCCGGCGGGTCGGCCGTATAAATAGATAAGCAAGCGGGCAGGCGATGGCTGGCTTTGCAAGTTGGATGATTCGTGGTCGGTCTGCTCGCCGGCCTCTGACTGTCTGTGTAGGCTGCAGCCGGAGTGAAGGAGATACTTACCAGGCACAAATGGCGGCTATCGCTCTAACAGGATCATCGATCCCGCGTCCGGCGTCGGCTACCAAGTGCGAGCTCAGCGCGTACACACACGCCACGGACACGGACACGCCGCCTCACCGAGCCGCAGCTTCCTCTCGATCTGTATCGTCTTTTTCCTCTACTGGTAGTACAGTACAAACACTGTATGGCGTCAAACGTATACGTACACTAGAGTACAGAGACGCCGTAGAAAGCGACAAGAAACCGGCCGGGACCAAGGGCGCACACGGGCCGGTATGTAGATCGACTCGACCTCGAGTCCATCATCGAGAGAGAGACAGATGCAGCTGCTAAACAGGAGTACTGACGCACATGCACGCGTTTCAGACCCATCACACACATTATTAGGATGAATGCCTGCACACTGACCATGAGACACGTCTGTGACGCGCTCCCTACATGCATGGCAAGGAAAATTCGTCCTTTCATCCATCTCGCGTGCAAATGGCTTCTATAATTAGTAGCTAAAAAGAGAATCAACTAATAAAACTAGTGTAACAAGACTAGTTTAGGTCTAGGTGTGCCTACCTGCTGCGTGCTTTTAAATTTCCTGTCCATGCATGGTGTGTATCAATCGACACGTCAAGCGGGCGGGCCTGTATTGCGTGCAGGTTCAGGTTCACGTACGTTGCTGGCAGGATACTACTCAGAAAGCAGCTCACTCACCATACACCCATTTCCTAGCAGTCCTATCTATCGTACTAGTATCATCTCTTCCACACGTTCGCTGCTGTCGTATGTTCAGGATGAAACGCCTGTCCCTGCCCTCCAAACCAAACTGGCCTTAATAATAAACTACTGTACTCTAGTAAAAACTAATTAAGTAGTGTGTAGATCATCAGATCATCATCAATTAATAATAATTCAAATCCGAAGAGCAAAATGCATGCCTTCTTTTTTGATTCAGAGACTGCAGCGAGACAGAGAGAAAGGACGACCCGTGATACCGATACATGCAGGGCTCGCTGTCGATCGTCCCAGCCCCATCCACTTTCACATGCCGTAATTCAAACACTACTCTGCTCTCCTCACAACGTACAGGCAAGCATTCTAGACCAAGTTTGACACTTTCTTTATCTTACAGACGTGGTGAAAAAATTCGAGTAAAGTTTACGAACGGGTCCTCAAGCTTAGCAGAAGGTGTTGTCTCAGTTTTTCAAACTTAGAAAAAAGATGCCGCTTTTCGTGTGAAGACTGAAGACTATAAACTTGACTCAAGGTGTCATATATAGGTCCACAACTAAGGAAATACCGTACCATTTTCGGATTTCTAGATTCAGATCCAGATGTAAATAAATATACTACATGTTGTATTCTCGTCTACTAGTACTGGTACGTACCGTACGTATATACGAAGCAGCATGCACCATCCACTGCTGATGGACAGTGTGTGGAAATATCTACCCAGCAGGTACGTACTGTATCTTATCAGGCAGCGACATTTGGTTTCCATTTTTCTTTCCTCTCTCTGTCTCTTTCAAAATTGAATAAAAATTTAGTGAGCGAGACGACGGTGAAGCACAAGCACGCACGTACGTAAAACCCGGCCGACCAAAAGGAGGAGAATTTTTTTTACAGCTGGTCAAAGGTTCAGACTACTAGTACGTCATCGATCAATGACCTGCTCAAGAATTGGTACTACCTGAGAGAGCCGATAGATGGAGAGTTGAATTCAGACTACTGATAGATGATCCATGCGTGTGCCATTATTCATATACGTTCATTGCTACACGAAATGCAGACCACTGGATCATGCATGGGGAAAGCTAAAAGGTTTGCTTAAAACCAGATGGATCCGGCCTCTATCTTGTTTAAAATATATATACCTTTTTGAAAACCAGCTCCTCCCGTGTGCGTGAGCAATACAAAGGAGGATGCAAGCTTTTAGAGGATGGTATATATGGTGCGACAAGTTGAGAAGAACGCGGATCATATCATCATCGAGTTACAGTAGTGATGAAGGGGTCAACGATTGCAGACAAAAAGAGTCGTCTGATTGATCGATGTAGCACTAGTTAGTAGTCGTACATGTATTTTTTTTTCTGAAAGATCCAGTTTCGGTATATATTAATAAGAGAGAAATAGAGTTTGTACAAGAAGCTGGCGTCCGCCTCGAAGCCCCCTGACCACCCACCATGGCCGGCACCACCGGAGCCGTCCCCAAGAGGGGGGCCGGATCCGGCCACCATGGCCCTAGATCCGGCCGCCCGGGCTCTGGAGAACCCAGGCTAGCCTTGTCGGCACCTTCCAACAAGGAGGAAGGGTGGGGATGGCGGAGGAAGAATATGAAGCAGCCCCGCCCTTGCCACCCCTGTGCCTCGCCAGCCAGCGGCGGGCGCCGCCACGGTCACGCCATGCGAGCCCGCCCGAGCTCCACACGGCTACGGCGAGATGACGCCCGCGCCGACCACGCCACCACACCATCGGGGAGAGAACGGGCCCGCCGCCACCATCCCGGTGGCGGCGAAGTGAGAGAGGTGAGGGGAGGGGCGGCGGGCGGTTTCTGCCCGAGCCGCCCACTTGGGGAGCGGCACGGGGGGTACTGGCGGCTAGATGGATGACTATAGATGGTTACGTGTTGCCCACCCGTGACATGTGACTTGACGTGTTTATTTTTCGTCCTGTGTGGACTGATGGAGTCAAGTGGCTGCTTAATCGCATGGATGTCACGCTCCGCAACATTTGACTAACAGACAGCTTAATTGGCAGCATGCATGCGCACATGACGATCGATCCAAGCTGCCAAAAGCATAGCTTAATTAGCTTGAAGAAATGAATGAATGGTTCAGTTTGGTTTAGTTACTGCTGCTCTCCTCCATGCCTGTTGCACGTATGTGCTTGCAGCTAAGTTCCCTTGCCTTCCCACAGTCACTGCACCCAGCCGGATGCCAAAGATTCAGATGTACGTCCTCCAGCACGGTCTTGCGCTTCCATGATAGTTCCAAGATTGTCCTGTGACGAGACGAAGCTGCTGCTGAACTTGATACCATTTTACTGATCCAAATGTAACGGGGATCACGCTCACTCTTTACCCGGACAGTCGAACATCCAGGTTTGCCCATGTCTTTAACAGGCAATAAATTGGGTAGGGGCGGTCCGCACGGTGCGGACGCAGCTGCACCAGTTTATTTACTAAACTATAGATCCAATTTAGTTTAGGGTTAAAGACTTAATATAGAGTTTAGAGTTAAGGACTAAATATAGAGTTTAAGATTAAGGACTTATATAAGGTTTAGGGCATAGTGTAGTGTTTAGGGTATAAAATTTATGGTGTTAGTTTAAGGTTAATGGTTTAATATAGGGTTTAGGGTTAATGACTTAATATTGGGTTTAGGGTTAAGGGTTTAATATAGAGTTTAGGGTTAATGGGCTTAATATAAGGTTTAGGGTACAGATTATTGTTTGGGGTATAGAATTTAGGGTGTTAGTTTAAGGTTAATAGCTTAATATAGGGTTAATGACTTAATATTGGGTTTAGGATTAAGGGTTTAATATAGAGTTTAAGGTTAAGGGCTTAATATAAGGTTTAGGGTACAGATTAGTGTCAGGGGTATAGAATTTAGGGTGTTAGTTTAAGGTTAATAGCTTAATATAGGGTTTAGGGTGGGTGTCTGCACGCGACGCCGTGGGGACTATCCCCACCCAATTTGCTTCCCTTCAACAACCATAACACCGCAGCTCGTTACCGCGCCTCCAATGCCAACGGCACCCATGTAAAAAAAAAAAAAAAAAAAAAAAAAAAAAAACCGGCACACGAAGGCACCCCCGGAGTCCTTTTCTTTTCTTTGGCTGGCAGTGGCAGCTTCTCAATAACCGTATGCAATGCGATTCCAACCTATTCCTCAAGAACATCCTGGATGATGACATGTGTGAGCTATGCGGAAGTAGTGTGCATGCTGCTGAGACTGCTGACCATCTCGTCTTCCAATTTTTTTTTGTTTTTTAAAAAATCTTTAGTCACGTTGGCTAGGCCGACCAGGACCTACCACAAGTCATTGAGCTGTGGCAAATAATATATCCGGCCACCACATATACCGGCCAAGCACTTCTCTGTGATGATCTTGTTTTGCTGCTGGCGGATTTGGAACCGTCGACACCAGCAAGGCAGCAACCTTCCTTAAGCCTTCTCCTCCATGCTTTGTAAGGATTCATGTCGCCTCTGGAGCTGTCGCCTTGGTCCTGAAGACAACCCTATGCTGATCTCTGGTGTAATCTTTTTGTAATTAACTGAGTACCTGTAGTCCTGCGTAACAACAATCTCAGGTGCATGCACCCTCCATCCACTGGCTTGCCCGAATCAATGAAAAATCATTTAGGTGTGGGCTCTCCTTTGACAAAAAAATTGAAAGAAAAGAATTATATGATTCCTAAACTTAGGTTAACTACGGCCGGTACACATATATACGTATTTTCATGCACATCCTTGAACTTGTCCTGGAATGTCGTGGTCCACACATCCTAAACTCTCGAAATGCCACTTTTTTAGATACATACGTACACTACTGCTTCTCCCGATCGAAGTATCAATCGCACTTTTCTCTCGATCGGATCCGGCCGGAGGTAGCATATGAAGCAGAGCTGGCGAAGCAGAATTTGGAAAGCGGCCAATGGATCAAAAAGCAGCCGGCCGAAGTAAGCAGTCCACACAATTATACCACCATGCATGCCCCAATATCATGAGCAATAGTATATTAGAAATTTCCTGAAACAAGTGATGATCATCGGCTCCCAGATGGGCGTCATCGAGTGGTTCCGATTTCGATGATCCTAACTTGCTTCCAGCAGTTTCTATTTTGATAGCTCGTGGCATGCATCTGTCTGAATGATTAATTTGATCCAACTTAACACAGGCCTATCTGTCGGTCTGTCTACACATATCCATCGATCCTATAGCTTTTCAGTTCCATTTGCACCTTATCAGTTCATCACTGGCCGCACGTGCCCTTGCGGTCGTAGTGGCAGTGGCAGTGGAGATCTGTCAGTGGCCGGTCAATGGATACTCCTATGTGCAGCTGCGGCAGGCATTTGATCATGACCCGTATGGTATATCTATGGATCTCCTCAACAGATGATCGATCCCACATGTTGGCGTTTTCAGCTGTCACAAACACACACTAATTAGCTAGTGTACACATCAGTCATCCGCGTGCGCGCAGTGGCAAAGTAAAGTGTACAACTGGGCCTTTGCCACTATGATAGTATGATATATGCACGCACTATATATACATGACTGATGACGCTGACTAGCTAGCTAATTAATATAATATAAATGGCAGCCCGATGAGTCACTCGATCCATCGATCTGCAAAAGTGCGACTAGTATGTAGGAAGATCTTCTATGAAAAGACGACACATATATATAGAGATAGCTACACTACACGTAATATTCTGGCACCAGTCAACTGCGCGGCGTACATACCGTGTATGTGTGTTGGTTGCTATCATATATGTATATATAATTAACCATCCTTTTTTTGTGAGATCGTCGATCGAGAAACCGATGATGGATGCTCCGGCCAATAATCCAATCCATACATACATATGCACAGCTCAAGCGATGGACACAGAGAGAAGAGTATAGAGAATGACACACTGCAATGCAAGTTGATGTACTGTGTACTATGTGCTAGTTAATTTGCTGTCCATTTCCTTCCTGCTAGTGCTAGCTAAGAAACGTCGTCTGTCGTCTGAATGAATGAATAATATCTAATTTTGACTAGATAGATAGTGTAGTAGTGCACCGCGGCCGCCACGCTGCTGCTCCGCCGAGAGATATGAATTAATATCCTCAAGGCGATAGATTAATTCCGTCTCGGGTATTCTCGATGCTCATATAATGCTAATTAATTAAGCAGGCATGTCGGCCCTGCATCATTTGATCCACAGAAAAACAAGGAATCACACTCACGACCGCTACTTAAATTAAATTAGCATCATCGACGGGTACGTTATTGCACAACGTGTACGTACGTTAAACAGGTATGCTGCGAAGAGTTCTGGGAAGCAATCCACATCACGACTTATCAAACTTGGGGAACACACAAGATAGTTGAGATTGAACCACCGGCTCATATACCGAAGGAGCATTTTGCTACCTTTCTCATGCTATATGTTGTTGGCATATATGGAAGAGGAGGAATAACATTGACTTTAGGAATGATTCAGAATGATCGGGTGACAATGCAAGGGACTCTCATATCCTGTAGAACTGAAGCTAACCTGTGGAAGGTGCAGTTGCCAAAGAAGGATAGGGCAGTAGCAGAAATTTGGTGTTCTATTTTGTTTAACGCAATGTAAACTTTCATGACATATGTATGTTTGGTTCTTTTACAATCAGGCTTTTGAGCCACTAAAGCAATATAATCAGGTTGGGGATCGTATCCCTCCCCCCTCTCTCCCGCGTTGAATTTTCAAAAAGAACTTCTATACCATTAATTAAGGTGTCAGATAATAATCCTACTATGACTAATTAGAGACTCCAACAAAGGCTCCGCACTATATAATTCTCTTAGACCCCTAGAAAAAATCCTAAAAATTTTTCACAATAATTAGAAATATCTGACATTTAATTTGGTAGACGCTAATTATCATCACCTATAATAGCCATTGATCTATTGTAATTTACTAAATAAATTGATCACTTCTATCATTATTTTAAAAAATACATAAAGTAACACTCTAAATTTTGCATCTAAATTACCCACTTTTGCCACTATACATAAAAGATAACTCTAATAACCACATAAATTTGTAGTATACCAGTTACCCACACCCGTCATTACGAAAAACACTTCAAAATATTGCCTAAATTTACATCTAGACCATCTGATTCGTATTGCTAGCCAAATGCATCCGTCCATGGTTTCAATTAGAATCGATCCTATATGTTAATTCCTACCCTCTTATAGGAGGCATGGAGTAAAGATAATTAAGAGAGGACTTTTTCAAAAAAAAAAAAAAGAGAGCGGCGTAACAAAAATTATCATCTTAATACACAGATGTGCAAACCTTTTTGCATATTCAAGAAAAAGGATAATAGAGCGAGGTTGGATAATCAGCGGTATCGACAGCAACAACGATTGGTGGTACGGTTGCTCGATAAGTTGGAACGAGCAGTCCGATCAATCAAATAACACATCTACTATATCACTTTAATTAGCGATGATTCTGTGCGTGTGAGCATCAATCAACCTAGCATTTTGAGGAAACTAGCTAATTAAGTGGCCATTTTTTTTTATTGTGGACATGGCGCTACTATATCACTTTAATTAAGTGACGACGACACAATACCTAGCTAGCTAGCTAGTCATTGTACACATGATTCGCTCCAGGATCTACTGAACAAAATCACGGCTCTAATTGACAAATTACGTAACTTCCGAATTGAATAAGCTACAATCAATAATGCATGATAGATTGTGTAGTCACTGTTTTCCATCTCTCTCTCTCTACTTAATGGAGTATCTGTACTAGCTAGGCGCCGTTACGTACGTAAGCTAGTTTTTAATATTAAAATGCTGCCTCCTACCCCTAAAAATATCTATCTAGATGCATTATTCTTTGTGCAAACTATCTAAAGTTTGATCAAATATATAGACAATATTTATAACATTAAATAGAAAACATATCTCATGAAACCTATACTTGGGCATCCGAATGGCCATCGGGTATGGATGGGGGCGAGGTTCAGGGCTTTTCTCGTCGGGTGAGAAGGGCACCCCCTTCTTAATTTGAAAACTACGGCGGCAATCTTAACCACTCTAGTCGAGTTTTTTTTAAAATATAAATTTTTGTTTGTAATTAGTAAAACTTGAGATATTTTAATTTAATACGTGCTAGAATTGCGTTCTTTTTTTTATGCACACTCCTTCACGATGACATTTTAGCTGAATTTTGTATGCATCATCATCAGCCAGTCAAACTGAAAGATACTTCAACATAAATGTTTGAGACTCACATGTGCACATAGATAGAGAGAGTAGCAGGGCGAGCACGCAGGCGACTAATATAAGATCTTGTCCTTACGCAGCCACTACTGTTACTTGCTAATAATTGCTTTTGTTCTGACTTGTGTGGACTTGTTGCCTGCATGCTGGCCTAACAATAAACCAAAGAAAAAACAAAGGAAGAATCCAGTTCTTTCGTACGTTCATATATGATATATATATACATATCTTGGTGTGAATCCAGTTAGTCTTTGTTCACATGGACGTCCTCGTCTCGTCGTCGTCCTCCGTTGATCTCTCTTGCCAGCATGATTTACTGCTGGAGCCGTATGCTCCAGCACAGCAAGTCTAAGCGATGGGGACGTCTGGTCGCACTCGATCGCACATGTCTGCATGCGTCCAAATAATAATAACTATTTATTTATTTATTATTTATTTATTTATTTCCCGGCCCTCTTGATCGGTCGTCCCTTGAAAACCGCATCATCCCCACGAGCGCCGAACGAGTACACTACACTCCATCCATCCATTTCAAAGTAAAGTCTTTGTCATGGTTTTTGTTACAACTTCACCAATTTAAATAAAAGTCGTGCTACACATAAACACGAGAAAACAACTTGTGAAGCCATGATCAAGAAAAAAAAAAATGGAGTTAGAGCCGTCTCGCCTAGAAACTCAAATCACAAAAATGTGGGTTTCTATGGATTCACCTATTTCTTAACGGAACGAGATCCCTGCCAAAGAGGAACTAATATAAGTTCAAACAACATATATATCACCACCACCACGACCGTACCAGCAAGACAGATAACGCATTATAATCAACTAGCTACCTAGTTTGTGTGCATGGTAGCCCTTTTATTATGTACAAATATTAACTCTAGAACCCTAATTTTCAGGCCGACAGTACGTAGTTGAACGAAACAGATGATACCGCCAACGCAAGGCCCCTAGCTCTAGCTTTTGCCGGTGGATACTATAACACCAGTTAGGCGTTTGGCACTGTCTTTGCTAGGTAGTTGAAACTGATCAAGACGAAGAAACCAATGCAAGTTGAGACTGTTCTTTTTTTAGCAATTACATATAGCAACGCAACCGTGCTAGCTGTTTCTATTCATCACTTCATCATCAGTAGTCATCACAATAATTGGCGGTCGTATTTGCAACAAGTCTTCCCTGCCCATACACTTATTGCATAGATGTGCGTAGCAGGAGTCCATCTCTCCTTTTTTAAAAAAAAAAAAAAAGAGACAGATGTGCAGCAATCCATCAGTAGCTAGTCCCCTAAAGGTAAGATGTACTATGACGCAGCTATAACTAGCTGGCTAGCCCCAATCGGTCGTCAATCTGACGGCACCAGGATATATATATGGTATCGAAATTAAATAAACCAAACAAAAGAAAAGGCCGGCCGGGTTCTCCATATCATACATCTTCTCTCCAGCATGTGTGCTTTATCTTATCTTTTTGTTGTGGTGGATGTATTTGAATCAACAGAAGTTTTCCTTTACTAAGAAAAAATATATATGAATCAGCAGAAGCAGCCAGCAAGTGGTGGTGAATTCTCAAGCCACATATACGTTAGATTAGAATCACGTTTGAATCTTTCCTAGTACTAATAAAAATATCGACACCCCAGCCGACCGATGTATGTAGCTTAACTAATAATTAGCTTCTGAATCACGTTCTCAATAGAAATTAAATAAGATGTTCTCGTTGTTGGTATTTTATAATGCACATAGGTAAATGTGTAAGCACACAGATACCGTTGTGTAGCTTTTCACTCGAAAGTGTATTCCAAGTATCGTATCCACAAAGAAACGTATGAGGCTAACTATAATATAACTTAACCCAAAGTAGCAACAAGACTTAAGAAGATCGGGAGTGTAGAGAAGATCACCAATGTGTTCGTGTTCTAATCTTGGTAAGCTATGTCTTCTAATGTCAAACTGGGGACATTACTTAAGGGAAAACACCATAAAGGATGCACCTCCTTAGCAACTAGGTCCTACTTGGCCTACAATGGGAGGTGGACTACAGATGATTCAACGAAGCTATAAGAGTCACCCTCACGGCGACCACCAATCCGAAAAGTAGAGTGTATCTATGAGATACCTAAGAGTCTAAGCACCACACTTACACTATGAATATTAATTTAACCTACTGCAGCAGATTGAAGCACTAAAAAGAGACTCGCAAAACCAGGAGAACAAATATTAACAATGTTGCTTAGTAATGCTTAATGAAATAAGAAGTTGATTACCAGAGAAGTCTCATACGTAGGTTGACTTCCGCTAAGGTACAAGCCGTAGAGGGGAGCACCAACAGGCCGGCATACCTCCTCCAAACTCCTCCCTCTCTCTACCTCTCTATTTGTAAACACTAGATCCTAATGAGGACTAATCTTCTCTTGAATGTTGGCTCTTGGATGCTGGCTCTTGAGAGGAGATCCTTTAATGCGACACCTCTCAATTGATCCTGGTTGGGAAGATATAAAATAGGGTTTCATGGATGCCTTTGGCTTAGTGGGTACAGGGTTTTTATATAGGCCGGAGCGTGAATTGTGAGCGCATGGATCAAACCGACTTAAGCAACGACGTAGATTGGACCTCAATGGTGGTGGGAAACCGACATTCGAAGACGGAGGCTGATAGGCGGAACCCAGGGTCGACCGACATAGGGTTAGGGTCAGCCGTTCCCCCTGGTGGTCGTTCCCTTTCCGCTTCGTCGTGGTATCCTCGGGTGACCTCTATAACCTTGTAGAGTTGGTTCCCATGCGGGGCATTCGTTCTCTTAACCTGACGTGTGAGTCTTCAAACACAGATTCACCAAAACCTGTGGAATTCTGTTAGTTTAACCCCTAATCCTATGTTGGTGATTATTTATGCACTTTTTCATGTTTCTTTGATGGTTTAAAATGGTTGTTGTCTACTGTCAACAATGGTATACAGTGTTGATGAGAAGAGATGATAAAAGTTTTATGGGATGTGAGAACTCCACATTAGTTATCATTACATTGTTAAATGCATGCATGAAAGGTGTATAAATGAATGTCATATACATAATGTTAATACATATAGTGTGAGTTACTACATTTGTATGGTATAGTATGAATGTCGTTACATTTGCATGTATTGTACAATTAAAGGTACAAAACTAGCTAGCTAGCTAGTATGAACTAGGAGTGCGATCGAGCGAGCATCCTAGCTATGTGTGTATAGGCGGGCGGTCATTACGGTGGACAAGCAAATAAGGAGGTCGTACTAGCAAGGAAGCAGGAATCGAAGGGAACTGCCTTGCCGATATTGAATGAGATGGATGGATATCATCGATATCTTGCTTACTAGTACACTACTAGACGACTATTAATTAGCTTATCAGCACTACCACTATCACTGTCTCTCAATCTATATATCATTTGTACTGTCTCTCAATGTATATATCATCTGTGTGCATGGGCTGCAAGTAGGCGTGTGAACGAATGGAATTCTGAACCTACATGACACGACAGGGGCGGCTCCATCTCAGATACAGATACTAGTGCCATCGGTTGGACTCAGAACGCTAACTAACAAACCGAAATAAAGACGCCTGCCGGTAATAACGCTACCTGACAAACTGAAAGATGCCTGCCCCGGTGACCACGGATGGATCGATGCTGCTGCTGCTGCTTCATATGTATCATTGATCTCGATCGATATGTCTCCATCTGCCAATAACCTCGATCTATATACTGATCGAGCTGAAAGCAGCAGGCCGGTCGACTAGCTACGAAATGATCATCGGAGAGAAGAAAAAGCTACGCCGGCCGCCAGCGCTAGCTAGCTACTTGGAAATGTCAACAATGCACGCGCACTGACAGATGGAGTCAGCGCTAGCGCCTAGTGCATGCAGTTGCACTCCTTGTAGTCAAAGCTTTCTCGCCGCCACTAGCTTGAGCCCACTAGAGCCACGTCGTCGTCTTCTTGACTTGAACTAGCACGCCTAGCTATAGCAAAACATGCATAGTAAAGCGACTCATCAATAATCCATATGTGCCCTGTGTAAATGTCTTTGTTTCGTGTACATCCATGACTTATCCATATGTCTTCTTCGCAAAGAAAAGATATATTTGCATCAAGGTATTATTCACATATAAATGTTCAAGCAAATGATAAAGTAAATACAAAAATTAACTAGAGTTCATGTGAGCCAGTTAAGTTGGGCAAAAATGATTCCAAATTGCTAGTAAAAATATAAAAGAAAAACAGCATGCATGTCTCTCTCTCTCTCTCTCTCTAGTTCTCTAAGTGAAAGAAATGTATATGTAAAGTTTGAAGAGAGTTTAGAGATGCCACAAACCTCCCCCTCTATTTTTGCTATTTCTTGCCTTCAAGCAAGTTGAATAGCGGTGCTCAGCAGCTCTGTCGCAAGGAGGAAGAAAGGGTATTTAGTGGGCTTATTTTCAGGGATGGTTGACTAAAGAGACTCACATCTCTATTAACACATTTGTTAGGGCGAATGTATTAGTTTTGTAAAGAGAACTGCCTCTAAAGATCCATTTTTAGGGACGGTTCTCTTAACACGATCACCCCCAAAAATAGGTCTCCACCTGAAAATAAAACTTTAGAGGCGGTCACAGAGCTACAGTGAAGTGTGTGTGTGTGTGTGTGTTGGGGGACATTTATGTACTAGTGACAGCTTTATTTACCGTAGAGTTGAATATGTTTGCATAACCGTTTGACAAAACAGTTTCTTAGCGAAGGTAAGAGAGAGAAAGCTAGGAGGAGGCTCCTATGTCGTGCGAGGAGGTGAAAACAGCTTTTCAGGGAGATCGAAAACCATGCAAAAATTAAAGTCGTGCTTGCGTGCAGCGTGGGCATATGTATCTTGGATTGGATCTTGCTAAGTTGCTGAGCCAGGGGTCCTGCCTGCGTGGATCTAGATAATATCATATCATAGACATTCTCTCCCTTCGAATTTATAAATTACTTTGATTTTTCTAATACATGCATATGCACTATATGCTCTCGGTACATGATACATATTTGCTTTTTTTTGTATTGTTTTTGCTTTCGAGTATCACGAGAGAATATAAGCATGTTTAATTAAATTGTATTTTCTTCGCAGGAAATTCATTATCAATTGGGCTCACATCAGTTGCCAATGTTGAGGATAGTGTCCAGCCCAGGCCCAACCATGCATGGTTCGGGCTGGTAAAAATACTCACCATATCGGAAATCCTTCTTATGGAAAAGGATTGACGAAAAGAACTTGGGTATGACCTGGTGTTGCGGAGACATCAGCGAATTTGGGAGGGACGCCTTAGAGCATCTCCAGTAGTACCTCTCAAATTAACCCCCAAAATCTTATTTGCATGCCGGACTAAAAAAATTAGGGGCCTAAAATTGGTTCCAACTCCGGTGGAATCCAAGCTCAGGACCCTATCCGCTGCGCTTCGCCTTCGCCGCGCGCCCACTGCTCCCGCCCTCGCTGCCGCGCTGCTCCGGCCTTCTTGGGTTGGGGACCTCGGCGACCTCGCGGGTTCGGGCCGCACACCACGACCTCCAGCGGCGGGAACAACTCGGCGGGATCTCCGTCGCGTCGCCGCCGTGGAGGGTGGCGCGAGGAGTCCGACGGGCGCGGTACGCGAGGCGGGCCTCCTTGGAGAACGCCCGGGGGGGCGGTCCCTTTCTTGATGGAGACGCCGCGAGCGGCCAAGATGACGAGGGGCCTGCCGTCGGTGGCCTCGTCGGCGGCTGCGCCGCCCTCCAGGGCCGCCGACGAGCGGATGAGCGGCGGGACTGCTGTGGCGGATGTCTGCGGCGCGGCCACGGGCGGCGAGAGATGGACGCGTCGGCGTACTTCTGGTCGACGAGGCGCACGGATCGATGCGGTGCTGCGACGAGCCGCTGCCAGGCCTCGTCGGCGGCGTCGCAGCGCCCTCCGTAACACCTCGGTGGCGTCCACGCGTCGGACGCACTTACGCTTGGCCAGCAGCATGGATCTTGGCGGCTGCCGCACGAGCCGGCGGGTGTTGGACTTGATCTCCTCGATGGCGGCGGCCAGCAGCATGGCGCTTGCCGTCGCCGTGCTCGACCACCGCAGTACGCTGGCGTCGAGCTCCGGAACACCAATGGCGCGCCCGGATGTCGCCAGCGAAGCCCAGCGGGGCGGCGGGTGGGTGGGCGGACCCGTGCGCGAGCGCGACGGGATGGAGAGGAAAAGGTGCATGGGTCCCGCAAAGGAGAGGGGAATAGAGGCTTTCTGGATCTAGGGGCCTGAAGTTATAATTTGGGGTGACATGAAAAATGGGAGTCCAAGTAGGGGCTCTATTGGAGTTTATTTTTGTCAAAACCTTAAATTTTAGGGTAGGGGCCAAATAGGGGCCCCCACTAGAGGTGCTCTTAGTTTGTTATGGCTAGACTGAAGCTCTGTTTGGTATGGCTAGACGGAGGCCCTGTTTGGTAGGGATTATGGACAGCTTCACAACATTTGTTGTGTGCAACCACAACATTCACCCTCCAAATAGGTTGTGTGAGGCCATAGATGCCAAAAACAAGTTCTTCATTTTTCTAATAACATTTGCTCTTTAAAAAGTAAAAACCCACCACTAGCTACTTTCCTTCTTCTTCCTCCTCAAATTTGTAAGCGGGCCTTGGAGGGTCTATGGAATCGTGGCGGTGGGGGGCTCAGCCCCCCTCATGCTTCAGTTCCTAGCGGCGGTGGCATCGGCGAAGGTCTTCTCCATGACCTTGAACTTGCCAGCATGAGCGGTCGCAACCTCGTCAGCAGCCTTGGCAGCAAGGAGCCAGCGGGGTACATAATTTTCTCGATGATTGTAACATGGAACGAACTCATCCTTCTTTTTGACATCTATTGGTGGGACAACGCGGGGACTCCATTGATGGCCTTCTTAACCTTGGCGTTCATCTCACAGAAGGGTTTGTCGACGTTGGGGTAGTCAAGCTCGCTGGGTGCGCCTACCGCGAGTTGAAATTTTCCTCCTTGATCTTGAGCTTCTTGTCTGGCGGCGCATTATTGATCATGGCAGTGGCCACTTTCACGGTGAAGAAGAGGCGGAGGGTTTGCTTCTCATCTCTGGACTCCTTGGCCTTGTTGAGAGCGGATGTGCTTCACAACGACATCCATGGTTTGCCTCTGCTTGGCCGGTGGGGCGGCGGAGACGACAACAATGTTAATCGTGTTGATCTCTTTCGTGATTATGGCAATGGACTCTTGAGTGTTAGCAGACAATTTAGCATTTAGTCGGTTTATAACCCGTTCTTATACTTGCTTTGACATGTGTGTATACTGTCATTTTTTCTACTTATATAATAATAGATAATGATTAAAAAAGAACATACAAGTGCATGCGAGAATAAACATTAAGAGCGCCACGGTACAAATCTCCATGCTTAGCTTAATTATCTATATCTACTCCCTCCGTCCCAAAATATTCGTCGTTTTGGTTTTTACGTGCCTTACAAGTTTGACTCGATTTGTATAAAATAGGTGCAATATTTGTATCTTCAAATAAATTTATTAAAAAAATTAGATTCAAATATCTATCCAATGACACTAATTATGTGTGATAAATACTAATACTTTTTAAAACATAATTTTTTTAACGTTGTTTTCTCGGAAAGCGCAAGTGACAAACATTTTGGAACGGAGGGAGTATCTACCTATCTATCCGTCCGGACATGGTATTCCTTTTTTTTTCTTCTTCAACATCTATAACTTTTCCTTTTGTATAAAAAAGAAATAAAGAGATTATAGGAGTATCTCTTAAAACACATTAGTATGGAAGACTTTTCTTCTTTCTTCTGAAATAAATAATAAAATGTTTCATGTCTAAACGGACGGCTCTACAAGCCACGGTCGACCCGGCCCACCCAAAACGGTTGACACATGGCAAGTAAGCTGGGGCACACTTACAGCCCAGCCCAGCACAGACTCAAATCCAGCCCGGCCCGTCTCCCGTGACCGCCGCAGCGGCGGGCGCTCCGGCAGCGGCAGGACGCAGGCAGGCAGCAGATCTGGCCGAGAGAGGGAAGCCTTCCCCGGAGCCATCACCCGCGCCGCCGGTGACGGTGAGGCGGAGGGGAGGACCAAATCCAAGTCCAATCCAAATACCCGGTCTGGCAGCCCGCCGACGCTCCACCGGCCGCCGCGTCCTTCGACTCCACGCCCCGCCGCTGACGCATCCCCGCGGGAGCGCTCGTCCATGTCCTAGCTGCCTGGGCTGTCGGGTTAGCCCGCGGGCCGTCCATCGGCCGGGCTAGGGTGCTCCGGTCGGGCACGGGAACGTGCTCGGGTCACCTCTCCACCGCCGCCCGCGCCGCGCTCGTCACCCCTGATTCCTCTCTTCCATCTATCTATTCTATTATTATACTCCTACATTATACATTATTAAAAGAGAAGAGAAGAAAGCTTAAAAAATCTTTGCTTTGCTATATATTGCGATCACTCCAAGATCAAATGTTCCTTTTGACGCTCACTCACACCCCGCTGGCAGGCATAAATATGGGCTCCAATTCGGTGGACGAGGTGCTCGATCCCGCTGCCGCCGGAACCCATCTTTCCGTTCTCCGTCTGGACGAGGAACAAGAACAACCAACGACGTCTGGCCTGGACAATGGAAATACTACTATGTTTCTTTTTCCTTTTTTGACGTGGATCGAGTATGTACTACTGTCACTTGATTGATTGATCATTGCGCCTCTGCTTTGCTGAATAATAAATACTTCAGTACGAGTAGTAGGATGTATATCATTCGGCCCACTGGCCCTGAAATCAGCCTGAATTTGTGCTTCTTATACGTGCAGGTGTTGCTGGGGTGCATCCTCAGGCAAAAGTACCGTGTGCAACATGACCATTGATCAGCTGCGCGACCAGTGCGTCGTGGTTCTTACGCAGGTTAAGTTCTGCATTGCTATTATTAGCTGCTTTCCTCATGTTTTCTTCTCATCCAATTCATTATATTAGCATCTCAGATCGCAGCATAAGTGCGTGTGTGCGTGCGTTCTACTAACCTACCTGTTCAACAATACTGACCAACATACTAACATAACATGGCATTGTACTGTATGAATTGCTATTCATGATTATCGCATTGTCATGTCACGCTGTTTCCAACTCTTGTATAACACTGCACTGCAAGCAGCAATTGTGACTGTTCGTCCAATCTTTGCAGGGTCCTTTTACTATGGACTGACGGATAAGGAATTAATCCATGTTCATGGTTATAACTTTGATCATTCAGGTTGAATTCATCCTTCCATAGCAATTAATATATATTATTGTCCTAGTCCCAAGAGTTCTTCACTGAACATGCTGCTGTACCTTTTCCTATTTCAGATGCATTTCATAAAGAGTTACTTCTCTCTTGTATGCAAATCTTGAAATGTGGCAAAGCTGTTGACATCCCTGATTACAACTTCATCAAGACATACAAGAGTGTCCCGAATGCAAGAAAGGTGCCGCTTTAAGTTTAGTGCTATACTGCTATTCATAACCTAACCTGCCTGGTGAACGGTCTACACTTGGCCATATTGAGAACTTTTTTTCAGAATTTTCTAATACGTTCAAAAAGAACTTTGTTTTCAGTCTCATTTATCTTTGCTATATTATATTGTTCATTGTTCCTATAATTACAGTCTGGTTGTTTTATCTATAAACTTGCATTGTTGAAACACTCATGCACTAGAGTTTAATTCATTATTAGAGCATCTATGATAAAAAAACACCATATATCCTTAAGAAAAACTGTACTTTGTAATGATTTGCTACAACTGCTTGCCAGTGACGAAAGCATGGAGAATGCACTGCGGGCATGCTGTAATGGTATAAAGATTGGAATAAGTCTACATAACCCCCTCACCTTTGGCATGGTGGCTACTTCACCCCTAAACTTTGAAACCATCTAACAAGCACCCTAAACTTTTCCAAACCGTTTAATTAACCCCCTAGGTGGTTTTGGTAGCTGGTTTTGCCTACATGGCACTCCACCTGGAAAAACAAACTGGTTTGGGCTGCTGCTGCATGGTCCAAGGCAGGCGACTTCAGTGCCGCTACCGAAGTCACGTTCGAGCACGGGTCGGTCCAGTGTGCAAGCTGCTGATCGACACGCTGCTATGCTAGATCCCTGAGTCCTGACGACCTCATCGCTAGGGCGGTCGATCAGTATACCGGCTTCAACGTGGCCATATGCTGCTCTCCAATTGCATAGATACATGAATTACTATGATAGATAGTGCCAAACAGCAGCTGTATTATACTCCACCATACTGTGCGAGGTAGGCAATAAACTAAGCCGAGCTTGACAAGCTCTGCAGTTTTTGAGATTGCACGTAAAGGAGTGGAACAGACATAGGGCCTTCCTTACACTCGAGGAGGATGTACGAATGGGACGGCCTTAGCCTCGTCCGGAACGACGTCAACAGCTAGCAGGGCCGCCAGCGCCGCGGACAAGCACGGTCGTGACCGTGAGTGCTACCTCTAACTACGCGACGGAAGAGAGGAGACGGTGCCGCTCCAGGAGCCGACGGAGGACTGGACGACGGAGCCGGCGCTTAGTTTCCCGAGCCTCACTGCTGCCACGCCGAACGGATCCTAGCTGCTGCCGCCCGCGGTGCGGTACAGGCTCATACCCGGTGCTGCTCTTTCACGGGCACAGCCTCGCGCAGTCGCGCTGCCGTCGCTCTTGCACCACGCGCACGCTCGCGCGAGCCCAGGAGGCCGCCGCCAAGTCAAGATGTCCATATTTGGGTGCAAGGTACTGACATCTAGCGCCCACCACCACCCTGACATGTCTTTGCAGTTTATAGTGCCACGTAGGCAAAACCAGCTACCAAAACCAGCCTAGGGGTTAATTAAACGGTTTGGAAAAGTTTAGGGTGCTTGTTAGATGGTTTCAAAGTTCAGGGGGTGAAGTAGCCACCATGCCAAAGGTGAGGGGTTACGTAGACTTATTCCTATAAAGATTGGGAAGATTCTTATTCATCGGGAAGGAGACAATCGACAACAGGTCTGGTTTATGAACTTTTGCCATATTGTGTTAGGGTGATTCAAATTACTAATATCTAAATTTCTTTGCAGCTCATCTACCAAAATTTACCAAAAAGATATTGCAAATAGGCTTGTTCTGCTGGTGGATCCCATATTGGGAATAGGTTTGTTTTGTATTCCTTCGCATTGGTTGGCACTAGTTTTCATGCCATGAAATCATAAAAGAATTCCAATCACTCTTCCATACACATCTTGTCTAATTACATAAGCAAAATAGCACTGACATTTGAAGTTTCTTGCCTTATTAAAGTAAAATAAAGTCTGTATTGATAAATAAATCATAGGTTTCATGCCATTTCATTCATCTAAGGGATGGTTTTCAAATGTAAATGTCATCCTGACAGTGTTTGCTTTCCATATATGTTGAGCTTAATAAATTTGATTATGTTTTGACCCCTACATAGATTTCAGAAAGTCCCGGTATCTTGACATAATTAAAAAACAATTATTTATCAAAAATTATATGTGTTGTCTGTAAATTTGTTGTAGGTTCTAATTATGGTTTGTGCCATTGAGAGGGAACATCCTTTACTACTGAACATTTTTTGTCATTTCGTTTTAATCTCCATTTTATCATTATCAGGAAATTCAGCAGTTCAAGCCATCTCCCTTCTATTGAAGAAGGGTGTACAGGAAGCAAATATTATATTCCTAAATCTTATTTTCAGTAAGTCTTATGAAGTGTTGAGCATTGTCTTGGTATATAACTAGCCTTTGGAGCTTACGGATTGAAATGTATTTTCTTTTTCTTTTTGGCTATCCCCTATTGTAGCACCATAGTTTAGTGGAATGTATTGTTAGCTTTGTTGCATTCTAGACTAGATTTATATATCATCTAAAAGACTAAAACTGTCAATTATAACTAGTATCACAGAAGCATTTTGGTAATTCATGTACTAGTTAATGATAATCTCTAGGTAACTGGCCATATCTGTATCTGTAAAGTACTGAAGTGTTCAATTGTCATTTATCATCAATTCGTCACTGGTATACATGATGGCATGTTAGTGCATAGTGGTTGGAAATCTAACTCATCAGTGCATCTTTTTGTTCTTATAGGTGCCCCAAGGAGTGCATATGGTGAGCAAGAGATTTCCTAGAGTGAAGATTGTTACATAAGAGATTGAGTTTGGTTTAAATGATGATTTCCGTGTCATACCTGGGATGGGCGAATTTGGAGACAGGTACTTTGGAACAGATGATTAACAGTCATCGACACCATTCTTCTGCGACGATAAAAATCATGTCAGGTGGGTTGCTATTCACTTTGCTACTAGCTTGGCTTATTCCATTCAATTTTTACCGCTTAACTAGCACACTTGCCCTGCAAAAAAAAATTTACCGCTTAACTAGCA
Source organism: Hyparrhenia diplandra (assembly GCA_015847255.1). Lineage (NCBI taxonomy): Eukaryota > Viridiplantae > Streptophyta > Magnoliopsida > Poales > Poaceae > Hyparrhenia > Hyparrhenia diplandra. The sequence continues at coordinate 415,865 of JADLZK010007406.1, forward strand.
CACTTGCCCTGCAAAGGGTTGACTGGTACTCTGTTGTTGAAATTGTGCAGGCTCTTGTGAGGGTTTGCCAAGACACATCAAGCCATGGCTGCGGTGTATTCTCAATTTTTGAGAAACTTATACCAGAATTTTAGAATTCTAGAATGCCTATATAATATATTCATTACTAGACATTGTGCCATGGAACATACAGGCAGAAGTCACCTATTCACCTCTTAGCATAATTGATCCGTTCCATTTTTGGGGGCCATCAGATCTCTCATTTAGAAAGCAGTCTTTTGTTCAGCCCCATTTTAGAATAATACAGTCCTGTGCAGCAGCTTCTAAAAAGGGATGGAATATATGTTGGTTCTTGTTTCATGTAAATTAGTAAAAAGATGTTTTTGATTGGAACTTGTAAAGCGAAAGATTTGATAATAATCCACCTACAAATGCATGTTCTGGCCATGCAGGCGGGCAATTATCTTGCCTTGTAGGGTCTTCAAAGGCAAAATCAAATTAGTTGTTCGTTGGTCCTCTTGTGAGTTGTGAAACGTTCTCCTTGTAGGTGAATTGTCAGAGCAGCTAGTGCTCTTCAATACTACTCCCTTCGTCCCAAAATAAACGACGTTTTGGGTTTTTCGTGCCACAAGTTTGATTCGATTTGTAGAAAATACGTAGAAGATTTAAATCTCCAAATAAATTTGTTAAAAAACTAGATCAAAAGATCTTTCCAATGATACTAATTGTGTAATATAAATATTAATTTTATTTTAATATATAATTGCCGGCGAGATGTTTCTCGGGAGTTTAAAACGTCGTTTATTTTGGGACGGAGGGAGTAATCCTCTACCAGGCTGCCATCACTTGATTGATTCACTCTTTTTTTTTTTTGAGGGAATTCAAATACAGCCATATTCATGGCCTCTAGGATCATATCTATCCTGAAGAAGGTAGCTGACCATTTACTTTTCTCTGTGAGCACTGAATATGTCATGGACCTTGGATCCATGACGATAGTGTCTTCTCCGGTGAGGTTATACCCCTCAACCGCGAGGCTTAGTTTTTAGGGTAGCAGCCCTAGGCGCTTGAGAGTCATTGGGAGAGAGGAGATTAGAGATAACTGATTCTTGTTTCATTTCCAAAGTGCCGATTACAGGAATAGAAATAGCCAAGCCTCACACTAACATGCAGCCTCACACGCTTACACTAACATGCAGCCTCACACTAGCATGATTCTAGGAATTGCTTTATTAGCCACTCAACGCCCGCCGCCCAGCTCAACCGTTGGCTCGCCATGCGCACATGCAGCCCTTCCTTCGCCATGCACGCTTGCAACCCCTTCCTTCTAACTTTCCTTCTTAGCCACTCAACGCCCACTCGCCCAACACGCAGTAGCGCACACACCACCACCATGCCCATGACATCTCTCCCTACTTCGAAGCGGCGCGCCCACGAGCTGCCATAGACCTATATGACCCGACCTAAGGTTAAGCCTTTTACATCTTGGCTTACCTTTCTTATTTAAGACTAAAATGCGAAATAAATTGGGAACTAAAATATGAAATAAATTTAGACTACAACTATGTCCTCCAGGATCCCATGGGAAGAGCGCATCCGCTGGCTTCAGATGGGCTGAAGAAAGGTTGTAGCAGCCTGTTCGTGCGCTGGACACCAACCAGGCGTGCGACCGGACAACAAAGGCAACCACCACCGTCGATGCGTGCTGCTGCCTTGCGCTGGCTGGTAGCCGCTCCAGGAGGCCCCATACCCAGACATTGTCTTCAACTGGAGCCGCAGGAGGTATAGGGGAGCTCAAGTGGCTGATCGCGCACTGCTGCGACGAACGGAGCAGCATGCGCAGCTTTCGCATCGCCCGCCGAACAAGGAAGCCGCGCCCTACGGCTTGCAGGCGCACTGCAGCATGCTCCTGCGATGACGGCCATGGGATGGCCCTGGAGACCACAGCAAGGCGCTTCTCCCCACCAAGGAACTGCACCCGCCGGCGAGCCAGGAACCCTCGCGCTGCCGCCTGAAGCCGCACCGCAGCCAGGTGTGCACGCAGCTTCCGGGTGGTGTGCCGCACCATGAATCCCCGTGCTGCCGCTTGTAGGCGTACTGCAGCAAGGCGTTCATGCTCGGACTTCTCCAGGAGAGTACGACAACGGTTGAGCATCATGGTGACGCGATCCATGTCCTCTTGGAGACGGCGCATCCCATCCGCAAGGCTAGTGGTCGCAGCAGGGGGTGATCCGAAGCGCAGGCACAACAGCTCGGTGAAGCGACGCCACGCCGGGGTGCCCTCATCCTGGACTTGGAGGAACCAAACCCGGGCGTCATCTTCCAGATGACAGGAAGCCATCCACACCTTTTCTTCCGCCATGATGCGCTCCCGACGGAAGTATGACTCGCAACAGTTGATGAAGATGTGGGGGTCAGAGTTACCGTCGTAGCGAGGAAAATCCACCTTTTGAAACCGCGGCGGACGATCGTTGTGGCGCGGGTAACTGGAGGGGGTGAGTGGCGGCGGTGGAGGGTGGTGATGGTGAGCGGGAGCGAGTATGACAGAATAGCTGCCAAATTTGGATGTTGTTGTTGTTCAACTTAACTCCAGCTCTGAAATGTGTAAGGGGAAAATGTATGAATTACTTTTTAAAAAAACTAAGCAGAGTTATTAGCTGTGTCTTATGGACAAAATATCAGACAACTCGATTGGCCCTGCAGTCTAAGAAGATAAACTTGATGTGGCTTGATCTGTTGAGAATCTACCTTCTTGTCGCTAGCTTGGAGAGCATGAGATTGGTTAGCTACCATGTTATAGGATGTCCAGATGTCTAAGTTTTGGACTTATCACGGCCACATGACCGGCATCATCAGCTGATCGATCATAGGATTCATCATGAATTCGTGATGATGATCGGCAGCCGGCTCGGTGTCCATGTGATGACAGGTTATTGACCAGAGATAATGATTGGTTTCCAAAGGAGATGTCATCTTGTGGTTGGTTTGTTCTCCATTGTGATATAACGAGTACCATGTGTGAGTGTGACATTTAGCAACGTGCCTTGAAAAAATGAAGGAAAACCACCCTTTCCTCTTCTTAATTTTTTTGCCCCATGCACAAGTAGTATAAGAACTTGGTAGCTAGTGTTTCTTTGGTCACATCACAAATCACATACATTTCCAACATATAATAAGCAAATGATAAATGGGATATAATGGGGATAGAAACTAGACCAGAAAATCCTAAACTGGAGATTGTTGCTCACATGTATGTACTGAATTTACTATTTAGTCATGATGACATGTTGTATCAGTTGCAACTGTAATATGTATATGCATACATGTACGAAATGAACATATTTATTTCATACCACCAGTTGCTTAACAGAAGTTTGTGGGGGTGTTTCAGTTCCAGGATTAGCATCAGCAGATTCAGCACCTCCCAGAGCCATCTCTCAGTAAGCTGCACACTCAGCTCTTCAAGGCCCATCGCTCTCCACACATGCTTTACGTGTTTGCTTTTTTCTCGACCGGGCCATTCACCCGTTTTTCATTAAGAGGAAGGATACCAAATCCAAATACAAATAGAGTTCATGATGCCGAGTGGACATCAAAACAAACGAAAAGAGAAAACAAACAACCTATCTACCGGAAATAAACTTGGCGATTACATTGTGAACAAACTTCGCGACTAGACCGGGAGGACACTCTACATCCACTCAAGCCATGCTTTACGTGTCTGAATTTTAGGAACAAATATATGACCACCATCTTCATCTAGCCGCCCACACATGTGGTATTTTTGTGTCAATTTGCAACTCCTCTTTTGGCCAGATTGCAGTTCAGAGCAAGGGAATTAATTATGTGCTAACCTCCATATGATGAACATGCTTATTAACCCTTTTTCGGACACTTTAAGCACCAAACTTTGTGCCAGAAATTATCTGCTACTTTTCATCCCCACCAGTTCCTGACTGGTGCGCTGATGATTGTCATCAGTCATCACAGAAAAGTCTATATATATGCTGATTTAACTGAGAATATTCCTTTCATCTCGTATATAGTAAATACTGATACTGTAGTAAATGAGAGAAAGGATGCGATCAACCGTGTCCGTCCTGTAATATAGTGTATTTTAGTATTCAAAAAATTGTCCTCAAATATTAGACATTCTATAGGACAAAAAAATAATTATGTGTTAAATAATTTTTATTTATCAACCAGTCACCATTTTTATCACATTGATGATAGCGTCTAATTAGAAAAAATATACGTCTTTTATGTTTTCTCTTAGTTTGTCTTAAAATTTCTGAAATGTAATATTGGACGGGAGTAACTTTTGTAAGTAAAAAGTAAGTAGCCCGAGAGACTGGTGTTGCCTGATAAAGTTGATGACTGATTGCACCACCGTAAAGTGCATTGTCGTTAGTTTGGCTTTGGTTGTGCCTTTAGTTTGCCTAAATATACCACCACCACCTTTTGTTGTATGGTTGCCTTTTTTCCTTTCTGAAAAAGAAGAGGGAAAGAGCTGTAGTACATCTTTTCTTCTTCTTCTTTTTCCTTTTAAAAGAAATGTGAAATCTGTCCAAGTTTAAGGGGTGTTTGGTTAGAAAAGTCCTAGGACTTTTTAGTCCCAAAAACTATCCTTCTGTCCAAGTTTAGGGGGATTAATGGAGGAAAAGTTCCTAATAGTCTCTCCTTGTTTGGTTTTAGGGACTTTTTTAGTCCCTGTGGACTAAAAAGTCCCCCAAACCAAACAACCCCTTAGTTGGTCCTCTCCCCTATCCTTCTCCCCTGTACTTTTTATCGGACGATGCATTTTACAAGGTGTACATAAATATTTATTTATATATATATATATACGCTCTATGCTTTCTTGTGTGGTCAACAAAATCCATGGTGTGATATATATGCCTTCTCTATCTGATAAATTTAAACATATATACATACGTATAGACACTGAAATAGCTTATTTTTTTATGTGTGTCTGGCTGAAAATGTATTACATATTTATTTCTAATTTTTTTTTGTTGTGTCTTTTTATTTTATTTTATCTGAACGGGGAAAGTCCATTGCTAATGATGCAAGCCAATTAATTTGGTTCTGTGTTGACAATAACTCTGGATCCAAATGTCACTTTGATGATGATGATCCAACATCATTACTATATATACTTTTGCACGCTAAGACCGTCCCCAACCCAATCGGTTGGCGAAGCTGAGCCAGATTTCTTCTGACGTGGAAGAGAAAGGGAGCTGAAAACCAATCTCGCTATCGACAACAAAATCAGGCTATTTGTTTCTACCAATGTGGTTTCTATGAATGATTTTTTTGCTAACGTGGATTTCTTGGACATCACGTATAGTTTTTACCATTGGGACTGTCCTTAATGCTTTCTTCTCCACTGCTCTCCCTTCCTGAGCTCGTTCTCTTTCACGTAGTGATGGGTGAGTTGGAAGGCTAAAAACCATATGTTCGGGACCCATACACTTTAAAAATGTATAACCAATAACCATTGGAAGAATGAATTTTTGAGCTATCTCTAAAGATGACGTGGACACCAATTAACTACAGCAAACTCGCTCTATTTTTGGGATGCCCTAAGCTATCTTTGGTGGGCGTTAATATTTATGATGCCACCACTTCCGTGTGCTATATGTACATAACCACTGCAAAATTAAATGTGGATTAGAGAAAATGTCTAGATTGCTGTGATTGCCAGCTTATCACTCGACCATCTTCATCGTCATGTTGGTCGCCACCCCCCGGGATCAACGGTCGTGGCTCCCACTGATGATGGAATTACATTGCTTCAAGCCAGCTCTCCTGACAGTCGCCTCAAGTGCATCATCGAGTTAGGTTTGATTTGCCAGCTAAAAAATTGCCGATTGACGTACGCGTAGCATGTGTGGTGGGTATTATATTGTTGTGTTGATGCTGCTTCACGTACATCTCATTTGTGACCTACCCTACCGGTCCCGCACCAGCAGACAGATGGCGCCAAGGGACAAGCAGAACCAATCCATCCAGGCAATGTAATACTAGATTAATACTAGCAGCTGTCATTTTTAATTTGACCTTAATTAGTTTTCTGTTGCATGCATGATAGAGTAAGAGCCACATCAACATAGGAACACCAGTTTGACCTAATCTCCCATAAACTTGCTATCTTTAGCCGATGATGCCCATCTCTAACTCAATGCTAGGTTTCCCCATTATATTCACAAATTAGTGCTCTTTTGGTTTAGACATTACTGGCTTCCAAAATTTAATTTGGCAAAAACCCTCCAATCAGTAGTAAATTATTGTTTTTGTACACTTTGCTCGTAGATAAGGATACCAACGGGTCGGGTTCGATCGGGTGGGGTCTCCGTGCACCCAAACCCGAAAACCCGAAATCTAAAACCCAAACCCGAACCCAAAACCGATTTGGGTGGAAATCTATCACCAAACCCAAACCCGCGGGTACCCGAAACCCGAATGGATACCCGAAACCCGCGGATTACCCGCGGATATATATACATATATTCACATGTATAAATTCACATGTATAAACAAGAGACAACAAATAATAAATATTTTCATGAATAAACTTTGAAAAAACTTAATAATTTAAGTAAACAAATTATTATTCACATATTATTCAATATTTTAATGATTTATTTCGGGTATCCATTGGATATCCACGGGTGGAATACTAAACCCCGAACCCAAACCCTAAAACCGAACCCGAACCCAAACCCGAAACGGAACCCGAACCCAAACCCGAAAAGTATGGGTGAAAAATCGTACCCAAACCCGAACCCGCGGGACCCAAAACCCGCGGATTACCCGCCCGAACCCGATCATTTTGCCATCCTTACTCGTAGATATATACAAGAAGTATATCGATACGCCTAAACAAACTAACACCATTACATAACAGATTAACCGCGGGCAATTTTTTTGGATTTACCGTTAAGCAACGGTCATGGTTAATCGACGGATTAACCACGGGCGGTTTTCTAATCCACTAAAAACCACCACGGTTAATTAGAAAAAGCCCCCATCTAGACTCAAATGGGGCCCAGATCTGGGCCTAGGGTTTTGATGCGAGGAGGTGCCGGATCTGGCCTCCCCACACCACCGCAGCCGCTGGAACCCGTGCTCGTCGGAAGAGCTCCAGCGCCCACCGGATTTGACGTTGAGGACGACTAGAGGAGAGGAGGAACGCCGGATCCGGGCCGTCGGGGTCGCGCCACCACCGGGCCGGTCGCGTAGCCCCCTCACGCGAGCGATCCGCCGTCGGCCGCACCCTCCGGATATGCGCCGCGGCACTCCGGGAGGTCCGCACCCCGCCGGATCCTCGCCGTAGCACCTCCGGCGGGGCCGCACTCGCCGGATCCGTGCGATCCTCGCCTCCTCCGTCCGGCACGTGAGCTCGCGGACGCCCGTCGGCCGGCGCGCGTAGGATCCGCCGCCACCAAGCGGGCGCGCAGAAGGGACGTAGGACCGGGGAGAGGAGGGAGGACCGGGGGAGGGCACGGGGACATCGAGTAGAGGAGAGGAGGGAAGGACCAGGGACATCTAGCGGAGGAGTGCCTTCGAGAGTTGAGTGTATGGGGTGGGCTGAAGGAGTGGGAAGAGGGGGTGAGGAGTGAAACTCTAGAGCTAGTTTACGTACAAGCACAATGATATCGGGCCAAAATGGGTCGAGATGGACTTTTGCCGGGCTAGGGTTTGCTAGGATTTGGTTCTTATTACCGTGGTGGTTTTTATCGATTTACCATGGCGATGCAAAACCATCATGGTAAATTAAAAATAACTGCCATGGTTAATACTTAAAACCGCCACGGTTAATAAAATGTAAACGCCTTGTAAAAGATTTATTATAGTAGTGTAAAGTACATGTGTAACCTAATCACTTGTATATATATACACTTTAAGTTTGCTTTAGGTTAAACTTCCCTCACTTTATTAGCCTAAAGTGTATATATATACAAGAAGTATATCGTCTAAACAAACTAAGGGGGCAACGTTTCGGATCGAAATTCTCTTAGAAAACGTTTCACATGATGAATCAGAATCACTTTGAGATGGTTTGGTTGGAAGGCTAGATTCTGATTCGATCACAATTTGCTTAAAAACATATAAATAGAAATTCGCTTCAAAAATATTCTGAATTTTTTTTTTTTGTGGTCAAGGCGGTCAGTGAGCAGGTACACCACCATCGCCTTTATTTTTCTGGTTCTGTATTCTCGGTGAAACGAGATCAAACTTCAGTTACTGAAGCAAATGGAATTTTACCACATTATTCTTACATTTACTATACTAGACTAGAGTAGCCATCCTCTTAACCTAACTTGAGTTTAATTTGTTGTCAAAAAAAAAAAAAAACTTGAGTTTATTTAAACAGAATCGCTGTTTGATTAGGCGCACAAACTGAACCAGTCACCACTCACCTCACCAGAGGTGCTCAGCTGGCTGTGGGGTTTTTTTTCTTTCTGTTTATATAAATTATAATAATAATTATGAAAGCATGGTCATAATGGTGTGTGGTCTGACTGATTAGCTGAATGAATAGCTGCAGCAAAGAGAGAATAGAGCCTCACACGTTAGCCGTCAGAGCTAGGAATATTATAGGTTAATTAATTGCAACAGTGCAATGCAGGTATCTGGGATGTGCAAAACAAACCCAGAAAAGCCACATGTCGAATTCCCAAGGAATTCCTCCCTCCCCTCGCTTCTCATCATCTCATCTCGAGAGAAAAGCACACCTTTTTTTTTTTTTTTTTTGTTAAAAAGGACATCTTTATGAGCGAATGGTGTCCAAGAGCAGAGGACAGCCATTTCCTTGCTGCAAAGCATGCAAAGCGAAGCGTAGTCTCTGTGTTTCCTTTTGCCATTTCCTTTACACAGTAGGCAGGAGGACAAAGAGAGAGTGATGTTTTTTCTCCCTTCCTTTTTATCCGCTTGGTTTCCCGAATTCCCAATCCCATTCCATGTGTGTGTTGCCGTTGTGGACTCCCACTCCCCTGTCTGTCACCTGACACCTTCTTCTTCCTCGCTCTCGCTCACCCACCCCCATCCCATCCACCATCCCCACCACCTCATCCTACCCATCCGTGCGTCAAAACCAACCCACATTCACCACCTCCTCCGCCCGCCGCCGACTCCTTCTATCCTGTTTGCATATATATAAATCTGGAACTGCAACCAAGGGGTACCAGCAGGAACAGCGAGGGAGATCCGTGAGGAGGTGCCGCCGCCATGGCTGACAAGGAGGGCAACCTCGAAGCCGTCCTCAAGGAGGCCGTCGACCTGGTATGCCTGCCTCCTTTTCTTCCCCCACCAATCTCTTCTTCTTCTTCTGTGTGCTGTTGCTGTTGCACGCACGACGTCTCTCCTTGCCTGGTTGGGAAGAGAGGGAGAAAAAAGAAACTCCTTTTCCCAGGCTAGATTGCTGTTCCTCTCCTCTTCTACGAAATTCGCATCTCACATAGTGTCTAGTCTAGCAACAAAGAAAAAAAAATGTGTATGCTTGCTTGATTTGTGGTCCTTGTTCTCCGGATTCCAGAATTCTAGGTGACTGACATTTTTGGTGTAGTGACGTTTCATTTCTCTACCTACCTACTACTAGCTGTTTCTCAAATCTGCTTCCTTGGTCACTTGTTCTTCTCGGTTCTCTCTAGGAATTGCTACATCAGTGGAGACATTGGGGCATAATCGTCACATGTAGACGTAGTAGTAGGCAATTTTCTCAAAAAAAAAAAAATGCTCGTCTTGCTCAACTCAACTGACCCCGCCTACTAATACTATACTGCTTTTCCTCTCTGCAGGAGAACATCCCCCTCGAGGAGGTGTTCGAGAATCTGAGATGCAGCCGCGAGGGTCTCTCCACTCAGCAGGCGCAGCAGCGCCTCGAAATCTTTGGCCCCAACAAGCTCGAGGAGAAGGAGGTTTGCTTTCACTACTCCTTGTGCTTTTTTTCCCCAACAAATTGCTGGAGAAAACACATAGTTGCTTAAAGTTGGGATTCTGATGGCCGCAGGAGAGCAAATTCCTCAAGTTTTTGGGCTTCATGTGGAATCCACTCTCTTGGGTTATGGAGGCTGCAGCAATCATGGCCATTGCTCTTGCCAATGGAGGGGTAGGCCACAGAAACAGACTTCAAATTCCATTTCCAAGCTCTTTGGTATCTTTCTTCATGGTTGGAACGTATTCTGAGTTCTTGCGATTATGTATGTCATCAGGGTAAGCCACCAGATTGGCAGGACTTCGTTGGTATCATAACTCTGCTTGTCATCAACTCCACAATCAGTTTTATCGAGGAAAACAATGCTGGTAATGCTGCAGCAGCCCTCATGGCTCGTCTCGCACCTAAAGCCAAGGTTTGTCAGTGACACACCTCTGCAGTTTCGCTGTGCTCCCAGGGAAGGCTTCATGCGTTTGCTGAGCCCTTCAAAAAAGTTTGAACTGACTTTCCTTTCTTCAGGTACTTCGTGACGGTCGATGGACCGAGGAAGAGGCAGCCATTCTTGTACCAGGAGATATTGTCAGTATTAAACTCGGAGACATCATACCTGCAGATGCACGCCTCCTTGAGGGGGATCCTTTGAAGATCGATCAGGTTCTTCCCATTGTCATCACCTGTTAAAATAATATCATGAGCCCTAGTGATCTTTGTCTTGATATATTTTCTCTTGCATTGTAGTCTGCCTTGACTGGAGAGTCACTGCCGGTCACCAAAGGTCCCGGTGATGGTGTCTATTCTGGTTCCACGGTCAAGCAGGGTGAAATCGAAGCTGTTGTGATTGCCACTGGTGTTCACACTTTCTTCGAAAGGCTGCTCACCTTGTTGACTCCACAAACCAAGTTGGCCATTTCCAGAAGGCAATATTGGATGCCCTGTCTCCTGTGCATGTATTCTGGGCTTAATTGTCAATGTACTCCGTTGCTTATATTACATCACTTGGTTGGTGCAGGTCTTGACGGCTATTGGGAACTTCTGCATTTGCTCAATCGCTGTGGGGATGTTTGTTGAGATCATTGTCATGTATCCTATCCAGCACAGGGCATACCGCCCTGGGATCGACAACCTCCTTGTCCTTCTCATTGGAGGCATCCCCATAGCCATGCCGACAGTCCTATCTGTAACTATGGCTATTGGGTCCCATCGTTTGTCTCAACAGGTTTGGATATGGATCTTCATACCCATTGCATCTTTGTTTTTCCCTTGAATCTCAATTGGTATACTTAAAAATAATGTTTCTTTAGGGAGCTATCACAAAGAGAATGACTGCAATCGAGGAGATGGCTGGCATGGATGTTCTTTGCAGTGATAAAACAGGAACTCTGACCCTGAACAAGCTTACTGTGGACAAGAACCTCGTTGATGTGAGACAAGAACGACTATTTTTAAAATTCTCTTAGCTCTCTCATGTCTGTTTTAAATAACTTTCAATTTGTCAATGCAGGTTTTTGAAAGGGGCATTACTCAGGACCAAGTGATACTCATGGCTGCTAGAGCATCGCGTACAGAAAACCAAGATGCTATTGATACTGCTATAGTTGGGATGCTTGCTGATCCTAAAGAGGTATGTAACTTTGTTACAGGCTCGAGGCAGAGAATGATGATTATATTACTTAATGGTGAGATGGATCTATGTTTTCATGAAGGCACGGGCTGGCATCCAAGAAGTTCACTTCCTGCCATTCAATCCTACTGACAAAAAGAACAGCACTGACATATATTGACAGTGATGGGAAATGGTATCGTGTTAGTAAGGGTGCACCTGAGCAGGTACACAATCAAGAATTAACCACTGATGTCTTGATATCTCAGCGTTGCCTGATGAAGCATTACATTCGGATTTGTTTATCATTGCATAATGCATACATATAGCCTCATGCCATATGCTCTATAAATTGGATGCAGATTCTCCATTTGGCTCACAACAAGTCAGAGATAGAGAGGAGGGTCCATGCGGTGATTGATAAATTTGCAGAGCGTGGGCTTAGATCACTTGCTGTAGCATATCAGGTGAGAAGACAATGTTGCTTCTATAATGTCTTGCTATTTGCATTGCACTGACCACAAGAATAATGTGAGCATCTTAGGTCCTTTTTCTTTTCCTTGTTTGTGAAAAGGTCCATTTGTCTATCACTCGCACCACTTGCATGGTTTCACCAGTTTTATGCCTACTTTGTCTTAGTGGCAAACTGTTCTGTTTTTCTTATGTAGGAAGTACCTGAGAGGACGAAAGAAAGTCCTGGTGGTCCATGGCACTTCGTTGGTCTCATGCCACTTTTTGATCCTCCAAGACATGACAGTGCTGAAACAATTCGGAGGGCACTCAACCTTGGTGTTAACGTCAAGATGATCACTGGTATACTGCCAACTGAATATTATCAAAATTATCACACTTTCTATTTATTCAGCTCAATGTTTCTCAGTGACTATGCTTTCGATATAATCCTATCCAATCATAGAAGTATATAGAACACATCCTGATAGAATTACACTGCTGCCTTATGGTGGGCTGGTGGCTTCTTTACACTGAAAATAATATTTTTTGTCTCTTGGTCCCAGCATTTTGATTTATTTTCTAATGTTCAGGTGATCAGTTGGCAATCGGAAAAGAAACAGGGCGTCGTCTAGGAATGGGTACAAATATGTATCCTTCTTCTGCTTTGTTAGGGCAGAACAAGGATGAGTCTATTGCTGCTTTACCTGTTGATGATCTCATCGAGAAAGCCGATGGTTTTGCTGGTGTATTCCCTGGTATGGATTGGGAGGAATAAATATTGTTTAAAAATTTTATTCTGGATAATTGAGTAATTAATTTTCTCCAGAACATAAGTATGAGATCGTGAAACGCCTGCCTGCAAGCGGAAGCATATCTGTGGAATGACTGGTGATGGAGTAAATGATGCTCCAGCCCTGAAGAAAGCTGATATTGGTATTGCTGTTGCCGATGCAACTGATGCAGCCAGGAGTGCTTCAGATATTGTCCTCACAGAACCAGGACTTAGTGTGATCATTAGTGCTGTGCTTACTAGTCGCTATTTTCCAGCGTATGAAGAATTACACGGTATGCTAGAAGTTCAAATGCTCTCAGTTGTGAATGTTTTCCTTGTGCTAATTGACTAATGCATTTTTTTATTATGTCAGATCTATGCTGTCTCGATCACCATTCGTATTGTCGTAAGTCTTCTATGTCTGAAACTTTTAGATCTTTGCATGCTGATTCTTTCTGGGATTAAATTTCTTGGATTCAACAGAAGCAAAACTATTTGTGATATTACAATATTGCTTGAAGGTTTAACTACCACTTTTCCCTTACAGCTTGGATTTATGCTCCTTGCCCTCATTTGGAAGTTTGATTTCCCACCATTCATGGTCCTAATCATTGCAATTCTAAATGATGGTACTTTCCTCCCTCTGTCTTTGAAAGAAGTTGAAGTAGAAACCCAAAAAGGTTATAATGCTATTCTACCATCTGATGTGATGAATAGGTACCATAATGACTATATCTAAGGATCGTGTAAAAACCATCCCCACTACCCGACAGCTGGAAGCTGGCTGAAATTTTCACAACTGGAGTTGTCCTTGGTGGATATCAGGCAATGATGACTGTCATCTTCTTCTGGGCTGCATACAAGACAAACTTTTTCCCAGTAAGGATTCTTTTTGCGAATGGTTAACTGCATATAAAATTCGATGAATCTTAGTTCAGTTGAAAAATTATTCTTAACACTAGGATTGGCTTGAGAACCAATGCTACTTTTAGGGCCTTATTTTTGTTTTGGTGTGAAAATACTGCAGAAAATATTTCATGTTGAAAGCCTTGAGAAGACAGCTCAAGATGATTTCCAAAAGCTTGCCTCTGCCGTTTACCTGCAAGTCAGCACCATCAGCCAAGCCCTCATCTTTGTGACAAGGTCCCGAGCTGGTCATTTGTCGAGCGCCCAGGGTTTCTACTGGTCTTTGCTTTCTTGGTTGCGCAGCTGGTGAGCTCATACTCAGCTTTACTTGTGAACTATTTCAGGGTTATAAGTTGCGTTGAGCTAACATCCCCGCTTAATTGCAGATTGCTACACTGATTGCGGTGTACGCCGACTGGGCATTCACTTCGATCAAAGGCATTGGGTGGGGCTGGGCTGGTATTGTGTGGCTGTACAACATCATCTTCTACTTCCCGCTTTCGATATCATCAAGTTCCTCATCAGATATGCTCTTAGCGAAAAAAAGCATGGGATCTTGTAATTGAGCAGAGGGTAATAAGCTAATAATGTGTGCTGCGCATGTGTCAATTGTCTATCGGAGTTTTGGGTACCATGAGGTGTAACTAACTCGCATCATTGTTTTGTAGATTGCATTCACAAGGAAGAAGGACTTTGGTAGGGAGGAGAGGGAGCTGAAGTGGGCACATGCACAGAGGACCCTCCATGGGCTACAGGCACCTGACGCCAAGATGTTCCCAGAGAAGGCTGGGTATAATGAGCTGAACCAGATGGCTGAGGAGGCGAAGAGGAGGGCCGAGATTGCAAGGTACTAAGATCACAAACCACTTTGTTCCTAAATACAATAGCAGTAGTTAGTGCTCTCTTGTGTGTGCTATTCTTTAAGCAGTTAGGCCCACCCCTGTCCCTTTCCTTTTTCATGAATGCATTATTACTACTGATTATAGATGCTTTTGTGTTTGTGGGGTGAAAAGTGCCTTTTTTGCAGTACTGGTAGGCAATAGTTAGAAACAGCTTTAAAGTTGCTTGATTGACAAGGATGTGAATTGGATTCATCATTCATGATTGTTTTTTATGTTACAGGCTGCGGGAGCTTCACACTCTCAAGGGGCATGTGGAGTCTGTTGTGAAGCTCAAGGGGCTTGACATCGAGACCATCCAGCAGTCGTACACAGTGTAACTTTGCCTGTCCAGAAGGGTTTTTTTTTCTTCTTTTTGCCCACCGACGTGTGAATTTGATGGTGGCTGGCTTCTCTTTGTTTTGTTTATTTAACTGAACTGCAAGCACCGACAAGATCCCTCTGTAATCCCCGATTTCTGTCTTCTCCTCACATGGTATGACAATCAATCAATCAATTTATGAACTTTGCTAGGCTATATAAATAAGTTTGTGCTTGGAGGGGAGCACAGCGTTTTTGGCCACTGATTGGAATGGGTGGATGCTTGTTTTCAGAAAAGAGAGATTCTGTGTTTCTTCATCCTTTTTCTCTTGCTGTCGAATTCAGTTCAACCTGACCTGCCTATGATGGATCGATCATATGGCATTGCCAGTCAGATCACAGACTCGTATCATTCATTGGAGGTGTCCTGTCTGTGTCTGTGTGTGGCATGTGAGCTTCAATGAATGCATGCATGGAGGTGAGGTTGAGATGCTTTGAGATGGAATAATGTGGTTTTGCTTCCAGATCTGCAGATCTGTTGCATGTAGACTGTCTCATATGTTGCCTGCTGCCAAAGATGTAATGCAAGATGGCTGCAACTGACTGGGCCAGCTGCTTAGATTTGTGTGGACAAATAAATCCTTCTCTGAGCTGTGTGATAACTGGAAAGGATATTTGATACATTATATGCTCATCTTATTTTATACATCATCATTGTTATGATTTTTCTTGCCATCGCAACTAGTAGAAGAAGATCTCCTGGTCAAAGATATCATCTGAGAAGCTCATGGCTGGGCAAGGTGGTGATTGCCTCGTTGGTTGCTAGAGCAACCAAAGAAGCAACTTTGATCTCTGTGATTGCATTCGTGTCTTTTACGCACTTGGGAGGAGTTGAAAGTCAAGACGACAGGACCCTTGTAGCCCATGCATGATTCACTTTAGACTCGTGCAAGCATTCGTGACCTTGTCGGTTTTCACGTCGTCTGTCTGTACGGTCAAGGATGGTGCCTGCCACTTCTTTTTTTTTTTTTCTTTTCACTATTATTTTACACAAATCAAATATGCTGTAATGTTCTTAGCAAAATATGTATATGATGTAATGTTGCACTACCCCCCCCCCCTTTCTCTTTTTTATATGTAATAAAAATGTCTTTTTACTGTGGGGTTCTCCTACTCCCTCCTGTCATCATAGATAAACATATCGGTTGAAAAGATTGCTCAAGTCGTCAAATTTCAATAACTTTAAATTATGTAGTTTGGAAACATGCAAATTATTTGTATAGATTTTATATAATATCCTTGCAAAACCTCTTAAATTTAAATGATTTTAAGAGGGTAATCTGTCTGGGTCGGTGTGGAGAGCGGAATGGCGTGCAGGCCAGTGCAGCATTGAGCCCAACTGGAGGAAGCAGGCCCGGCCCAATCCCGCGCCAAATCATCGTCACCAAGCGGCCAGATGGGTGGGCCCAATCGAGTTGGTTCTTCTCAAGTAGCTCGGCAGAGATAGATAGCACTAGCAGCAGCCGAGCTGTTCGACGAAATGCCGCCGTGCCTCCGCCTCCAGCCCACCCTCACCACCGCTCGCCGGGCCACCGCCTTCTGCAGGAAGACCTGTCTCTCATCGATCCCCGCTTCTCCGACCGAGCAGGTAAGGCCCATCTGCCCTGTCGGCGTCGCCGCCAAGCTCCCCCACAACGCTTGAGCTTGGTGTCATCTCATCCGTGCAGGGGCAACACGGGCAGGAGCCCTCGTTGGTCGTTGTGGGGGCGGCGCGGCGGGCGTATACGCCTCCATAAGGGCCAAGACCCTTGCTCCGCACCTCAACGTCGTGGTCGTCGAGAAAGGCAGGTTCCTGTCCAAGGTCAAGCTCTCCGGCGGTGGCCGCTGCAACGTAACCAATGGCCATCATCTTGAGCCCACGGTAATGACCAATTACGCCTCTTGGCCAATCCTGGCCTCCCTAGACGATGCTGCCCACGCCGTCATTGCCGTGTTGCTGCAGTGCCCCATTGTTGCGTTGCGTTCTGTTTGCAGGGACTGGCGAGGAATTACCCTAGGGGGAACAAGGAGCTCAGAGGATCCTTCTTCACTGCTCACGGCCCGCAGGATACCATGCGCTGGTTCACAGACCACGGTGTCGAGCTTAAGGTAGCCGGCCAATGGCTTCAGAATTCTGTATTCTGTATGCAGTCCTCCGCAGCTAGTTGCTAACACTGCTCCCTTCCCCTTGTTGGTTGCCATCTCATAGACGGAGAACGATGGCAGAGTCTTCCTGTCACTGACAATTCAGCTTCAGTTGTGGACTGTCTACTGAACGAAGCAAGAAGGCTTGGGGGTACCTCTTGCTAATTAATCACCTTTCCTGTTAATTCCCCCGTCATGCTACCTCCACCACTCTCTGACCACTTCAAAACCAAATGGAAGTTTCTCTGCAGGCTGGCAAAGCTGTGTCTAGTGCATCTGTTGCTGAAGATGGAAAGTTTGTTCTCAAGGTTGAGAAGCGTACCGCTGATCTTGTTGATTATATCAACGCTAACTATGTCTTGGTTGCTACAGGTAGCAGCCAGCAGGTATGTAATTTTTTTTTTTTTTTGCCACTCACATTGTATCCTTCATATCTTGTCGATCACCATATCATAGGGCAGAAAGTTACACCCTTGACATCTTGCTTACTTGTAGGGCTATTCAATTGCTGCACAACTCGGTCATTCCATTATCGCACCAGTGCCCAGCCTGTTCACATTTAAAATTGCAGACAAGCGGCTGGCTGATCTTGCTGGGGTATGCATCCACAGAAGCTGTTTACATTCCCGTGCTTAGAATTACTCTATCCAGTAATAAAATAATCATAATTTGTAAGTCATGCAGCCAGATTACATGCCTAGTGTCCGCAATTTATTTGCTTCTGGGGAGGATATGTTTAAACATCAATACTTGTGTATTACAGAAGGAACCCTCATCGAGCAGTAGGTTTTGTTTCTAAAAGGAGTACTGAGCGGCAGTGACTTTTACCTCTTTTTTTTCTGCCATTTAGGTTACTTTTCCAATAGTCAAAGCAAAACTGAAGTTAGATGGTGTTCAAAAAAGTGTTCCCGAATTAACTCAGGTGAACATGCATTTCTTTTCAGCATTTGGGTGGTTCTTAGTGAGGTAGTCAACTAGTTGTATACATCCTTTACACCAAGTAACTTGTCTTTACAGACTGGGCCTATGTTAGTTACACACTGGGGCCTTAGTGGGCCTGTTGTGCTGCGGTTGTCGGCATGGGGGGCGCGTGAACTACATCAGTGCAACTACCAAGGTAAGATGCAATTATAATATACAGGACTTTCACTACATTGACAATTGGTGGCAATGGCATTATCATTATTATATTTTTCTAGTCTTGTAGTCTGATCATCATTGTATTCAGTAGATCCAGAACACTCCCTTACATTATTCTTTTTTTCTTTTAGAGTTCCAGGGGGTCCCTTGCACTTACTGTTATTATTTTTGTTGCTTTCTACCAATGGTTGACTTTTCCGAATTATCATTTAAGGAATTATGCGTGTTAGCAAAATTCTTAATGATCTGACTCTTCGTGTTATAATTTTAAAGTCTTAAGAGCATTTGGGCACCTATGGACCAGTACTTTGTCACACTAAATTTCTTATATTATTTAGAATGTTTGCCAAATGTTTGTTACTTTCTGCTAACCTTTTTATGGCACCTTGTTGATTACAAACATGTTGCATATGCTGTTTTCTTGTTTCTCTTCATCTGATATATGTTCCTTCTAAGTTTCTTTCTATGTCTATCACCAAATACATTAAAATTGAGAACAAGAAACCCTAGTATCCAATTTCCTCATACATTTCTCCCAACACAGGAAAACTTATGGTTGACTTTGTGCCTGATATTCATATTGAGGACGTGAAGCGCATCCTATTCGAGTACAAAAGATCAGCATGCGGTCCATTTCTTTCTCTGTAGCTTTTCCTTTACCCACTGAAGTTAGTGTCATAAATCTTCAAAAGAATCTGAATCAGTTGCTGCTTTAGCTACTATTGAGTTGCCTTTGCTTTGATGAGCTGAAAAGGTGTTCTCGAGTAAACTGCTGCAATAGTTCTGAGTCTTACTACTAATTATTCGAGTACAAAGATCTTTCACTTTGCCAGCACAAATAATAACTGCAGCTTCCTGGTTTGTCACATTGGAATACTTTTACCAAAAGTTTTTAAATGAACTTCAAAATCATGAGAGAAATATTCTAACAGTTCCATGAATAAATAATGATGAATTTGAACTGCAGAAGCACAAAGTGAATAGCACGTTCCCCACGGAGTTTGGCCTGGTGAAGAGATTTTTGGAGATTCCTGCTAGAACAGGAGGTGATACCATTACTGAATAGTGCTGTGCTTATCCATTTAATTAGATGATTTCATCAGGAAAGTCTTACTTAACCTTTGCAGAGTTTAAATGGTGATACACACTGGGCCTCCATGCCAAATAATCATCTAAACGCTATAGCCCTTCGGTTGAAACAATGGATGTTTGAGGTTGTCGGTAAGGTGTGATATCATAATATGCTAACTGAAATTTGTCAATTATTTAGAATAGGATATCAACATTAACTCACTGTGAGTTATATCAATGTAGGGCCAATTTAAAGATGAATTTGTGACTGCAGGGGGTGTTCCAATTTCAGAGGTTTCTAATCTTTAACAGCAAATTTCTTGAACATGAAATCAACTTGCATATAGACCTAACTTGCCTCCCTATTGTTAAAGATATCACTTGGCACTATGGAAAGCAAGAAACAGCCAAATCTGTTCTTTGCAGGAGAGGTAATATATCATTCTTGAAGTCAAAACATTCTGGAGCATCAAACTTTAAGTTTATTTAACTTTTTTGTGGATTGCCTTGCTGTAGGTTCTTAATGTTGATGGGGTCACAGGCGGATTCAATTTTTCAGGTAAGCCATACGAAACCCCTTTAGAATATTGTTTTTGTTAAAAGATCAATAGGTGCACCCACAAACTTTGGCAATGGAAACTTGATTGAGTATTTCATATTTGAAGTGAGAAGAAAAAGGTTTGTAACCAGCATTAGTTGTTTGTTTTTCCACAGAACGCATGGACCGGTGGGTATATAGCTGGAACAAGCATAGGCACACTGGCATCGACTAGCAATCTCTCAGAGCAGCGGTCATGTTTTGCAATTGTAACTGGGAGTATCAGAGAAGGGAATGGATCAAGTGATGAAAGAGACTCCTTAGATTATCTGGGAATGATTCAGGGATACCAACAAATATGCAATCATGATAAGCATATTCCAAGATGACCAGGATCAGGGAGCTACATTTTGCTACTGAATTGTAACACTAACCTAAGATGGGGTACATATAGCATGACCGCATGTGTACAGAGTGCAATCTAGAATGATAATAGTTACAACCTGGTTGCGAATTGTACTTGACCGATCAGAATGTGCATCCAGTTATGATTCTTCTGTCTCAACTCTCAATAATCAACACTTATTTATCAACAACATTGTCAGCAGAAGCTCTCAACCTGTCACTCAAGTTAAAATGAACTGAAACATCGAACACCTTATGGAATAATCCTCACTGGCTAATTGAGAGAAATTTATGCTAAACGAACAATGCCATCTCTAAATGTTATCACAATCACACTAATAGTTTCCAAGCATAGACTACTCGGCTACCAAACTACACCTGACCTGACTAAATCACCCTATGGAGCAAACTGTATATGATGCACGTCTTTATTCATCCAAAGCTGATTCTTCCACAAAACTGTGCCTGCTTAAATAGGTCTCTTTTTTTTCTGGCCTGGCCAATGACCTCACTGCAAGCTTACAATAAATGCATGCGCTCAACATAAGGATTATGCAACCATTTGTTGAGTGGCTCCCCGCAGCCAACAAAGCAGCCAGTATTTCCGCGGGTGGTGAAGAATGGGAATTCAAAGAGGTTTAGAAGCTTTTGAACCGATTGTCTAACCAACGAAGATCCAGTTACCCTGCTCCTCCTGCCCCAGCCAGTGACAATGTCAATTCTTTCAGGGCCAGTGCCCAATGTCAGAATCTGCCTATGGAACCAGGCAAGTGTCCTGGACAGAGCAGTCACTGCTGTGCCCTCAGACATCAAGTGAAGGTTGATGAGCCAATACGACGAGCTCTTCTCCCTCACAGAATCTGGGTACACATTCTTCTGTGCAGCAACCTCCCATATAAGGCCCGCTTCCTCCTTGAGACCAGACTTGTGCAAGAAGTCTATGACAGCATCCATTAGACCCCTTTTACTCTCTCTGTCCTCACTGTGCATCATGTCCAAGAAATACCCGGTGTGATCCCTGACGTTCTGGCCACCAGGTTCTGCATCAGGCAAGTACAGCAGGAACATGTGAGCTGGATGTCCAGTGATGGCCATGAGTTGGCCGCACAAACCCATCTGTGCTTGAGCCTCGGTGCAGCAACTGAGCAGCAAGGTATAAGTCTGCACAGATGGAACAAGCCCTTGAACAAGCATGTTCTGAAGCACAATGTAGGCATCTTGAAATCTGTTCATCTTCAGAAAAGCACTCAAGAGCGAATTGCAGGTAGGCACATTAGGCTGCAAACCATCCTGAAGCATTGCTTGGTACCATCCTAGTGCTTTGTCAACATTGCCGGCTTTGCCCCAGAGATCGACAAAAGTCCATATACTGGCTCATCAGGAGCCCAATCACGCCTCATCTCAATGAAAACAGCCTCAGCCTCATCCAGATGGCCACAATGACCAAGAACTTCCATAACAATGCTGTAAGTTATTTTGTCAGGACGGAACCCAGCAACCTGCATGTCTCTGTACAGCTTAACAACATTTTCATAATTTCTTGCTTTTTCGCCTGGGAGCGCAATCATAATGTTGTAAGTAACAAGGTTAGGTGTGCAGCCATTTTCAATCATCTCACAGAAAAGCTTATAAGCAGCCGCTAATTGACCACCTTTACCAAGACAATTAACCATGGCACTGTAGGTGAATGTATCTGGTGACAGGCCTACTTCTTGCATCCTGCCATATAAATCCATTGCAATGTCTAGGTATCCAGCTTTAGCATGGATATCAATCAATGTACAATATGTAACCCGATCAGGCTTGTAACCAGCTTCCTGCATTTCCTCAAATACTTTAACAGCCTCCTTAAGATAATTTGCACGGCCATATGCATGTATTATTCTGTTGTATGTCACCACAGTTGGTTTGCAATGAGCTCGGCTCATCTCATCCAGAAGTTTCTTCAAAACACCGAATTGTCTGGCTTGCCCAAGGATGCCTATCATGGTTGTGTAAGTATGACCATCATGCTTGAATCCAGGTTGCCTCTTTAACCACTGAAAGAAACCGAGAGCGACAGTGTGGTCATGAAGCAGCTTGAGTACTTGATTTGCCTGGAATGCATCTATCTTGCAACGAAGATTATCCAGAACATGCTCGGTCATTGGACCCCATTTCATTTGCTGTAGTGTGTGGTAGTACTGCTCAACTGACCGCAATGACTTCAGTGATCTTAAGTTAGATTGGGGTCCTCCACTATGAGCTTTTATTGTTCCTGTAGAACCCTGAATTTTGTTGCCAGGACCACTAAAAACATTAGGACCTGATGGGTTCCGAGTTTGTACTTCATCCCGCCTGGCATCTGAATTGAAATGATTAGAATGATATTTTGCATAGGGTGGACCAGGATGGCCTTGACTCCTTATTTGTGATGGTGAACTGGAAACCATGACAGATGGTCCTGAGAAACTCGTCTTTGGCTTTGCATAGCCAGCTCTTGGGTACCCCTTCACGAATTCATTGTTTACAGAAGGGTTATAGGCCATCTTTCCCTCAGGAAACTGTTGATTTTGTGCCCTGTTATTAGAAGAATGGCTATCAGAGAAAATCTGATAAGAATAGTTAGTACCCATCTGTGGAGCCTGATCAGCGCTTCCATTATTAGATGAGGACCTGAAGTTAACCAGCTCAGAATATACACCAGCTCCAGCAATTCCAGATTGAGAAATGCTTCTGGCTGTCTGCTTAGATGGCTGTACATTATCACTTCCTATAATCTGATGATGATTGTGAGGACGATTGCTTCTGTTACTAGATGCAGGCACCTTTTCTGGAGGTGAGGTAGTGGCATGAACAGCTGGAGATGGGTGTCCAGTAGCTCCAATAACATCTTGTACAGGAGGCTGAATCTTCACAGATGTTCTGTGGGTTGAATGAGACTTCTGCTCGATAGCAGTTGCAGTCTGCCTTTTTTGGAGCATAAGTCTCATCTTCAGGGCATGTGCATGAAGCTCCATCTGTGCTACCGCACCTTGATCCATTAAGATAGAAGGATCGTGCACACTGAGTTAGGGTGCCAAGTTGCTTTGCCCTCAACATGAACTGCAAAATTAGTTCAAACAATATGTAAGAACTCTAGAATTACAAATACCTAAATATTTCATTTCTAAATTTCAAAAATGATTCATAACATTATATAAAATGGCCAAAATAACACACTCCTTTGAGTTTAGGCTATTTTTGACATAACCTAAATAATAAGAAATTAAAAACAATAGCAGGTGAAAGAAATGAAGAAATTGCCAATGAGAGTAAATAACAAAATCAAACAGCACATTGCTAGTTGTAGCAGGTACTTCTCTTTACTAGCATTCAGAGCAGTATGTGTACCTACATGCAGATATACAAAATCTATCTACATTGCGATTAACAGTTTAATTAACAGTTTAATGATTTATATTAACAATAGAAAAACATGGAATTTTCAAATATCTATTCGCTATGGCTGAACAAGGATAAGAGCACAGAAGATAACAATTACCAAATATTACATCGCGGTGTTTCATCTATTTTGAAGATTAAGAACCCAGTAAGATTTAGAAATGCAAGTGGATGACAATCAAAACCGCATAAAGTAGTGATGACTAGTCATAATATTGATATGAGCGATGATGAGAATTGTCATCCAAATAAGTATACACTTCAGTAAATAAAATATGTTTTCAAACAGGAAAAGCACAAACAAAAAGAAATTGTGCATAGAAGGCCTATAGTGCTACTTCTTATACTCGTTTTGTACAGCCATTTGTCATTGTTCTAAATAAATAGAGAGCAGTAATTTTTTTGTGAAGGATATGGAGCAAACAGATATGGTATCAACTCATATAATGAGAGGAATGTTGACTCAGATGCTGAGTGTTATTTTTATGGGGGCAATGTCTATGGTTCGGGTATTAGCATAAGGATGCCCTGGTCCTGTGTGAGTCATTGAGTTGGAACTAATTCTGTAACCTCCTTTTGTTTTTCTGCTGCTAATAATATAACAGCAAATTTTTCAGGGGAAAAACATAGAGGAACAGGAGAAAGAGGTGGCAGGCAAGGAGGGAGTTTAATACCGGTTAACAAATCCAACCACAACTTCACGTCAATGTAGAGGTGTAGGCTTCTAACCGCCACTTAAACACATGTGACCCCTCAATGGCAGACCTGAAAGAAAACATTGATGCAAATCAACATATAAGGTTTATTTAGGATGTACCATTAGCTGTTTATAGATAAAAACAGTAGTCGAGTCAATAAGCCTATTATTGTGGTCACCATGTTAGGCCTGCACTTCCACAAGAAATTATGAAATTTTTAAGTTAACACAATTAGATATTGGGCACAACTAGGAACAAGGTTTGCCTCTATAAACCAAAAGGCACTCAGAAAAGATAACACATAAAAACCACGCCAAAAGAAAAAGGTTCGAATAAGCAGCATGGCAAAAATTGAAGACAAGTTGAATGTTAGGTCAAGCAAGGATATAAATTTGTTCAGCAGGAAAATGGGCTGCAGGCTATAAGGCCCAACAACACACATTTATATAGATTTAGGGCACCTTCTGGTGAAGCTCATTCACAACATAAACATGACCAGTAAGCCAACTTACTTGGCCCCTGTAAGGAGACCTTTTCGACTTGCATGGTAACTCTAGAAAAACTTCAGGGTGTGCAGATTTCAGTTAAAAGTCCAAAAATGGAAGGTCCATTTTTCACCTTAATGCCATTCAGCTTTTATGTCCAAAAAGTGACCCTAAGTGAAGTAGAGCGCATGCAAAAACAGGTCCCCAACATATGAAAGAAGTGCCCTTGATGCAAAAAGAAACTATTTTAATAGCAAACAAAACAAAAGTTCCAAGAGAACACTACAAAAGTTGGGGGTGTTTTTATCAGAATTGTATAGGAGGTGTGCATTCTTCTAGTTGTATTAGCTCAGGCGGGCCTTCACTATGATTGCAAAATGACCAACAAAAACAAGCCAATAGAATCATACGTATATAGAGTTGCACATTTGGTATTTACTATGCAAGGGTTCAGCGCAAATAACGTTCGAGAAAAAAAGAGGGTTCAGTGCAAATACAATTGACACGCTGTCGCATACTTATTTTGATTCATATCCAAATGAAGATTAAAGAAAACATGCATCGTTAATGAAGATTTTATGGCTCGCTGATATGCTGCTCAAATCAAAAAAAATGTGACTTTCAGGTTCGATTCTAGAATTCATTGTACTTTGTTTTGCTCATGATCCAAACAATAGGGCAAATTACAAGGAATGGATTCAATCATTAGAATCTGGGGGAAGAGTTAAGAGTCCGCAATGCAACATTGTAGGATGGCTGTCAGATGCATTAAGTATGTACTACAACATTTTGTTACACAACGCGGAGCCCCACGTGATTGAGATGAAGCAACGTCATGTACTCCCAACTATCTTGGAGAGGTAAATAAACAGAAATTGGCAGTCCAGCGCACAATCCGCAACAAACTGAAGGAAATGGAGAGAAAGAAAAGAAGAGGAGGGGGCTCTCTTCGTTTTGAGCAGAGGCCAGAGGGAAAGATTTGATCTTTTCTCGAGCGCTGACCCTGTTCGCAAAGCAAGATAGGGAGGGAGGTAGGGATTCCTTACCAGAGGAAAGTCGAGGTGAATCCAAGTCGAAATCGAGGACGGATGGCGGCGCCCTGGTCCACGCTGGGGGAGCTGGATCTCCAGTCCACGCTACGCCACGCCACACGGCCGGCACTGCGGCGACGCTCCTAGAAGAAGGCGGGAGGAGGCAGGGCGGAGGAGGAGAACTCCATGGAGAGTGGGTGGGTCGGTGGGGATGGGTTGCGTCGCCGCCCGTCGCTTAGGCGGCGGGGCGCGGCGCGGCGCGGTGGGGAGGAAGGAGGCAAGAGGAAGATCCGAGGAAGCCAACAACCAGAATCGCCAGCAGCTGGATTCATCTGTTATAGGCTCGGGGCCTTTTGGATATTTCCCAAGGTTGGCAGTGGGTGGGCCAGCAGCGGCCACCGTGTCCATCTACTTCTTTCGCAAGTCTATCGTTCGTCGTTCGTGGTCCGTGGAGTCGGTCAAAGTCAAATAGCCCTCTATCCTTTTATTTTTATTATTACCTTTTATAGCCAAGTCCATTTAGCAAAACCCGATAAAGACCCAAATGCTCATAAACTAATTCAAAAAAATTATCAAAAAAGTGCATCTATATAGATACACAAAAGTCTATTATACTACGGGTCACGTTCCATCACGACCGCGATGAGGGGGCTAGTAGTAATCCCTCCCCACCCTACCCTCTCGTAGACGAGGGCCTCGTCAACGTTAGGGTCCTAGAAGATCTATTTCTCTAGCTCTAGATAGGTTTTGGGTGCACATTGCGCTAGCCACATCATTTAGTTGTTACAGTGATATGATCAAACACTGCCTCGACCCCTACTCGTCGTTCGCCTTGCTCCTTTCCCATCTCACCATGCCCTGGCCATCCTTTCCCATCTCGTCGTTACTCTAAACATCCTTTCGCATTGTAAAACTGAGAAACCGACATGTGCAAACTCCTTTAAATCAGAAGCATTTGTTGGCAAGTCCTAATATAGAAGCCACATGGAATGTTGCTCAACTTACAATCGAATAGAATAATAGTCCATCAAAAATTTTGCATAGTTTTCTATGCTAGTAGACACACCATTTAATTTAATTGTTATATAGTGCCACGATCAAGCGTGGCATAAGTAAAAATATATAGCCTTGGAACATGGAAATTGGTGTCCTCTCGTAATTATTTGCTTAGTTCATTGGACAAAGGGTATTTACGTAATTTGTCATCCCTACTTGGGAGAATGCCGAGTCTTAGAATCTTATTTTTTAGTTGGAGGGAGGGAGTAACTTATAATCGAATAAAATAGTAGTCCATCTCAGTGCATATATAATTTTATAGGCTAGACACACCATTTAATTTAATTGTTATATAGTGCCACGATCAAATGTGGCATATAAACATATATAGACTTGAAATTGCATATAATTATTTTCTTATCTTGCGCAAAGCCGCAAAGGATCCTTGGGAACCGTGAGAATGAAACAGGACGGTCTTAGTGAGTTTTGATTGCATCTCATTGTCTTCCCAAAGCACGCTTGTCCCTCTTAATAACTAAACATATAAGAGCAACTCCAACAACTTTGCTAAACTTAATAGTTAAATATCATTGTTTAGACATTTTGTAAATTGAAAACGCCGCCCGGCCGAAAAACAAGAGTTTACAATATGTCGGATACCAATATCGAGGTACCCTAATCACCGATGGATCGAGTTCTATTAGAAAAAAAAATCTTGCACTAAGATGGCCCCTTCACGAACTCAAAAAGATACCACAAAAACAAACATAAAATCAACCGTTCGCCGTTGATTGCTTTTGAGTCGTCTCTCCCTACTCACTCAAATATAACAATTAGAATCGTGTGTATGGTACTCGAGCCCTTGCCATCTCTTGTGCCTGTGTGTACACCCCACACCTGTTCCTCGTATGAGCCCGCGGTTTGATCCTCACCTGCGTCCCGCTTTTTTTTCCACAATTATTCGCTTTCGAGCAACAGCGGAAAAGAAACAAGCATACTTCGGGCCTCCCCCCTGTTGGTTTTCGATGCGGCCAAGCACCACGCCCTAATCCGAACACGAGGGCGGTGTAGTGTAGACATGGCGGCAAGGGGTAGGCGTGGCATAGTTTGCCGTCTGCGAAAATGATGCAGGCATCGCCTCTCAAAGGACTCGTGGTCCCGCCATCGCTTGGCTGCCCAAGGTAAAACCCTCCACATTCATTGCGCCGAGATGGCGCGACTGACTCTGTCTCATGCAAAAGGTGCCCGACCATGCCCCCCTAGCGGTGTGGCAAGCCTAATAATTTCATCAACATTCTGGTTTGTCAAAAACATCGCAAAACTGTAACATATATGAAAGGAGATAAACCAACCATGATGATTTTGGTTCAAATTACTTGGTTCCCCATGTACATGTCCTCTCTTTGAATGTAGGTACAAAGTGGACACTTAAAACCAAGCTGGGGGGGTTTCCAACTTGACACGTTGGGCAACCCTAAGTATGAAAAATGGACAAAGCAACTCCACCATCACGATGAGCCTGATTTGGACCCAAATGGGTCAGCGCAGCCAGATGGACACCTAGAAGACACCTACAGAATATAGGCCAAATCAACACAAAAGTTCTCTACAGGACAAACAAAGCCGTTAAGGCAAAGTATCCGCCCACAAAACGTAGATGAGTCGTTGATGAACAGACCCCACATATTAGAGAGATAGCTAACCCCACGTTTGTTATCTTTTTGTTCCTCTTAATAACTAAACATATAAGAGCAACTCCAACAACTTAGCTAAAACTTAATAGCCAAATGTCTCTGTTTGGACATTTTGTAAATAGAAAACTTCTCAAAAATAAGAGTTCACAATAGAATTGCTATTTTATAAAAACCATATAACACATATATTGGAGTTTAATTTTTTTTCTCTAAAAATCCATAAATAACCTACCCAACAAGGATAGCACATTTATAGAAATTGCTCTAATAACAAAGGCCACAGATCTTACTTAGAAGACCAGGAGTGGGACCCTCCTTCTCTCTGTTCGCAAGTAAATCCCTCCCCTCGTTTTCCATTTGCCTCTTTCATCTGGCAGATGTTGTGGGTCCCCGCCAGTGGAGAGTACAGGTGCATGCATATTACAGTACATATATATTATCATGTAACCTATTTAATCTATCTATGAGAAACGAAAAATGCAACCGAATATATATAGGTAAAAATGCAAGCAGAAAGAGTACACCAACACATAAATACTGTCATGCTTGCATGTATGTAGGTGTACAATTGCATACTAGGATATACGATCGATATAGGAGTATTAAATCTCTGTATCACTCTACTTAATAACTTAATTGTGACATAGTATCTACAATCTGCTGGTGGTTTTTGGGGCTTCCACTTGCACGGCGGCGGCGTACTTCTTGAGTGCATCGCCGGCGTGCTTGAGACTGTCCGGCACGGGCAGATTACAAAGCAGCGTCACCCTTGACTCGGAGATCTGAGGCCCCTTCTTCCCTCTCTCAATGGATCCTCCTTCCATAGCTTCACATCCCACACCTGCCCATATGCAAGAGAATTAATATGCATTTTTTGTGGAAGAAAAAGGAGGATGGCACTGAATAATCGGAACAGGCCCCTGATGGGCTCAATCCGTTCCTCTTTTGGGCCTACGACTTTGGCGGGCCATGATGGGTGTGATATAGGTACATCATCACCATAATAATCTTTGTTTGATTGGGTCTGTTTTGTTATTCTATTTTATGTAAATTAGTAATTATTAACTGTCGGTTTGAGTAGTTACTATTACATATTACCTCCTATAAAAAGTTAGAATGTAAAAAAATATATTCAAGTTAAAACAACATGTAGACTTTTGATCAGCATGTTACTTTGGTGCTTGGAATTAGTAGGAAGGCGATGATGGAACCTTCGATAGCGAATTGGACCAAAGGCGTGTTTGGTTCTTAAGAATTGAGAGGGACGACTGAAATGCAATCAAATAATAAAATAAATAAATACTTTTTTGAATATTGGTTTCGTTCCATTCATTCATAGATTCAAACAAACACTAATAAGTGAATTTGGCGCGTGTGCACTCGGAATACGTGTGAGCCTTTCATTTTGAACTTGCTATATTATATTCTATCTATCCAAAAACATATATAGTACGATGCTTAACTACTTGTCTAGTTGCATTTTTGAACTTGCATTTTTTTTTATTTTACAGAGCAGGGGTACTATAATGACGTATCATCATCAACAGAAAAAGGCTAGTTGAATGGCTTGGTGAAATACATTTACTCCGCTCCTATCTTTGCTAAATCCGTTTTAAATTGTAGTTCGTTTGACTTTTTTCAACTTTGACCACTCGTCTTATTCAAAATTTTATGTAAAATATCACTTCTTTTGTTATGGTTTGCTTTATTAACAAATGGTATTTAAGAATGATTTAAATTTCATGTTTTTGTGCAAATTTTTTGAATAAGGCAGTGGTCAATTTGTAGAAAAAAAAAAAAAATCAAACGAGCTATAATTTGAAACGGAGGGAGTAGTGCTTAATCATTTCACGTGTCAGATTCTTTTGCCATTCTGTTTTTCTTTCGCAAAACAATTGGCATCGTCGTTCTCGGGTCATCATCATCTACATTGTGGTCGTTGTCGATACAGATAAGATTGGATTGTGTTGGATGGCGAGTGTGCCAGCGTGTAAAGTCTTCGTCGTTGTCCCATATATCCCCATCCAGGCATGTTTTTGTACAATAAAAATATATATAGCACAATAAAGAAAGAAATGGAAAATAATCCAGGCACGGATGGTAGTAAGCAACGAGCTATTACGTAACGGAACGGAATGGTGTAATAACCGTAGGTACATACCTGGGTTGAACGGCCGACGTGGATGGGGGCGGCGCGGACGAGGACGACGTCTCCCAGCTTGGCGCTGCGGAAGTGGTTGATGGTCAGGCTCACGCCGGCCACCCGCCGGAAGCCCGACGCCATGTGCGCGCCCATGCTGGCCAGGCCCTCCGCCACCAGCGCCGACACGCCGCCGTGGAGCACCTGGAACGGCTGTGGGTACGGCCGGTGTGGGCGGCGCGGCGAGGAGGAGGACGGACGGAGGATGAATATATGATTCGATCAGCTAGATCATCAACAACGCACGCACCTGGCAGCACTTGGATGTGATGGGGAGTCGTCCGGTGACCTGCGACGGCGACACCTCCTCGATCTCGAACCCGATGGAGTGCAGCACCGGGTCAAGCTCCGCCGTCTTGTTCCCACTACTCTCCTGCTGCGGCGGATGATGATCCATGGCGGCTTCGGCCTGGACGGACGGACGAGAGGGGAGGGAGAGCTTGGTAGCTAGTTGCTGGTGGCTGGGCGATGGGAGCTATGAATGGATGGACGAACGGATTGAGAGGAAGGAGAAGAAGAGGACGAGAGGTGGTGACGTAGTAGCCAACCTATTAATAATGAATGACGTGCGCCGGGCTCTCTACCTGTAGTGAGGAAACGTACAATAAGCAATTAATTGAGCACTATGTTACCTGTCCAACCATTCTAGTTAATTAGCCAAGTAATTAAACCCAGCTAATAGCGAATGTACAGTTCGTTCCTCTATACCAATAAGCATGGGTAGGTGAGAGGTGGCATATATATATATATATATATATATATATATATATATATATATATATATATATATATATATATATATATATATATATATATATATATATATCGTGTTTTCAATTAGTATTTCTTTTTAAGACCAAGAAGGTAGCGAATCAAAATGATGCTGCTGCCGGCCGGGCCATGCGCGCATGCATCAACCAATGGATGCAATGTATGAATTTCTCCTATTTCTTTTTTTTCAGTTAATTTGTTATTAAACAGAACACAGTAGGGGCCTCTTGAGAAAAATGGATGCACTTTGATTGCAGCTGCAGGGACGACGACGAGGACGGCAATATGAATGCAGTGTGTTTGGTGCAATCAACTCGATGAGAAGTCACAGCTGAACCGAGTGGACGTGGACGGTACGTGGTCCCTCATCAAGCCGAGATTTTTTTCAAGACGAACGAGGACGACGTGCATACCACCACACACCTCGCCGACTCACTTGAGCTGGGGAGATGTCGATCTTGGGCCCAGCCCGGCCCACACCACATCCTACCATATATCACCTGGCTGCTGGCATACAAACAAGTAACGGAACGAAGCCTTGTTCGTCTTTGGCCCACCCAGGCTAATTGCATTACGCTTTTGGCCCAACGATTGTACGTAGGATTAGGCTTTGGGCATGGTGTCCATCGTGAAACTTGGGCTGGTGGACTTCCTGATGATGATTTCCATCTCCAGTTCATTTTGATTTGTTTACTTACCCGCATTTTTCTTGTCTCAAGAAATATCGTCCACTCGAGCAGCACCACTCAAACCAAAGTCAGACACCCTAAATCCATATTAGCAGTCAATGACACACTGGACCTACACGCCATTGAGTCAACCGTTACTTTCTCATCCTTCACATCCGTAACTTGTCGGCACATCATGTCGACACGATAGAGGGAGCTCCGGAGGGCGCGCACACGGCGGAGGGGGGCATTGGCGGGCTGCTCCGCGTGCGCCGGAGGCCCACGGCGACCATGGTTGGGGCTTCTCCCACACAACAGCGACGGAGGAAGAGCAACCATGGTCGCACTTGCCGATCTTTGCTCCCGTGCTCTACATGGCTTGCGAAGGATGAGCTCGTGCCATGACCGGTGGCACCATGGCCGAGACGAGATCTCGTCGGGAAGGAGGTGGAAGGAGATTCGCTACAGATGGAGACCCGTGTAGTGGGAGATCCACCGTCCGGCGGCGGCCATGGCCGGGGCTGCTCCACTGCCGAACCGCTGGATGAAGCCATGCTTGTGCTCGCACAAAAAGGCAGGCGGTGGCGGCCGGGCGCTTCGCCCGGTGGGGTGGCGGATGGCCGCGCTATGGGGTCAGCCCCGCCATGGTGCACCAAATTTGTTGGGTCATCTCACGTGCATACCACACACTGCACCCCCAGTGCAGCTGACTGGTGGGTTGATCTTGTGGCGGTGACCTCTAGGCCGTTGCCGATGTTCGAGGAGGCCCCACCAATGCAGGATGAGCCTGCTGCTCTCTCGGAGCCGCCTCCAGTGTCTTCCGAAGATGAGGTTTTCACCGCCTCGCAGTGCCAGAGGACCCGACAACAAGAGATTGAAGATATGGTGTGCGTGCCATTGGCATCGCCTCTTATTATCGGGGGGCCGCGCTTCCGTCGGCGCGCACTCCGGCCTCCGCGCAAGCTCTCAGCGTCCGCGGTGGCCGCATCGCGGTGCAACCGAGGGCTGCTAATGCGACTTTACAGGGCCAGAATCCAGATACTCTTGCTTCGAAAGCTATGCACTGATGTGCAGGTAGGGGAGGCTCCACCCGTCGTAGAGGAGATGTCAAGGCCGCCTTCAGGAGTGGCATGCCGCCAGCTAAGCGGCGTCGTCTCGAGTTGCTTCTTGAGGGGACGGTTTGACCTCTCCACCATGGGTCTCAACACCGAGGGCCTCACCGGGGAGATCGCCTAGCCAAGCTTATGTCAGATGGTTTTGTCGCAAGCCGGTCCAGATGTATTCTTTGCTTTGGTATCCAGTAGTTGTTAGGTTTCGCATCGTTAAAGGTTTGGTTACCATTGCATCTTGTTGTTTAAACTTTATTCTGCTTAATGAAAAACACGCAACAGCGTGGTCTCAAAAAAAAAAAGAAGCAGACAACAGAATCGGCATTTTTTTATCAATCTGGGAAGCTTTGAAAGGCGTTTCCTCAGTTTTCATTTCCTCGGGGCAGCTTGTTTCATTTTTTTGAAAAACCAAAACATGCATGCATGCCATTGTTTACTAGGCTATCAATTACACATTTTGCTGTCTCCACAACACATGCATATAATAATATATAAGTATGGATGCTGATGGGGTATAAAAGACGGACACATACGAATGGGGTTAAGAATATATATTATCTTAGAACATGGAATATTTTTAGAGCCTTTGATACATTGTATTTCAGGGCCGGTGGAGGTACTACATGTGTACCATCATATACAATTCGCAATAACGTATCTAACCTGTGTGTATCCAGGGTGGGAGGGTTTAAGTGAAAAAAACCCTAGACGTTGGATCTAGATCCTGTGATCTTAACCGGTGGTTGTATATGTTGCACGCGAAGTTTGGTTGCACAGGATATGTTCTCCTGCTGGAATTGCTATATATGCATGCTTTGCTCTGTTTTATTTTGCCCTTATTTGGGAGTAAAGCACGCTACTGCCTGTCACGCTAGCTTTTCATTTGATTTCATTAATCCTAATCAGGAGGTTCAGCGTTGGCTGTCATTGAAATGCAATACGGCTTGCTTTGCCTAAGCCGTCGCTGTAAAGCCCCGATCAGGCCTTACACGAGTATCATTCATATTCATAAATAAAACAAGGAAGGAAGGATCAGACTCAGAAAGCACTGGACCGACACGAATGCTCCCCATCCGATCGGATCGGATCCATAAAAAGATGCATGTTCGCAGAGAAGAGAAAAGATGGCCTGACAATCCCACATGAACGCTCAGCATCAGAACGAAGATGATCCAAAAACACCTATGCAAACCTGCAAAGAAGGAAGGAATTGAAGCCGTGACGACGGCAGTGGAGCGAGCAGTGGTTTTCAGACTGAACCTTGGAACTGTCAATGCCAAACAACATTGGGAAATGAATGCATGTAGTATGTCCAGCAGCTGATGGAGCCACATCGATCTGTTAATTCCGTGGTCTCTAGGACAAGCTCCATCACTTTCAGTTTAATTCACTGCTGCTAATTGCACAGCTAGTCTGCAAGTTGTTTGTCCTGTCCCTGTCCTGGTCCCTGTCCCCAATAGCAATAGCTCCCCCCACTAAACTGACAAAAGCATAGAATGATCGAGGGAGTTTTCAACTCAAAAGCATACTCTGCGCATCACATATGCTTCCCTCTCCCTGAAAGTAAAGCAGCAGCAGCCAGCAGAGGTAGCATCAGATGCACACATGCACCAAGATAGAAGAAGGTTTCAGGCCAAAGTCTGGCATACATTCCCCTGGCCGGCCTTTACCTTTTCTTGCTCATGCAGCACAGTCCAGAATCCAGATAAATATATGATGGTAATTCATCCCCCTGCACGCCGACGCACTCCAAGAATATATAGTTCCATCTACCCCCATGTTTGTCATCATGTATATAAGTGCTTAGGATTGGCCTCTTGTTTGAAACAGCGGATGATCAGGAGTGAACCAGGTCAGGTCAGGTGTTACTGTTAGAGCAGTCGCTAGATAGATCCATCCTTGTCGTCGATCGGCCAATGCAAATGCCCTTCTGTTGGGACAAACGGAGCCCGGCTCATGCGCCGGAGAACCACGTCGCCATCCATGGCACGGTGGTCGTGTCCTGCCACTTTGGCCTGTCGGTGCCGGGGAAGACCACCACGCTCCGCCTCTTCAGCAGCACGCAGATGGATCCAAGTACGTACTTGCTTGCTAATCAATTGTCTTCGTCGATCTCCAATTTCAATTCATTCAACTGCAAGCGTGCGTGTGTGCAGACACGGGCAAGGGGAAGCTGAGCTTGGAGGCGCCGCTGCGGAACGGCAAGAAGACCAAGGCCAAGCAGGGCGCCGTGAAGACGACCATCATGACGTACCAGGTCACCTTGTTCGTGGACGCCGAGTTCGGCACGCCGGTCGCCGTCGTCGTCAAGAACGGCCTCCGGAACGACCACTTCTTCCTCCGCTACGTGCAGCTGGTCCTCCCCGACGACGGCCGGACCATCCACTTCGACTGCAACTCCTGGGTCTACCCCTACAAGAAGACCAACGCCGACCGCGTCTTCTTCATCAACACGGTACGTAATTCGCCCGCCTAGCTTAGTTTCATCCATCCATCAGTGAGCTAAAATGTATCGCCGGCCGGCAGAGCTACCTCCTGACCAGACGCCCGAGGCGCTGCGTCTGCTGCGCGACGAGGAGCTGCGGAGCCTCCGTGGCAGCGGCCGCGGCGAGCTCAAGGACTGGGACCGCGTCTACGACTACGACTACTACAACGACCTGGGCAACCCGGACAAGGAGGACCACGTCCGGCCGGTGCTCGGCGGCACCACCTCCATGTACCCGTACCCACGCCGGTGCCGCACCGGCCGCCCTCTCTTCAAGACGGACGGCGTGACGGAGACGCGCAAGCACATGATCAACCTCGACTTCTACATCCCGCCGGACGAGCGATTCAGCCCCACCAAGCTCGCCGAGGTGCTCACGCTGGCGGTGCAGGCCGTCACCCACTTCGTCCTGCCGGAGTCCAAGGCGCTCTTCCATGGCAACATCAACAGCTTCAGGTCCTTCGAGCAGCTCAAGGGCGACCTGTACAGGAAGCCCCAGCAGCCGGTCGTGGATGGGCAGGTGATGGACAAGCTCAAGACGTCGGTGCCGTCCAACAAGACGTACAAGCAGGTGTCCAAGATGGTCAAGGAGACGCCCGTCAAGTTCCCCATCCCTCAAGTCATCGAGAGTGAGCCAGAGGCATGGCGCAGCGACGAGGAATTCGCTAGGGAGATGCTGGCGGGGCTCAACCCAGTGGTGATCAAGATACTTGAGGTCTTCCCGCCGGTGAGCAGAGGAGGCAAGCAGAGCTCCATCACCGCCGCGAACATCGAGAGGCAGCTCGAACTCGAAGGGCGAACTGTCCAAAAGGTATAAATTTGTGTTTCAGATCTAGAAGACAATTCTGTCTCGAGTGACACTAGTACATACTGATGAAAAATGTTGTGCTGCACCTGCAGGCATTAGAAGAGAAGCGGCTGTATATTCTTGACCACCATGACTACCTGATGCCGTACCTGCGGCGCATCAACACGCAGCAAGGGGTGTGCGTCTACGCCTCGCGCACGCTGCTCTTCCTCAAGGACGACGGCACCCTCAAGCCTCTCGTCATAGAGCTCAGCCTGCCGGATGGCGCCGGCGACGGCGAGATGAGCAGGGTCTTCCTCCCGGCGAGCCAAGGCGCCGATGGACATCTGTGGTGGCTTGCCAAGGCCCATGTCTCGGTGACTGATTCAGGCTACCATCAGCTCATCAGCCACTGGCTGTTCACGCACGCGACGGTGGAGCCCTTCATCATCGCCACCAAGAGGCATCTGAGCGCCATGCACCCCATCCACAAGCTGCTGGAGCCACACTTCAAGGACAACATGCAGATCAACACGCTGGCCAGGAGCATCCTGCTCAGCGCAGGCGGCATCCTTGAGAGGACCATGTTCCCGGGGAAGTACGCCATGGAGATGTCCTCGGCGATCTACTCCCAGTGGAGGTTCACTGAGCAAGCCCTCCCCAACGAGCTCGTCAAGAGGGGATGGCGTCCAGGGACGCCGCCTCCGGCGTCACCACCTTGCACGTCGAGGACTACCCGTACGCGGTGGACGGCATGGACGTGTGGCGCGCCATCGACGGCTGGGTAAGCAGCTACTGCGCCCACTTCTACCACTCCGACGCCGCGGTGGCCGCCGACGCCGAGCTGCAGGCGTGGTGGCACGACGTGCGCACCGTCGGCCACGGAGACCGCCAGCGCGACCCGGCGTGCTGGCTGGAGCTCGACACCGTCGCCAACCTCGCCGAGTCGCTGTCCACGCTCATCTGGATCGCCTCCGCGCTGCACGCCGCCGTCAACTTCGGCCAGTACGGCTACGCCGGGTTCATGCCCAACCGCCCCACCCGGTGCCGCCGCTTCGTGCCGCTCCCCGAGTCCCCGGAGATGGCGCAGCTGGAGGCCGACCCGGACAGGTTCTTCCTCGACACGGTGCCGGACCGCTTCACCACCACGCTCGGCCTCACGCTCATCGAGGTGCTCTCCAACCACACCTCCGACGAGCTCTACCTGGGCCAGCGCGCCACCACGACGTGGACGGACGACGGCGTCGTGCTGCAGCTGCTCGGCAGGTTCCGGGAGGAGCTCCGGCGGGTGGAGAAGCTGGTCACGGAGAGGAACAAGGACCCGCGCCTCAAGAACCGCAGGGGACCCGCCAAGGTGCCCTACACGCTGCTGTTCCCGGACGTCGGCAACGTCGGCGGCAAGGAGAAGGGGATCACCGGCAAAGGGATACCCAACAGCGTCTCCATATGACGTGACATGACCATCATATCGGACTACACACGTACATATGTGTATGTATTATGTATATGTGATCGAGCTTCTCTTTCTCTTGGTCGTCGGTGGTTCTGTTTTTTTTTTTTCTTCATTTTAATATTGGAGAGGATTTGATCAAGGTTTGGTCGTGACAATATTATTCATCATTGTGCTAACTATATATGTGTAATTGCGATGATTGGTTTGGAAGTTAATCTATTGGATGGGTGTAATATTTTTTTTTGAAAAAAAAACCATTACGTCTTTCATCATGAATAATAAGTGGCGGAGAATGAATTGAAACGCGTTTCGTAAAGGTCCTGCTCCCACCAAACAACTCCATCTATAGCCTCTCCCATGAAACGGCTTTTCTGGTTCTAGCTTTTGTTGTTGGAAAAATGTTTGGTAAAACATTTCTCCGATGAAGCGGTTCTGGCTCTAGCATTACTAGTTTAGAGAAAATATCTGGTAAAACAACTTCTTCTAGTTTGTTACACATATAAAAATACAAATGACTTTCGTCCAATCATGCACGCGTCCCAAAATCCCACGAGTATCCATGCCTCACCCTAGTCTGTTTTTTAGATAAACGATTTAAAAATCTGGCTTCATCTACTTAAGTAGAATCAGGCTACTTATTATAACATTCAACTCACAAATTCCACATGTTGTAAAGCACAACTACTTAGAACCAAATTTACCAACAATGTTAAACACCATGCCTTACAAAATACACTCACTAGAGTTTGAATTTAATCAAAAACTAGCTTTCACGAATAAGTGGAGGAGAATGACGTGTTTGATAGATCTCGGGCTACCACCAACCAACATCACATAGTTACATGTACTCCTCTGTCCCATAATAGTTGGCGTCTCGGTGTTTGAAAAAAGTGTCAAAAAGCATGACGTTTTAGGCTCTACAGGCCTAGTATCGGAGTACACCACTAGACATCAGTCACAGCCAGCCACCGTGAATAAAAATGAAAAGCAAGCAGCCCGTCTATGAGAGGACACCAAATCGAAGCACTATCCGAGCAGCATGCTGCTGCAGACGTCGTGTCACGTGCACTGGTTGCATAGGGGTTGCAGAGTCATTTTTCACTGACTTTGGTACATGTGACAACTTTCACAATGTCTTTTAATGCGGGGACGGAGGGAGTAGCTTCTATGAGCAATCGACTTTTAAACATATTTGTGAAACGACCTCTCCGATGGTTGCTAAAAAATATAAATGTTGATAATACTATTTCTCTTCTATTTTCCCTTTCATTTCATTTCATTTCCTTTCCTTTCCTTTTTCTTTTCTTCTCTCTCCTTTCTCTCCCAATGGTTGCTAAAGAAAATACAAATGTTGATAATACTATTTGTCTTCTTTTTTTCCCCTTTATTTCGTTTCGTTTCCTTTTCTTGTCTTCTCTCTCCTTTATCTTCTCCTACGTCGAGCAAGACAGAGACCCCTCCTCCCTTTTCCCTTCATTTTTCCATGCCACTTCATCGCTGGCACGCACACACTGTCACCGGCTTGCCCCGCGCCACGCCACAACCACACCCCTACCATAGAAATGCCCTCACCATCTCTCCACCGTGTGGCGTCGTCGTTGTCTATCCAACCCGCATCGCGCTGCCTCATGCTCCTATCATCTCCTTAGCTCGTGCCCACTAGGGATGATTCAATGCATACATAATTGTGATGATGATTTGGAAGTTGATCTATGTTGACTAGGTGCGTGTAACACTTTTTTTTAAGATCCTTTACTTGCTTTCACTAATAAGTGCAAAAAATGTTACATGCACCCACACCATGGGTGCAAAGAAAGCATTTGGAGTATAATATTCATGTTTGCACCTTAAAGAAATTATTGAAATTGACTCAAATTTGTTGGGAGTGATTCAATACAGGCGGGGCTACCTCGTGCTAACTACCTCTATTAGATCAACACGTAGTGGGCTCCACTTCAAAGCTGTACCCGAAACTAAACTTGAACATTCACACTTTAAAAATTTATTTATCAAATCTGGCTAAAATTTGATAAAAAAAAGAAAGAGAGGCATACACACACTACACGTGGACATACGTGTCAACAAACACAAACGGGAATATTCTGACTGCGCTGAGGCCCCACAAACAAGAGAGTCGAGTCGACTCAAACCAGCTGCCAGCTTCTGCGGATTCCCCTTCCCTTCCCCAGCCGCCGCCGATGCCGATGCCACGGGCGCGGACGCGATGGTCGGCGCTGGCCGCGAGCGCGCTGATCCAGTGCTGCGCGGGGAGCTCCTACTGCTTCGGCGTCTACTCCGCGGCGCTCAAGTCCTCGCAGCGCTACGACCAGTCCGCGCTCGACGCCGTCGCCTTCTTCAAGGACGTCGGCGCCAACGCCGGGGTGCTCTCGGGCTTGCTGGCCGCGTGGGCTCCCGCGGGGCGGAGGCGCCCCTGGCTCGTCCTCCTCGCCGGCGCCCTGCTCTGCGCCGCCGGGTACCTCCCCATGTGGCTCGCCGTCGCGGGGTCGTGCCCGCGCCGCTCCCGCTCGTGTGCTTCTACATGCTGCTCGCCGCCCAGGCGCAGACCTTCTTCAATACCGCTGATGTTGTCTCCGCCGTCGAGAACTTCCCCGACCGACGAGGAACCGTCATCGGCATCATGAAGGCAGGTCATCTCATCATTACTTCCTTCCTTCCTTGGCACATTTGTTTTTGCTATATATAATATGTATATACTCTGGTCTGTTCTGTTCTGGCCTCCCATTATTTCGGAGTGTGATCCCATTATTTGGGAGTGCGATCGAGAATATTTGATCTGAGAAATTGACACCACTGCACTATTACGTTACTACTCCTGTACTTCCACCCCCCTTTCAACAACACACATTCAGACACTTCACTCAGCCTGAAGTTAAGGATCAGATCCCACCACATTACCAGTCCAAACATTCATTACTTTGCTTATGCCATCCGGAGCCCTATTGGATAACCTGAATTTTGATCATGTACTGCTCCTGGATGCCGCTATCCCACCAAACTGTTTGTATCAGATTCTATCAGTTATCTTCATTTTGCGAACTTCTCGAGAAACAGAAAGAATTCCCTTCCAATTTGTATGATGAAAGCTATTGGTTTGTCAGTTTCAGTTTGAACCCGAACCTTGTTAATTTACTCCTAGCTAATTGGCAGGGAATTCTTTCTGTTTCTCGAACTCAAGGGTTTTCGCATTTCCATTAACAAATTGAAATACAGATGTTTGAGCAAGCAATTAAAAAGAAAAACAGATATGGTGACCTATATCTGTATGCCACCTGACAGCCAATCGACAGGAAATTAATTCCTATTGGTCCCACCTGCAGTTCCATGCTAATGCTGACAGTTTTTTTTTTTTTTTTTTGAGTTCAAGGGCACAAAGCCCGGCCTTTCAATTACTCAAAAGACCACAGAGTTTACAGCACTGTTCAGATACTCCAAAACCCCAAGCACGACCATCAGCTGCCACACCCGGCCAGACTGGGCACACTCTTAAGAACATAGAAGTACTAAAAGGACGAAAACTCAAAACCGGTCACTGCATACTTATTACAAGATATGAAAATATCTGAAAAACGCCCATAGTAGAGACAGAATGTCTTCCCAACAGATATTTCTTCCTGATGCCTGATTTCGCTCCAGCTTGATCTTGCTCTTGCTTCCTTCAAGTGAAAAGAGGTATCTCTGTCTCCAACCCCTTGATCTCCAGGAACACCTCAGCACTTGATATAGATCCAGACATTGCTTTTTGAAGCTTTAGTTTGTGCTCGAGGACATGGGTAACCACAGCACCATTCCAGCTTCCTGTTTGATACTGTTGGCGAAACTCAGGAGTTGTTCCTTCTTGTCTGGTGGACATAGCACCACCCATTTCATCAAGAGACCATATATCCTGAAGAGGAGTATGTCCATACTCCTCCAACCCAGCTGTTGAAAACACAAGTCATTTCTAAGATTCCATATGGCCCAAATAACAGCAGAAGATAGCATATTAACTACACAGAATTTTTTGTTACTTAGCCAACAATTGCCAATGTCTACAATATTTCTGCCAATTTGGAAGCCAATAATGTCTGAAATTATTTTCCAACAGCGCTGGGCTACTACACACTCAAAAAATAAATGATTAATGGATTCTTTCTCAGAGCAAAAAAGGCATGTTTCATCGTTCACTTTCCTCCTTTTACTTAGGTTGTCTCTAGTAAGAGCTCTATTATTGATGACTAGCCATAGAAAGAAGTGTACCCGGGGTGGGATCTTCAAACTCCACACAGCCGTAATGCGTGGACAGAACTAATACCCCTGAAATTTATAACCTTGTACAGTGACTGTGAAGAGTATATACCATTGGATTTGAATTCCCAAATCATCTCATCATCATAATCAGTAAAAACAATAGTGGAGACCAACTCCACTATCTCCAGCCAAAGTTGGTATAGTGCTGACAGTTTTGACCCCAACTTACCTCAATTCATTTTTGTTTACTTTTGCAACAGGGTTTTCTTGGCCTAAGTGGGGCAATACTTGTCGAAATTTACCGCACTCTCCACATTGATCCCAGCTCTTTCATACTGATGCTGGCAGTTTTGCCCACAGCGGTCACGGTGGTGCTCATGTATTTTGTGGACGTCCACAATCCACATGAACGGTACAACAAGAAATTCCTAGATGCTTTCTCCCTCATTGCTGTTACTGTTGCCGGATACTTGATGATTCTCATAATCTGTACTCAAGTTTTCCCGATAAGTTCAGCTGTGCAGAGCGTTTGCTTCGTGGTACTCTTGCTACTAGTGATGTCTCCAATAGTCGTGGCTCTGAAGGCCCAGTCACCACCAGAATCTACAGATCATGAAGGGTCAATCTCAGAACAAAGGACTGGACTGCTCCATGAAGAGGTCGCAGGGGATTCTGAAAATGCTAGCTCAAGTATCCGACTTGGGGGATCTGACCAAGACCTGTCTGCTGGCAAAGAAAACCTGAATGTATTACAGGCCATGTGCAAACTGAACTTCTGGTTGCTCTTCCTAGCAATGGCTTGCGGAATGGGATCAGGTCTGGCCACGGTGAACAATATCAGCCAGATCGGCGGCTCCCTTGGCTACACGACCAAGGAGACCAGCACACTTGTGTCACTCTGGAGCATATGGAACTTTTCAGGGAGGTTCGGTGCAGGCTTCTTATCTGACCATTTCCTTCGCCAGCGAGGTGTTGGCAGGCCATTCTTTATAGGTGTTACGCTGCTGATCATGAGCGTCGGCCATGCCATCATCTCCTCCGGTCTCCCTGCATCACTATACATTGGGTCGGTGCTCATCGGCATGTGCTACGGGTGTCAGTGGGCCCTGATGCCAAGCATAACATCGGAGATCTTTGGGCTGAACCATTTTGGGACCATATTCAACACGGTCGCTGTTGCAAGCCCTGTTGGGTCTTACATCCTCTCGGTGCGCATTGTGGGCTACATATATGATATCGAATCGCCACCAGATGAGCATTCCTGTGTGGGTAAGCAATGCTTTGCGCTGTCTTTCATGATCATGGCCGCTGTCTGTATGTTCGGGTCTGCTGTTGCGTTTGTGTTGTTTATCAGAACTAGGAAGTTCTATAGGCGTGTCATATATGCGAGGTTGCAGTCTTTTCTAGACTAGTGAGAAGTCTTCATGTAAGATGACGACATTACTTGCAATAATGCTTGCGCATGTAAATTATGCGAGTATTTTGTATAAGCCTGAATATAACCTTTGGAGATTATTACATTGATGGAACACGATCTTCATCTCATGGCCTGAACAAACTTATTACACCTTTTACCTTATGTTCAAGAAAAGACGGACGGAAGGTGATAGAGTTAGTTACCTTGCTTCCTAAGTAGCCCTCTTTTGCTCTACGACTAGGCTTGATGTGTGGCTCCTATACATCTTCTGTGAATTTACGATTGCGAAGGGGAAACCATATGTGCTGTCTTAGCCTATATGTACATCTTGG
This sequence comes from Hyparrhenia diplandra, assembly GCA_015847255.1. NCBI lineage: Eukaryota > Viridiplantae > Streptophyta > Magnoliopsida > Poales > Poaceae > Hyparrhenia > Hyparrhenia diplandra. The sequence goes on from JADLZK010007406.1 coordinate 459,867, forward strand.
GTGTCTTTAGAGCAAGTATACTAATGCGAGATGTAGACGAGGTGTCACAGTTGTTTCCTGTTTCCACAAAATATCGGTACCTGTTTAACCCCTTTATCCGATGTTTTTTTTTTCACTCCACTTTACTTTCTAGAATGTGAAATGAACGATTAATTTTTTCTTTATATAAGAATGTGGAAGAAACAAGTACAATAGGATTACACGGCACCTAAAACAAAGTTAATTTAGGAGGAGAGCATGGATTACATGAAAGAAACTTACAGAGCAACTTGATAACCTGTAGCAATACCGACACTAGGCCTTACTGTGTTATTGACCATTGAGGTTTGGACTTTGGAGAGGGTGATACATTAGTACATTATACATATTTATATGTCCTTCTCTGAACATGAATGGAACCACACTCAGTCTCCAAGTGCATATAGGACACTGCATTATTCAGCCATCCAATCTTTCTCCATCATGTCACTAGTAAACGATCTCATTCTATACTTTTTCACTTGTCACCTTCCTTGACATCTCCATTGCTCATCTTGCTGTCCTTCCCTTTGTCTTCTCCTATGTTTTCTGTTGCCACCGACGCTGCCTTGTCTTTCGCTTTGTCCTCCTTCGCCTCCGCTTCCGCCTTCGCCTTCGCCTCTGCTTCTGCTTCCTCCTTCGCCTTTGCCGCCTCAGCCAGCGCCTTAGCTGCCGCGTCCTCCTTGGCCTGCTTCAGGGCCTCCACAAGACCCTCGAAGCATGCGTCGGCGTCCCTCTTCTTCTTCTTGGACATGGGCATCAGGTTCTCTGCCACATCAGCCGGTGACATGTTTGTCTCCTCGAGCAGCTGCCCTATCTGCCCGAACAGCTCGTGCTCCTCGATGTCGAGGTAGTTCTTGGCAAGCACCTTGAACGCCTGGAAACGGCAGTAGGACATCTCGATGTGCCGGTCCATCCTGCCTCGCCGGATCAGCGCCGGGTCCAGCTTGTCCTTGTGGTTGGTGGTGAAGATGATGATGCGCTCGCCGCCGCACGCCGACCACAGGCCGTCGATGAAGTTGAGCAGGCCGGAAAGCGTCACCTTGGTGCCGTCGTCCTTTTCAGGCTCCATAGGCAGCTTGGGCTTGTCGTCACTGCCTGCCTCGGTCTTCTTCTCCGCCTTCTTGTCCTTGCGCTTGCCGGTGAGGTCGACGGAGCAGTCAATGTCTTCGATGACGATGATGGACTTGCCGGTCGTCTCGATGAAGAGCTTCCGCAGCTCGGTGTTGTTCTTGACCGCCGTGAGCTCGAGATCGTACACGTCGTAGTCGAGGAAGTTGGCCATGGCGGCGATCATGGTGGACTTGCCGGTGCCGGGGGACCGTAGAGCAGGTACCCTCGCTTCCACGCCTTGCCGACCTTGGTGTAGTAGTCCTTGGCGTCCTTGAACGCCTGGAGCTCGTCACGGATCTCCTCCTTCTGGTCGGGATCCATGGCGAGCGTGTGGAACGTGGACGGGTGCTCGAACGGGACGTGGCTCCAGACGTTGGTGCCACGGTAGGAGCTCCAGCTGCCGCTGGGGTTGTTTGTGAAGAGTCGGCGCTGGCGGTTGCGGACGGTGACGGCGCGGCCTTCCTCGAGGACGTAAGGCAGGTACCTGTCGACGACGAGGTCACGGTGGCGCCTGTGAAAGACGACCCGGTAGTAGCGGCGCACTTCCTCGCCGGGCCAGAAGCTGATCACCTGTGAGCCGGCGAACTGCTTGCAGGCGTACCACCAGATGGTGGCCCCGGCGAAGGCGTCGGTGACCTCGTCGTTGTCGTCGACGGAGACCTGGAGGTTCTTGCTGTTCTTGCCGAGCTCGGCCCTGAGCTGCGCGCGCGCGGCGTGCGCAGGCGTCGGAGAGGTAGGCCTCGACGGCGAGGTAGAAGTCGCTGCGGTGGAAGCCCTCGGCGCCGTACTCGGGGATGGTGATCTCCAGGTAGGGGCTGAAGAAGGAGGCGAGCTTGTTTCCCCAGGTGCTGAGTTGGTAGCGGAAGGCGACGGGGATGTGGTTCTGCACCACGGACCAGAGGAAGAAGAAGCTCGCCACCGCTGATCCCAGGGCTGACCACTTGTCCATCATCGCCATGGCTGCCGACGATCCCGATCGACGACCTTAGCTTGCTTGTTACGAGCGAGTCTCGTGGTAGGCCTAGCTATAGCTAGCCGTGATTCGATCTGTGGCTTGTGAGTTCATTAGAAGGAAAGCACATATATATATGGTGGCAGGCTATGCTGTGGTGATACGAGGATATGTATCGGACAAGTGGACACCGTTCCTCAGAAAACAACACTGACACGGGATACATCCAATATATTTTAATATAATAATTATTGTATTATGAATTCAAGCTAAAAATAATTATCCAGCAAATTTTAACTTAAAACTTACAAGTTCTGAAGCAATTTATATAACAAGAAAGTAAGAAAAATGGAAATATAAAAAAAGTACTTGTACAAAAGAAACTTATTGGAACGCCTAATCTCTGAAGAAGTATCATACGTGTATCCAAGGAGTATGTATCGGTATCCAGTACTTTTTTTCTAGAACACATGTATTTCATTAAGGAGAGGTGAAAACACAAACAAACAAGAGCCCCAGGAGCAGTCCAGTTTGAGGGCGAGGTGCCCAGCAAATTAAAAAAAATAAAAGACTACAAACGAAGGAAAGCCAACATTTTTTTTTTCTCGAATACTCAAAAGATTTATGTATCATTGTATTTAAGAAGAAAGGCAACAACATGGTAAAGCAAGAGCAGAACTCCGCCACGAACAAACTCAGCCTAGTTCCACTAACACTTCAACCACCACCGAGAAACTAGCCGCCACCCACTCGTCAGCATCCTCCAAGGTCTTGCGGCGCACTATAGGAACCGAGGCGAGGACGTTGTCAATGATTATCGGTACTCAGTCCATGCCCAAAGCTTTGGCGTTTAGGATAAGGTTTGAGTCAAACATTAGGAATAGAAATCATAAATAACTTTTACGTTGTTGAGTTTATAAATGTGAAACCTACATGAATAGATTTGGCTTGAAAAATACTTTCATAAAAGTATACATATATCACTCTGTGATAAATATTTTTATAATAACAAGAGAATGAAGTTGTGTTTTCGAGACCGTGTCGTTGACCTTAATATCAAGCTTTTTGGGTATGAAGGAGTACGTATCAGATAAGAGACCTTTTAAAAGTATCCGCGCAACTTAGGCGGTTGACTTGCAGTCAACGGCTGCCCGGCCCGCTGGTTACCGTCGTCGTCTCGTGCTCATGGGAAGGAAGGAAAGAGCAGGTGGGTGAGGCGGTGCTGTCGCCCTTGTCGGATTATGAGCAGGGATCTATGTGTGCTCCGATCCGGCGCACGTGCTCGGCAAAAAAGAAAAAGATGATTTGAGGCAAATTAAAGCTAGCAAAGGAAGAATTTGCTTGCTGAACCAACCGCCCAAATGCGTCATCGATATGGACCAGCTTGTTAGCATTAGTCGACGACGGACGAGACGAGACGCGCTATTTTAATTGGACCACACGGAATGAATTTTGGTCTATTTGGACGGATGCACAAGTATGCGTGGAGTGCAAGCTTCTATAATATACCATATGTCCATTTCCTTTTTTTTTTAGGAAATCAGCTAGGAGGGCCATTCATTCTTAGCGTAGCTCGATCCAGTGTGTGTTGAAAGCGAACCATGGGCGTCCCTAGAGCTAGCGTCCAACCTGTCGTTGTTAGAAGAAAAAAGCGAACTCTGCCGAGCGTCGAATGAGGCAGTAAAAGGATGAGTCTCATACACACGTGAAAACGAAACCAACACATCCACAGTCTTCCGCATCGCCGTGAGATTTGATGGAAGTATTTTTATTTTGTAGCGGGTGAGCCCCTTGAAAGCGACATCTATGCTGCGGCTGTCCAACCGAATTGCATCGTCCATTCCAAACCATCCAGTTAATTTGCTATGAACACTTGAGGTGCCCTTATCCATTTGTTGGGGGTTCAGCATCATATCTTCCCTAGTTTCACGTACCGTCTGCCTGCACACAGAACACGTCCATCAACTCACACCAAGCCAAGCAGGCGGCCATCCTCAACATCTCAAACTCCGTGTGGGCGTTGTTATGGGTCTCCATCTGTTGTTGCATTGGAGGAAGATGCACCAAGCTCTGACGTGTTTGTGCTTGGGCAAAAGGCAAGAGGCTAGTGGTGAGCAGAGGGCTGCCTCCAGGACTAGCTAGCTACGGCACCTCGTCAAGATTCGTTTGAGAGGGATCTCTCCTTCTTGGTGTTATTGTTTACCATTCCTCCTTCTTTATGTTGCACTGACCTTTTGTCCTTTCTCCCAAACGCATTGCATTTACTCTTCGGGGGTGTTGCACCGCATAACAAAACAGATTTTCATGTGTTTCTATCGAGACGGAGATGGGTAGGCACCTAGATGCATTTTTGGAGCAAGGACGATTTATCCTTAGGAAAAGCAACACATCCTTCCAAAAATGATGAGGGTGACTTCTAGATATATTGCACATATATTGGCAAGTCTGAACTATATTCGAAACAGATTGACACATTTAGGAGGTCAGTATCTTCAGCTTTATTGCCAACCCCGGGCAGCGTCCCGCATCTGGTCTAGACGGGAAAGAAACGAGAAGGATTGCGGCAGGGAGGGGGTGAGTAGGCGCCTGGTGAATCGCGGAGACCTAGGACGGCGGCAGGTATACGTGGGTGGGTAAATACTTTGTCGGTGAAGATAAACACGGAGCAGGGGTCGTCGATAACACGAAGTACGGGCGGGTGTTCCATATGTTCCTGATGTAAGTTTTTGATGGGTCCACACATCAGAACAAAATCTTAGAGTGTTGGGCAAGGAGGGTAAGGAACTTTTGGGTGACAAATATTTTCAATTTCAACGCTCCTTTATAGTATAGATAGATAAGTCATAACAGAATAAATTATATTCATATAAAAAAATGAATAAGGCGAATGATCAAATAAGATAAAGACCGGAGTTCGGGTGACAAACTCAATGGGACGGAGGGAGCACGCATAATAAGCATGGACTTGTCATTTGTCGTCTGTTTAGATGTGCCCGTTGCTCATCTTGGAGCTCATCTTGGATTCTGACGTTTTGTCGCCTTCGTCGTCTTGTCCTCTCACTTTCTTTGCCTCGTCTTCCTCACTGGCCTTATTTGCTGCCTCGGCCACCGCCGCCGCCTCCGCTTTCTCCATCGCCTCTGCTTCCTCTTTGTCCATCTTGGTGTTATTGTTTAGAATTTCTCTTTCCTTATGTTGCATTGACCTTTTGCCAAACGTTGCATTTACTCTTCGGGGTGTTGCACCGCATACCAAATTAAACAAATCTTCATATGTTTCTATCGAGACGGAGATGGATACCTAGATGCATTTTTGGAGAAAGGACGATTTATCTTTAGGAAAAACAACACATCCTTCCAAAATGATGAGGGTGACTTGTACACATTGCACAATATATTAGGAAAGTCTTTACTATATTGAAAACAAATTGGCACATTCAGGAGGTCAATATCTTTAGCTTTATTCGGTCACAAATATCTTTAGCTTTATTGACAAAAGTACATGATTGGAGAAAATATATGTGCTGCAAGAACAAACAGTAGATTCAAGTATGTGCTATATTCATATATACACGTATGGAAATTACAACCCTAACTTACTTTAAATTAAATTATATATATTCTACAATCTGAGTATTTCTTGATGCTGTCTTGTATTAGAACCAGAATACATGCATGTGTGGCGCACGTGCTTATACGTCCCACTGTTTTTACAGACACAAGTGTACGTATATTGTTTAGATAGTGCGTCCCAGCTAGTTGTTCCAATATAAATATTTAATGTACCCCAATTTCTCTGATAGCATATCTTAGCAGTCTTGAATTTGTACTAGTACTTTATTATTGTTTGTTTGTCATTTGTCGTCTGTTTTGATGTGCCCGTTGCTCATCTTGGATTCTGACGTTTTGTCGCCTTCGCCGTCTTGTCCTCTGACTTTCTTTGCCTCGTCTTCCTCCTTGGCCTTGTTTGCTGCCTCGGCCGCCTCTGCCTTCTCCTTCGCCTCTGCTTCCTCCTTGGCCTTGGCCGCCGCCTCCTCCTTGGCCTGCTTCAGAGCCTCCACAAGACTCTCCAGGCACTTGTTGGCGTCCCTCTTCTTCTTCTTGGACATGGGCATCAGGTTCTCGGCCACATCTGCCGGCGACATGTCTGTCTCCTCCAGCAGCTGCGCTATCTGGCCGAACAGCTCGTGCTCCTCGACGTCGAGGTAGTTCTTGGCGAGCACCTTGAAGGCCCGGAAGCGGCAGTAGGACATCTCGATGTGGCGGTCCATCCTGCCCCGCCGGATCAGCGCCGGGTCCAGCTTGTCCTTGTGGTTGGTGGTGAAGATGATGATGCGCTCGCCGCCGCACGCCGACCAGAGCCCGTCGATGAAGTTGAGCAGCCCCGAAAGGGTGACCTTGCTGCTTTCGTCCTTTTCAGGCTCCACCATCGGCAGCTTGGGCTTGTCGGCACTGCCTGCCTCGGTCTTCTTCTCCGCCTTCTTGTCCTTGCGCTTGCCGGTGAGGTCGACGGAGCAGTCGATGTCCTCGATGACGATGATGGATTTCCCCGTGGTCTCGATGAAGAGCTTCCTTAGGTCGGTGTTGCTGTTCACCGCCGTGAGCTCGAGGTCGTAGACGTCGTAGTCGAGGAAGTTGGCTATGGCGGCGATCATGGTGGACTTGCCGGTGCCGGGCGGTCCATAGAGCAGGTACCCACGCTTCCACGCCTTGCCGACCTTGGTGTAGTAGTCCTTGGCCTCCCGGAACGCCTCGAGGTCGTCGATGATCTCCTCCCTTGTCGTCGGGATCCATGGCGAGCGTGTCGAACGTGGCCGGGTGCTCGAACGCGACGTGGCTCCAGACATCACCCCTCCCACGGCCGCCGCCGCTGGGGTTGTTGGTGAAGAGGCGTCGCTGGCGGTTGCGGACGGTGACGGCGCGTCCTTCCCGGAGGACGTGGGGCAGGTACTCGCCGACGACGAGGTCGCGGTGGCGCCGGTGGAAGACGACGCGGTAGGTGCGCGGCTCGTCCTGGTTGGCGTAGAAGTTGATGACGTTGGACCGGGGAACCTTCTTGACGACGTACCACCAGACCGTGGCGCCCTGGAAGTCGTCGGTGACCTCGTCGTTGTCGCCGACCGACACCTGGAGGTTGCTGCTGTCCTTGCCGAGCTCGGCCTTGAGCTTTGCGCGCGCGCGGCGCGCACGCGTCGGAGAGGTAGGCCTCGGCGGCGAGGAAGAAGTCGCTGCGGCGGAAACGCTCGGCGCCGTACTCGGAGATGGTGATCTCGAGGTAGGGGTTGAAGTAGGAGGCGAGCTTGTTGGCCCAGGTGGCGAGGCGGTGGGTGAGGGTGACGGGGACGTGTCTCTGCACCATGGACCACAGGAAGAGGAAGCTCGCCAGCGCCGAACCCACGCCCGTCCACTTGTCCATCACCGCCATGGTTGTGTTTTCTAGGAAGCAGCAGGGCTTTCAGGCACAGCAGTACTTGCTTGTTAACTAGTCACTCAAACTCATAATATGTAGTGCACATTGTTTGATATAATCGATGGCAGTTTATATAGACGAGCATAGCCGCCATGGCTCGTCATGGGACACGCATGCAGCTAGCTCAGCTACTTGACTTGAGTCAACTCAACTGAAGCGCTGCTGGTCGTTGCATGCCGGGTTGCCGTTCGTTGGCTCCTAGGGGATGGGATCGGAATAAGCAAGTAGCAAAGGTAGAATTCGCTTTGAACACAATGAAACCGCCCATACATATTTATGTGCACAAAAAATGATTGGTCGGGCACAGATGGTAATGGACGCACGAAACTTGATGTAACTGGTTTGCAGAAGAATTTCCATGACATGAACTACTGTCGTCATGCATGACATGATGAAACTGCGTTGTCATGACGATGCCTGGCAGATACAGTCGGCTTCTTCAGGTGAATGCATATATTCATGCATGCATGAACGAGATGGCCGTGCCAGCATTTGTCATGCCTCGTGTCCCTCGATACGGTCCACAGCGTGGAGTGACGCTAGAACAAAAAACTGGAAATTACTAATAGGCCGTGAATGAGACACGATCCGTCCAGAACAATATACATATGCACAGTCTGGTCAGTTCCGGGGATCTGATACTATCGTCGCCTCCTGCGTGTGCACATATACTCATACATACGTTCTTCTCAAAATATTTATTTATTGATCTAGCCTATTAGTAATTAGTAATATATAAATATGCGTCATGAAGATTTGTAGCAGAGATATGAGTGGAAAGTAGCCTAGTACACGCAGCATTCAACGCGCTTCTTCAGATCAGAGGATATCGTACGTGCTGCCTCGCCGCCATATGGTACATTTTTTTTTCTTTTGAGATTATACGGTACAACGCAGACGCTCAACACTGACAACTATATTCCTGCATGCACGCATACATGAACGATATGGTCAAAGCGGCAGTGCCAGCATGGATCATGCCCCCAAACGTTCTGGCTAGCGATACCTCGATCCGAACCCAAGCGTGGAGTAACGCTAGAAAACAAAACCTGGCCCGGAAGTACCAACATTGGAGGTCCATCGGCAGGGTGAAACGACTGCTCCCGGCCTCCTGGGAGGTTTGCAGGCCTACGGTGCGCCCGTCTTCCCCAACCCCGGCCCATCGCGTGAGCGTGTATGGTGCGGAAAACATAGGTCCCGGCGGGGTCGCGGCGTTGAGAAAGAAGGGTCCGACACCAGGGCCCCGCTCGTCAGTGAAGGGAGGGAAGAAGGGAGGTTGCCTCATGGGCTAATTTTCTTTTGATAATTCCATGGACATTTGGCAATTTAAAATTAGACTTGTAAGAAAAAAAATTGAAAGGTTAGGCTATTAATGTGAATGCAGAAATTAAGAAAAAGAAAAGGAACTCCTTATGGAGTAGGACTTTCTTGGTACAGGCACACTTGTTAATTACTCCCTTCGTTCCAAATTATAGTTTAATTTTTGGCTTTTATAGATGCATTGATTTTGCTATGTATTAGACATAGTGTATAACCAGTGCATAAAGAAAAATCAATGTATCTAGAAAAGCCAAAAGTGAACTACAATTTAAAACGGAGGGAGTACTAGTCACTCATACTCATAAATGTACTGCATTGTTCGATCTCAAGTGGCGATCGATGCGAGTTTATATAGACGAGCATAGCCGCCATGGAAACGCATGCAGCTACTTGACTTGGGGTCAACTGCATGCCCTCCTGCTGGTTGCGGTTCGTTGTCTTATGTTTGGCTCCTTGCGAATGGGAGTAAGGAAGTAGCAAAGGTAGAATTCGCTTTGAAAACAATGGAACCGCCGTATATATTTATGTGCACTACACAAAATGATTGGTCGGGCACGGATGGTAATGGACGCACGAAACTTGATGTAACTGGTTTGCAGACGAATTTCAATGACACATGATCGGCCGTTGGTTGCAAATGTGTGCACTGCAAGCAAAGTCATGTGTAGTTTTCGTCCGGCAGTTGTTGACAGGCGGCGATTGATGGAGACACCATCCGTGCATCCAGAGCATATGTGTATGCACCAGTTCCGGGGATCATCCAATCAAATACTAATCGTCTCGTGCGTGTGCACATCGATCCATATATTGACCATGCCTGGCAGAGACACATACAAAGCCTACGTGTGCACATCGATCCATATATTGTTGCATCAAGAGATGGTCAAAGTGGCCGTGCCAGCATGGGTCATGCCTCGTTGTCGTTGCACGTGTCCCTACACGGCAAAGTGGCAGTGCCAGCATGTATATTTTTTAGATAACGGAATTAACATTTCGGCCTCGTAGTAACGCACACACACAGCCTAAAGCCTCAAGCAGAACCACACATAGCCAAACTTATTACAAAAAACTAAGAATCAAAAAACTTTAGTACATGAAGATATATGTACTAAAGATCTACTACATCCAAAAAGAATTGAGTTTACTACTCAAGACAGTACTAAAGATATCGATGTCGCTTCATGGCGGTCTTCGAATCAACCACCACGCCTTGGACAACGCGCACCAAAATGATCTTGAATGAAACTCATTGGATATAGACCGCCCCCCATCGCAGCAAGCAAATCAGCCCACGCTTGAAATCGTGAGCCCTCACCGTTGCCCCTCCACCTTGATGCAAATGTGGTGTTCGGAATAGCCACCATTGATCTTTTGTGCGGGAATAGGACCCCGAACTGTCTTCGATCCGCCGTCTTCGATCCGCCGCCTCTTTCGCCCGATGACCGCACGTACAAAGGGGATAGAGGACGCGCACCGCCTCTCCAGCTATTGGAAAGCCGGATTTGGAGAGGGCGGGGTGGGCGGGCGGCGGCGGGCGTCTTGAGCTCGAGGCAGAGGCCAAGTGAGGTAGCGATGTGGAATTACTCGCCCCCAAATCGATGCTCAAGACGCCGGGATCGCGATGGGAGGGACGACGAGTTCGTCGGCACCGACCGGGCGACGTCCGCGGCCAAGGTGACCAGAACGCGATTTTGACCAGAACGCTGAGACCTAGTACAGGGCAAGAAACAGCTCGACACGTCCGCCATTTCTTTCTTTCTGAGCGATTGCAAATCAAAGTGGCCTATGTATGTGTCCGCTGGAAAGTGTCATCGGGATGGGTTTTTGTCCTTTTTGTTAACCACTCAAGAGCCTTGTGCGTTTTTTGATATTAAGAAGGAAACACTTTCTGCTGGAATGCAGCATGGCGAGATATATGTGTGTGGGCATCGGAGAAGCAAACCAAACAAGCTCACCATTTAGGTCATCTTATATCTTACTATTACTAATTGGAGGCTTCAACGAAGGCTCTACGTTAATTCTAAAAGATGTGCTAAAAAATAGATAAATTGTAGAAATTATCACAATAATTAGAAAGATCTAGCCATCAATTTGATAACCACGGATACTAATAGCCATTAGATCTATTAAGTTTTTTTAAGAAAATTACCCACCTGTCATTATGAAATATAACATAACAATAGATCTAATTATATTACCATCCTATCATCCTATCTTACGTCACGTGGTAGGCGCCGCATGTCCGTGGCTCTTTCCTTCGCAGAGCCGCCGCCCCTAAGTTGTCCTCGATCTGCCGTCGGCGAGTCCGCACGCGGTGGTGTTCCTCAGCGATTTGGATGACTACGATAAGAGGTAAGGATGATGTTTCCTGCTTGCATCAGCATCTTCCACCTCATCCTTAAAGGAGGTTGACGATAAAGCAACGATTCTTTTAATCATATTCATGTACAATGCAGTTACAACATGCAGAGCCAGCTGCTATGCGTGAACGTAGAGGCGGTGGCGACGGGAGCAGTGTGGCTTGCGAATGGCGGGCTATCGCAGTAAGGGTGACGAGTCCACGTTCTTTAACAATACTCATCTACATCAGGCCAGTTGCTCCGGGGCAACAGCTAATGCTTGACTTTGTGCATGGACAACTGACAACAGGCAACAACAGGAAGATAATGGTCTGCAACCATAGCACCGCGCTCACAACAACATCTATCATCTTGTTGTTCATAGAGGCAATAATTGATTTTATATCATATTTGAAGGCTTGCTTCCAAATGGTCTGCAAAATAATTCGAGTTGCATAGCCCTAACTTTTGAGCAGGATATTTCCTGAAATCGGGTGACTCTCCATTTTAGAGCTGAAAGTGTAACAAAAGGCATGTTTAAGGAGCAATGGTGTTGTATCTACTTCGACTCTATACAATTATTTATTTCATTTGATATGGGTAACTACCAGATATGGGTAATTACCCCATGCTTAAGAATATGACGTCCACATTGACCTTAATTAAGAACGTGGGTACATAATTACCCATATCGATTTGACCTCTTTACCGTATCAGGTAATTACCCATACTTAACGTGGGTACGTAATTACCCATACTTCGACTCTATACAATTATTTACATCCATATCAGGTAGTTACCCATGTTTAAGGAGCAATTTATATACTAATTATCCATGCTCTTAAGCTTTTCTAAATCGATAATAATTTGAGTTTGTTTAAGGCCATGTTTAAGAAGCAATGGTGCTGGTTCTCTTTGTGCAGAAACAAGCAGGCTGTAGACCACGAGTGCCACAATGTCTGCGTCGATGACATCTACATCAACGTTGGCACCAAATGTACTACACACACTAAAGGTATGTTAATCTTGCTAGATATCACATGACTACAAATTACTACACACCAAATGTACTACACACTATAGGTGTGGTAGATTCTTGCATGCGCACGCATGCATGCACGAGATGGTCAAAGTGGCAGTGCCAGCATGGATCATGCCTCGTTCCATGTGTTAAGGTGAAACAACGCTCCCCGGGAGGTCTGCGGCAGGGCTATCAGGCGCCCGTCTTCCCCAACCCTGGCCGAGCGCGTATGGTGCAGAAAAACAGGGGTCCCGACGAGGTCGCGGCGCTGTCCGTGCGTTGTGGAAGAAGGGTCTGACACTAGGTCCCCGCTCGTTATGGGTGGTTGCCTCATTGGCTAATGGGCCACGGGAAGGAGGCCAGCCCGCGCGAGGGGAAGTGGGGAGGAGGAGCCGCGAAGTTGCTGCCACGGCTAGCTGGCCCGATGAGCGTATCCAACCTAACATTCCACTAATGTCACCTCTAGTACACCATAGATTAGTTTCACATATGATTCTGAATTTGCAATGGAAATCAGAGAAATTCATTATTGTCACCGACAACAATGAATGTGGCTGGCTCCATACGGCTAGGCCGCTGGAGCACCGCCCGTGTGGTGGGGAAACAGAGGAGGAGAGGCTGGGTTGTACTACATGCCGAAAGGAGAGAGGGGGTGAGGGTGAGGCCAAGGGCTCTTTCCTATTTGCCAAATCTTCCTTTTTCTTCTTTTCCCATATCCCAATTCAAAGCTTTTCTAAAACCACTTCCCAAGATATATTTGAAGTAAAGAGGTGTCATCACAAGTTCCCAACTCTCATACAAGCATCAAAACATTATTTTAAGATATAAAGTTTTTAAAGGTTTCAATTTTTAGTGGTTTTCAAAAGGTTACAAAAATCACGGTGTTACATATACGATTCTGCATTTCATAATGTCTTGAATGAAATTGTATTTTGGTCGGTGGTTGCCTATATTTATCCAAAAATCGAAATAATCGGAACTTTTTGAGATTCACTAAGCAGTGAGGCGTGGAGTAAGGGACTAGGGGAGTAAGAACGACGAAGGTTAAGCCTATGCTTATATACTTTTTTTTTCATATCCAACTAGTACATGCATTGTAGAGAGCTATTTTTTAGGGAAAATACATTGGTGGGTGCTTCATGCATATATTGCCACGTAATTTTGAGACAATCAAACAAACAAGTCTTACAATACATTGTCTTTGAAATTGTCTCATACTAATGCATGATTCCTAAAGTTATATGCACCGATCGAATTAATGTATGATTCCTAAAGTTGACAACTATTGATTGTGATATCGATTATTCACCCAACGAGAAATTCAAGTTTAGATATCCAAACGCTGTGCTTACAATAGGATGCAACTCCGGTTCGATTAAAATTTTGGATCGACCATTGTTTTCGACCTTCTTCCCCGCCAACAACCATATTCTTTGGCTACATCCCACTACATTTTCCACTGGTGCCCAAACTTTTTTTTTCTCGAATACACAGGAGAGCTGCGTATCTTTATATTAAGAAGAAAAGTGGGATCAAGAGCCCTTACAACACACACCTACACTCCTAAGCTCTTATCTTAGACAAACACACACACTTTTTACTAAAGCAGAAAAAAAAGAGAAAGGATTCTCGACCGGTACTCAAGCTCAAGGGTTATGCCCCCACCCCATATTTTTGTAACATCATTGTTTTTGGAGATCGCATCCGGTTGCTCGAGATGGTCATTGTTAGACCCCCGTGCTCGAGCATTTGTATGCACCACCTTCTGTTCCACGACCACTCAGCCTCAAAGTTTGGTCGCTGCAAGAAATAAGATGAAAATGTTAGGCATTGGTTCTTCCGGAAACAACTTCTGGGAGGAGTTTCATAAAAAAAAAAAAGGGATTTACTATCCTAATTTCCATTTGTTTTCGGACGATTGATTTGTGAGTAGTTAGATCTTCATTGGAGCGGGTGCAAGCAGGGAGGGGTCGAGATCGCTGGGCGGGGAATCACATCGCCTAAAGCTCTTGGATATTTCAGTCATTTGAAGAATAGGAAATGTGTCAAAGAAAACTTATAGGAGGAGGACCGTGCTATCAATTTTTCTCGAGATCCGGCTGGACAGCCTCAAGTTTTCCCAAATGCTGCCTAGTTCGAAACAGTCACTACTGGATACAAAGACCTTGAAGGGGTCTTTGGTTACCCCGCGCCTCGAGCTTGCAGGATGCCGATGTTGTTTACATCATGCAAACATCCGTCCCCAATAAGTACAAGGCATCGGCAATTGCAGCTTGATATGATGAACAAGACCAGGTTGTCATACTACAATATATGTTTCTAAAAAAAGTGGAATTAGAGCCGTGAGCTCTGAGAAGGCCCCCCCCCTGCTCTCCCGCTCCCGAGGCGACTCGGGGCGACTAGCCCACCGCCACTGTAATCCGCCGGCGGGCCATCTCCGGCCGCCGCTGCCGCTTCGGCAAGCGGCGGTGGCGGCCCGCGCGGGGGAGCTCAAAAGGCCCTCCCCGCTATACCTTCACCATCCCCCTCGCCTCCCCTCCCTCATTCCCTCCCAAGCCGTGGAATAAAAAGGGTGCCATCGGGTGGCCGCCCGGCGAGCTAGGAAGCCGGATCCAGCCTCAAAGGGTCGTCGATCCCGGTGCCCTACCCCGGATCTGGGCTTGGAGGTGCAGGGGCGAGGTTCCGCCCACCTAGGTTTGGAGCGCTCTCGTCGCCGGCCGCACGGAGCGAACAGGGGGGAGGCGGCGCCGTCGCCGCGGCCGCCGTTCCTTCGGTCCGCAGTACGGCTTCCGGTCACCACCGCCGAGTCCCCGTGGCCTTCCCTTCCTATTTTTCGGCGCGGAGCTGCCAGCTGCTCGCCCGGCCGGTCCGAGGGCGGCCGCGGGCTACCGGCACCACAACAGCGGGCAGAGGGCGGGCCGCGAAGCAGAGGAGGGCCGGGCGCGTTCAACCGCCGTACCACGTCGCCCGCTTCCGGCCGTCTCTCTTTGCTTGTGGTCGGCCGTGAGCCGGGCGCACTCCGCAGCAGGGAACTCCGGCAGCTCGCCCACGGGCCGAAAGGCCCACCAGCGGATTCCGACGCGGACGCCCGCGCCGCTTCGCTTCTTTGGTAAGGGTTGGCAACTAGGTGGGCACGGGCAGCATCGCCCCGGGATGAAAATCCCCATGAGTACTCTTACAATGACGATGGCGTTCACGGACGCCATTCCCTTCCCGAAGGCGTCATTGGAGCGCCAAAAATGCCATTCCGATTGCTCCAGGTTTGCTACTCTTCCCGGCCTAGGCTCGCCGTCTTGCAGTCTCGAGGCGAAAGCCATTCCGAGCTTGGTGTTCCGCTTTGTCGATGGTGGTGTCTGCGGGCATCACTCCCCTTGTTGAAGGCATCGATACAAGCACACCCGCTTCCATCCATGCATGCTCGGGCGCGGTCTCCCCTTGTGTTCTCCTCTCTTACTCTCCCTCCTTGTTTTGGTTTGCCAACCCTCCTACCTATTTGGGCTTTTGCACACATTACTTCCTCGCAAGTGCTCGCTCTCAACGGCTTGCTTTGCCGTCTTCCGATTGCTGGGTTGCCTTGCCTCATCATATCTCGGGTCACGGGGGGCCTTGATCTCCTTCTCCGGATCCCCTCGTTCTCCTTCGGGTTACCCTCCCCCTTTGGGGCTTCCTTCCCCTAAATGGCGAGGTGGGCGTCGGTTGGAGCCTAGATGCGCTCATAGGCGGTGCTGCTCACGGTTGTCGCCTCGTGGCTCCGACTCAATGCCTCACACTCTTTGCCGTCGTCTGGTCGATCTCACTCAATACCTTACAACTCTTGGCGTGGTTTGGAGCTTCTCGGCCGGTCTTTGGTGGTGGCACAAGTTAGGAAGTACTGTGTGCACTCGCCCCGGTTGGTAGGTTAAATCGGGTAGCCGTTTCATGTTGTTCTGTTAATGTTGTTGTTGGTGTTGCCGCCGTCGGCATTCTCTCAAGTGTTGTAATCTCGCCCCGCCTCATTGTATCTCTTTAGGCCACCGGCCCTTGTACTAAACTGTTTTTCGGTGCTTGACACCGTCCATCACCGGCTAGCTCGGAATCAATGGAGAATTATTCAGGTGGGGTCTCTCAACCCCGGTGTTTGCCTCAAAAAAAAAAAAAAAAAGTGGAATTATTTCTTTTGAATTCAGAGTGAACAAATTAACGACTTGTTCGGATCCGCATCCATCTTCGATCGGATTTATATGAAACCGATCTCAAGAAGCTTGAAAATTATTCATGTCAGTGACAAGGAAGCTGTTACAGGATTCTTACTGATGGAATTAAAATTCGATCTGCTTCATATAACTAATTAGTCGATCTCTTCATTTTATTTCTTCTTTTTGGTAGTCTTCTCCTCTCCGTCGGAGTCGTGATCACTGCAGGTGATGCTGCCATCGTTGTCGCTGTCCTCGTCTTCATCGACTCCCTCCTCGTCCTTGTTCCTTGCCAGTTGTTTGGCCGCCTCCTTGGCCTCCTCGAGCGCTTTCACAAGCTTCCGGAGGCAGGCATCAATGTCCTTGGTCTTGGACCTGGGCATCAAGTTCTCCGCCACGTCGGCCGGAGTCATGTCCACCTCCTCCAGCAGCTGCCGGATGTCGGCGAACAGCTCGTGGTCGTCCTGCACGCCCAGGTAGTTTTTGGCCAGCACCTTGAAGCCCTGGAAGCAGCAGTAGGACATCTCAATGTGCATGTCCATCCTGCCCCGCCGGATCAGCGCCGGGTCCAGCTTCTCCTTGTGGTTGGTGGTGAAGACGATGATGCGCTCGCCGCCGCACGCCGACCACAGCCCGTCGATGAAGTTGAGCAGCCCTGAAAGAGTCACCTTATTGGCGTTGTCGTCGTCCTTCTTGTCCACCAACGGCGCTGCCTTCTTTTCTTTTGCTCCTTGCTCTTCTTGCGCCGCTTGCCGGTGAGGTCGATGGAGCAGTCGATGTCCTCGATGACGATGATGGACTTGCTCTTGGTCTCGATGAAGAGCTTCCTGAGCTCCGTGTTGCTCTTCACCGCCGTGAGCTCCAGATCGTAGATGTCGTAGTCCAGGTAGTTGGCCATGGCGGCGATCATGGTGGACTTGCCGGTGCCGGGCGGGCCGAACAGCAGGTAGCCGCGCTTCCACGCCTTGCCGACGGACTTGTAGTAGTCCCTGCCGTCGCGGAACATGTCGAGGTCGTCGACGATCTCCCGCTTCCTGTCCGGGTCCATGGCGAGCGTGGCGAACGTGGACGGGTGCTCCAGCTTGACGTGGGTCCAGGCGCGTGGCCCGTCGTCGCCGCCGCCGGTCCATCCCCACCCCCGCCGCCGGCGCTGTCGTTGTTGGTGTAGAGGCGACGCTGGCGGTTCCGGACGGTGACGGCGCGACCCTCGGCGAGGACGTGCGGCAGGTAGTCGGCCTCGACGAGCGCGCGGTGGCGGCGGTGGAAGGTGAGGCAGTAGGCACGGCGCTCGTCCTCGCGCGGGCTCAAGGAGATGACGTTGCCACGGCGGGGCGTCGCGTCTTGCGCCACCACATGGTGGCGCCGCGGAAGGCGTCGGCGACCTCGACGTGGTCGTCGACGGCGAGGCTGACGCGGTCGTCGCTGCCACCCGGGAGGAGCTCGGCGCGGAGCCTGGTGGCGCGGCCGGCGCAGGTGGCGCCCAGGTACGCCTCCGCGGCGAGGTAGGCCTCGCTGCGGCCGAAGGAGTCGGCGGCGTGCTCGTCGATGGTGATGGTCACGTAGGGGGAGACGGCGGCGAGGGCGCGGCGGGCCAGCGCGGACAGGTGGTCCTGGAGCTGGAACGGGAGGTGCTCCTGCAGCACGGACCACAGGAAGAGAAGGCTCGCCAGCGTGGACCACAGCCCGGCCCAGCCGTAGGAGGAGAAGCCGTGGACAACGTCGGCGTCGCCGCCGACCATCTCCATCATCGTCTGCACCGTACCGCCGGTGAGGAAGGTGCTCGGAGATCTGAGGCGGAGGTGAGCAATGTATATATATACTAGCTCCACTCGATCGCTAAAACCGTGTCCTCTGAGGTGCTATCGCGATCGAATAATTCCTGATTTAATTTTAGCAAGATGACGACGAACAGCAGCACGCCAAACATATTTTGTTTGGTGGCAAAGTAAAGTTAAAACGGCGACAAAAAACGGTTATTGACTAGTAGAAACAGTGACAACAGCTCATTCACCACACTCATCACTGGGTACGTGTTAGTAATTACATGCATACTTATGAATTAAGGAACAGATAGATGAAGAATAATAATAAGCATATATATCTCGATATTCTTAGGAATCGTCGAAGAATATTAGGGGAGAATGAAAGCTGCTTGGCGATGACAACCATATCTCCTTGGCCGATTTGGTTTGCGTGGTCGTCAAAGGCTTGCTTACGACGCATGTCAATCAATAAGTCAGGTCACACTCAATCACAGAGTGGTTAGCTGCAGTCAGCGTCTGCAGCTGGTGAGCATCAGCAACATTTATACCGTGTGAGTTTATGAGCGGGCAGATCGAATTAATACCGTGTGGATTTGGATTTCGTCCTTCAATAGTGATGAAAAATGTTTCTCACCCATTTCTAGTAAGCAAAACCGTGTATCTCTTACTTCTTCGGAAGGGACACAGGACATTATTGCGGATCAATCTTGTGGCATTAGCAGGAGATGGATGTACTATCTATTGATAGCGAGATGTATTGTGATTTCATCAATTTTTAAAAATCTACCAATTCTATCTCTTGAAGATGCATATAATTAAAGGCCAGGATTTTTTTTCTCTCTCTCTCAAGAACAGACACACTTGCCGCCCATGTTTCATTTAAAGGGGAGATAAGAGTTTGTCATACTGTTTAGACTCTCCAGAGGATAACCATTGTTGCCCTCCAGTGTGAGGCCCAAGGTATGCAAAACCATGTTTTACTTAAACAATTATATGTGCACAACCTTTTGCAACCAAAATAAATTAAAGCTACTGTTAGATGATAGAGTTTGTTATGGTATACCCGGGATATGTCCTGCATATCTTTTATTCGCCTGAAGATATACTATATGCATAGCAAGACTAGTCTTTCAAACATGCTTAGATTAAGGCTATATTTGTCTTTTGTTGTGAGCACCTACATCTATATACTTTTATTCGCCTATATTTGTCATAGAAAACTTTGTTCCTCGGAGCTCACGATCTTAGCCTGGTATTATTATATTCACACACACCCATGCGTGTGGAATCTTTGGAGAAATATATTTTCTCAACGATAAACTGTTGGGAAGAATCCGCCGCCTGTGAATTGCGTGATTAAGGCCCAGTAACACTGTTGTGTTTCTTGGGCTTCCTGGCCCATGCTTATTTCAATACAGGCCTGCCTGCTCCATCCTAATAACAGTGGCCGATCATAGAAATTAGTGGGCCTGGAGCGAACCTATAAACAGGGGCCTTATTGACTACTAGTATAATGCCCGTTCTAACGCTACGGTTAAAACAAAATAATATATTCATGCCAAAAGAGATTCGTGATATATTAATGGGAACTTAAGATAAATTTCATGCCAAAAAAGTTTTCATACATAGCGTTAACTTGAGACATAATTTTTTTGAATGTAGTACACAGGATCATTAAAACAAACATTCAAACTTAGTATGAATTATTAAAATAATCATTGTCAAGCTCTCCATTCATAAATATTTGGCTTTGCCACCACAATTCAGCAACACAACTGAGATTGATAGCCATAAGAAGCTCTGACTTGTGTGTTATTTTAAAGCATTAGTAGGCTGCTTAAACAGATCGAGGAGAGATCGATGGGAGGGGCTTGCCTAGTGGAGGATAGGTCTCCGTGACCTTCTGGTAGCTCATGGTGCCGTCGCCACGCCGCCCGATCGCTTCTCGTCATGGTAGTCTTCCAATCTTCCTCTTCCACGAACTGTGTTGGCCGCCGGGAGAGATGACCCTGTGCGGGGATGGCCGCGGCGGCGGCAGCCCGCGTTGGGGAAGGATCCACTGGCGCAGTGGCGGGGTGCGGCGGCGTCGGCTTTGGTGTTGATGAGGCACATTGAAATCCTCCGCGCGTGGATACCCAATGATGGCAGGCACCAAAAATCGCGGTCCAGTCGACGGAGGGAGGATCGTGTGCGCGATGCCCGTGGCGTGATTGGCGGCGATCGAGCGAGGGAGTAGGAGCGAGGGGATGAGCAGCCCTTGGATTATGAGTGAGTAAGGAGAGAGAACGCCGAAATTTAACTGAGTGTCCGTTTTGAAAGATTTTTTTTTTTTGTTTCCATTTGTAGCCTAGCAAAGTTGGTGCATTAGTAGGGTAGATGTGATATGATAATGATAACAATAAAAAATATATTAATTAATATTATGGTGGCTATCCTAATTTATTGATTTTTCTGTTAACAGTATCATGTCTCATGATTTTGAAGATTTATGTCAACTCATTTACGATGCATGATCTTCTGGACAATGCTGAAACTTAAGACAAACACACAAATCCTATCGATGGTATATTGATCATCGTTTATTATAAGTAACAAATCTTGTTCTATCATGCATGAACACACTAAGGCAAAATAATAAAGATGACCTGATCAGTACTCCCTCGGGATGATATTAGAAGTCGTTTAGGACAGCGACACGGTCTCCAAAACACAACTTTAACCTTTTATTATTATAAAAATATTTATGGAGATGTGATATATGTACTCCCTCCGTCCCATGGACTTTGACGTTTTTGACTTTTGAACTTCATCTTTAACCATCCGTCTTATTCAAAATATTTATGCAAATTATAAAATAAAATAATCAATATTCAAGTATCTTTATTGATAAAATAAGTCGTAAAAAAAATAAATTATATTTGTGCAAAAAAATTTGAATAAGACGAAGCATCGAATAAGATGGCACGGAAACCGGGGTGACAAAGTCGGTGGGACGGAGGGAGTATACTTTTATCAAAAAATATTTTTAAGACAAATCTACTCATATAATTTTTACATTTACAAACTCAACAACTTAAAAGTTATTGATGATTTATATTCCGATGTTTGACCAAAACCTTGTCCAAAAACGACTTCTAATACCAGCCTAGAGGGAGTATATTAATTTCTCAGTACCGAAGTTTGCATTTGGCCTGGAGGCCGATAGGAATTACGACGCGTGCTTCTACGGTGGTGCCATGCATGTTAAACTTTTTGAAAAAAGTGAATATCATATGTAGAGTACACTACTATTAGTGATCTGCATAGAGACAATGGCCCTATTTGGATTCTAGGGTTTTTAGCCCTTCTCTTTTAGCTCCAAACTAGTTTAATAGGATCCAAACAGGAGAGATATTTCAAGGCTATTTGCAAATAATCCACTCAAAAAAACTATCCCCGGCCTCCCAAGGGGTCCTACTCTTCTCTTTTAGCCACAACTAGCTCAACAGAATCCAAACAAGAGGGCTACTTGGGGCTAATCGCAAATAATCCATAAAAAAAACCATCTCTCCCCAAGGGTTGTGAATTGGCGACTAGTTTTATTGTTGTTGCCCTACTCATGTATTCAAATGATTGGATAAGTATATTAAAGACCAAATAGGTCTTGGATCCAAACAACTAAAGGGTTATTTTATTGGAGGGTTATTTTCTTGAGCTAAAAAATAGCTCTCCAAATAACCTTAGCTAGTTGTCCAAACAGGGCCTGTTAGCTGTTACAAGACAATTTTTTACTATTAGAGACACTGTCCCATGCACAGAGAGGGGATGGGAAGAAACAGACGAGCGTTGGGCGGCCCCTGCTGTCCTGTAGCTGCTGCAGTGTGATCCATCCATGACATGAAAGGAACTTGCCAATATCTCTTCTACTTACATTGAGTCGATCGGGCCGGTCCACCAAATTGATAATCTTATCCCTGCGTTCGTTGTCGCCAAAGGCTTAGTAATCCTTGATGCAAAGCTCCGATCCGGCATGCCGCTAGCTGTGGGTCCGTACGTCCACAAGCAGCCGCCGCTGTTCTTATTGACTGATGAGGGAGCGAGGATGCGGTTGGCCGTTGGCAAGATCTGCTTCGTCATTCGATCGATCAGATGATGCACCCCAAACCAATGTCTCTGATGGGGCGGGGATCGATGGTGCCGGCAGCAGATACGTACTAGTAAGTAGCATATATATATACGTATAGGTAGGGACATGACAACTATTACTTTCTACATACTTGAGTAACAAAATGTCAGCTTGAGTAAAGCCAACCGGCAACCACCGTACCTGATCTATCAAAGCAACTATACAGTAGTTAGTTTTGAGCAAATTAGAGTAATTATTATAATACAGCCAGCAAGTCGGCTGTAAGGAACCGTACAGTCTTCTCCCAGCCCATCCATACAGTAGTTAGCTCTTTCTAATTAATACAGGACCCACTTGTTTATCTCACATATTACCTGGTTTCTGTGCCCAAGCCAGGTGTAAGCTTACAGCCCACTTCTCCTCTCTCTCCTACCTTCTCTCCTTATTTAGCCGGCTTACCGCCTGCCATAATACTTGCTTAATAAACTTGTCTCGTTTGCACGGTGTACGTATACGAACGATCTAGTGGTCCTGGTCAGTTTAGACTTGTTGTAATGTACAGTGACGACGGAGAACCCGGGTCAATCATATCCCTAGCTTCAAAGGTGCTGTGATCGATCGATGCCATCTTAATGATGGTACGGTTTTCTATGAATACCTATATCTAGCTAGAGAGAAAAGTACTGCAATACACGTAGGAGTATATATATATAAGCAAGCTCTTCATGTGTGCAATAGGTAGTGCCCGTGTCACCTTTTTTTTTTGGTTACACATAGTATACAAACATAAGATTATATATATACATGCATGCATGGACACATATCTCTCTCTATATATATCAAAACTTTTTTAGAGTACAACAGAGGTAGTATTAGACAGGTGTGTGTGGCATATATATAAACATGTGAACGGTGGGCAAAATGAAGTGCAACAAAAACATTTGACGACCTTTTATCTCTCCCTACTAGATATAGAGTGTGTGTAAAAGTAAAACCATGCCGCATTTGGATCAATCAATCCATCAATTGAATATGTCAGACATAGGAAAAAGCATGTCGATCGACTTGGAGTATGGCCAACCACCAAAACCACTCGCAAATAATAATTAATTACTAATTGATGTTGCAGCTAGCCCGGGTCACCTTCGTTGTGTGGCTTGAGTTTAACCCCTTGAGTTGAGGCCGGCCGGCTAGCAGCTAGGTCATCTTATATGCCATTTTGTCAATGGCACAGCGTGCCTTCACTATCAGTTGGACACAATTTGTCTCATTTGGACGGCGCACGGCGCCGGTACAAGTTGGCCATATTATGACAAGTAATAAAGACCTTTTCTGCGTGTTGGTATCAAGAGTTGCAATATGCATGCCTCAGGTATAAAGCATGTTTCTCTTCTTAGGGTGTCCACAACAGTTGGTATAAATCGCTAGCTGACCTGGATATAAGAAATAGTTAAAAAAGGAAAACACTTCTCATCTCACAGCACAGCAGCAAGACATCAGTGACTCAAAAAATTTTGAGAGCCGTGAGCTAGGTCAAAATGGGGGTGGTTCGGTTCGGCCCACCAGTTCAGCAAACTGACCTAGAAAAATGACCTTAACGGGCTCCATATCCAACCCACGAAAACACTTCGGATCTGTGGATCACAAACCCACGAACCAGAGGGTCAAGTGGTTCGCCTCACTCATATCTCCCGTCTGTGTGGCGGCGGCGGAACAAGCCATCCAACGCACCGCCGCTCCTTGCCGTTGAGCTAGAGCCCCACGATAGGGAGCGCGTAGGACGGGAGGCGTGCGGTGCAGCGAGAGCAAGTGCGCAAGAACCCATGAGCCATCGATGAGCTCGGGTGGTTGGAGAGGCCACCGTCGGTGGACAGGACGAGGTGGAGGAGGAAGCCGAGGAAGAGCGTAGGAAGTCGAGCGCCAACACGTGTGAGACGAGGCGCACCTTGTGACCCTGGATCACGCCCCACGTCACCGACAACATGTCGTACTACAGCGGTGCGGAGGAGGAAGAGGAGGACAAGGTGGCCAACCTCCAGGAGAGCCACACCTGCGTGTCCGCCGCCTGGCTGAGGCTCAGGAGCATGGTAGCTAGAGCGGCACAGGCGGCGAGGCAGAGGCTGGATTGAGAGGCGTGGGGTTCGACCGGCGACGGTAGTAGTATATGTCTTTCACTCAGGTCCGTCAAACCGAATAACACGTTGGAGCTCTAAGGTTAAGCGTTCAATGTGAATGGAACAACCGGTGCTCCTGTGCTAATTAGATGAGTCGGCAGATCGATTGCGGTTCGAACCGTGGTTGAACCACCAAGAGCTAGGCTTTTGTGAAACGCCAGCGTGTAAAATTAGTTGTTTCTCTCCCCATTTGGATGAGGCTTTCTCCTAGCTATAGCACTTGAAGGCCCGTCGGGGTCGACCTTAGCAATCAAAGAGTCTCTACTCACATTTTTATAATGCAATGGTGCTATTTTTTTTTAAAAAAAAGTTATGGACAATATGTTTATTCAATCTCAAAATCTGTTGGCTTGGTTGGTATCTTGGGCCTTGTTTAGATGGCAAATATTTAGAACCGAATGTCACATCGTACACTGTAGTACGTTTCGTTTGTTAGTGGTAAATATCATCCTACCATGGAATAACTAGGCTCAAAAAAGAATCGTCTCCCGAATGTACATCTAAACTGTGTAATTAGTTATTTTTTATCTACATTTAATACTCCAAACATATGTCTTTTTGGTGTATTTAATATGATGTGATGGAGAGAAAGTGGGGAAAAAGGTTAGAAATTTCTGCCAACTAAACGTGGCCTTGGTAGTGATTATAAAGAATAAATAAGAATAAGGGGTGCTTGTATCTGTAGGAGCGAGTGAGCTTGTCCTATGTCCGCGATTTGAAAAAAAGATTTGCACGTGAAGGAGAAGAAGATACGGTAGATTTTACTAGTATTATTTATTTGGGTTAGTAACGCTAGCTCCACTACTCCCCAACCATCTCCTAGGCTAGGCTACTACCTCTGGAAGCTGCGCTGCGTTGCCACCAACCCACTACCCAAGTTGACTCTCTTTGTCGACCTGACCTTCTTCTTCCTTCTTCAATTGTAGGCAGAAGGCAGTAGCACTAGACGTATACCTTCTCGGAGCCATCGTCACTCTGCCTCACTCACTGCACTACCTGCTAACTCGTAGATCGACAAGATGAAGATGCGGCGGCGGCGGCTCCTGCTGAGCCTGCTGAGCTTCAACCTCAGCGTCCTCCTCCCTGCCTCTCTCGCCTTCCCGCTCTGCACCGACGCAAGTCAGTTCCCTTCACTTCACTTTGCCGACCGACCGGAGCTACCTGCACTGCATGCTCAACTAACTTGTAGTTACTGCTCCTGCTCCTTCTCCTTGCAGCGGCGCCGGTGCTGCTCAACACCACGCTCAAGTTTTGCGCCTCCTCCCCCAGCGGCAGCGGCAGCGGGAACAGCAGCAGCTGCTGCGACGCCACCGCCGATGCCGCGCTCAGCAAGCAGTTGGACGCCATGGCCATCGCCGACGATGCCTGTGCCGCCGTCGTCAAGTCAATCCTCTGCGCTGTAAGCATCATCATGCCGGGTGCCATCCTTATCCATCTGCTTTAGTTTTACACAGCGCACGCACAAGCATCACTCGGCCAGCCTCTGCAAAGTCTGCGCTGCCGCTCCACGTGCTCGACCCTTTGCCTGCCTGGGTTTCATTCATTCCACTCAACTCTTTTGCGGGTCAGCTGGGCAGGGTTTCAGCTTACATGGATTTGCTCTAGTCTGCTGCTCAGTCTTACTCTTCTCTTCACCTGCACTGCACTTACGTACAGCAGGATTGCCTTTTCTGATACTACTCAACTAGTCACAATCACCACAATACTGCAGAAAAATGCTAAGAACGTTCACAGGCAGCTTCACATGTTCGCTTTGCTGGCATCACAATGATTGCTGTAAATTTAATATCCAGTCTAAATGTTTCTACAAATTCAAACCAAACAAAAAGAGAAACCATATTTGACAATACTCTGCATGTTATATCTAATTACTAGTATAACGTCTTTCCAAGTGACTGATTTGGTTACCAAATTACCAATACCCTCTGAACTAACTGAAAACTAGATGTCAATCAATACACTGATTGAATTCAACAACTCTGCTTCCAGAAATGCAGTCCATATTCTGCTGATTTGTTCAACGCCGGGCCAAAGATTCGGACGATTCCTTTCCTCTGCAACTCCACCGCGTCGGCAACTCCTGCTCAGTCCAAGGAAACCACCACTCAGGACTACTGCAAGCTTGTTTGGGATACCTGCAAGGATGTCAGTATAACCAACTCTCCCTTCCAACCTCCCCTGCAAGGCACCGCACCGCCTCCTAGTTCACCGTCCAAGCTCACCGATGCATGGCACTCCCAAAGTGACTTCTGTACCTCCTTTGGCGGTTCGCCTGATGACCAGTCTGTATGCTTCAGTGGTGACACGGTCTCATTCAACGCCACCCAGCCTTCACCCTCTCCTAAAGGGATATGCCTCGAGAGGATCGATAATGGGTCCTACCTTAACATGGCTCCTCACCCTGATGGCTCCAATAGGATCTTCCTTGGCACCCAACCTGGGAAGATATGGTTGGCCACTGTCCCGGACCAAGGATCTGGGGGAACTCTGCAATTCCAAGAAGCGAGCCCATTTGTTGATCTGACTGATCAGGTGTACTTCGATTCGGCGTTTGGACTCATGGGCATGGCGTTTCATCCGAATTTTGCTACCAACGGACGATTCTTTGCCTCTTACAACTGTGATAGGACAAAGTCACCCAGGTGCACTGGAAGGTGCTCCTGCAATTCTGATGTCGGCTGCGATCCTTCAAAGCTTGGTACTGAAAATGG
This sequence comes from Hyparrhenia diplandra, assembly GCA_015847255.1. Classification (NCBI taxonomy): domain Eukaryota; kingdom Viridiplantae; phylum Streptophyta; class Magnoliopsida; order Poales; family Poaceae; genus Hyparrhenia; species Hyparrhenia diplandra. The sequence goes on from JADLZK010007406.1 coordinate 487,022, forward strand.
TGCCCAGCCGTGCCAGTATCAAGTTGTTGTATCAGAATATTCAGCCAAAGGCTCCTCAGCAAATGTTTCTGAGGTTTGCTCCTGTCAACATACTCTTCCAATCACTGTCTTGATGTTCCCTGAACCTCATCTGCTCAGTGCTCACATTCTTCTTGAAATGTTTTGTCAGGCAACTTCTGCTGATCCATCAGAAGTTACAAGGATTTTCACAATGGGGCTACCTTACACATCTCAACACGGTGGTCAGGTACTCTTTGGTCCTACTGATGGGTACCTCTACCTCATGATGGGCGATGGTGGAGGAAAGGGAGACCCTTTTAATTTCGCTCAGAACAAAAAGTCACTTTTGGGCAAAATTATGAGGCTTGACGTTGACAGTGCATCAAGTAAGTCTTTGAGTCTTTATGTCATTTGCTAAGTTGTTAATATTGAATTTCTTTCTGATTTGCACGAATTAAATTTCCACCTTTTATCATTTTCCTCGAGTCCATTTGATTTCTGTGGTTACATCTTCATAAATTGCTCTTGCTTTTCATCTTAGCTATTTTAAGTTAAAGCTCTGGCATCATTACTAACAAAACATTCACATCAGTACTAAACGCTGGTCCTAACTACCAGCCAGAACCTTCAGTTAGACTATTCCAATGATGTTCCCTCTATTGGGCCCATGGTATTAGCTAATAAGCTAGCAAACTATTGGACGCATTGCCACTATTAATTATCATGTTAGTCAAAGATGGCAGAAGATGACTACATGAGAATGGGGTCTTCGTATTGGCAATATTATTAGCTACCATTCTTACTCAACTAACTAGAGGGCCCCAGCTATGAATCTTGGAAGCACTTGTTATCTGCAAGTCTATATGAGGACTTGTTAGCTGGTTTTTCCTCTGCCAAAACACATAACCCTGTCAGATAGACTATTAAATTTCTTCTTTTTTCTGAATGAACGGAGCATGATCTGATTATTGTTTTTCCCTTTTCAGGAGCTAGTGAAATTGGTAACACAAGTTTGTGGGGCAATTACTCTATTCCAAAAGACAACCCGTATGCTGATGATAGCGAGTTAGAACCAGAAATTTGGGCATTGGGTCTTAGAAACCCATGGAGATGCAGCTTTGATTCCGAGAGGCCTTCCTACTTCTACTGTGGAGATGTTGGGCAGGTACCATTCAGGACCCTCAGTAATCTATGTTAGTTTTTTTTTCTTCGAATATGCAAAAGATTTGCAACACGACGCGCTTCTGACGAGGGCTCTAGGAGGGTCTACAGAATAACAACCATGTTACTAATAATTTTGACTTGCTTGATTAGTTTGCCTTATATGATTGGCATTAGCGGATCCAGCTCTCCAACGGAGCCTGGTCAAAACTTAAGATGCTGATTAGATCATGTAATTTTAAGCTTGTAGTAGAGTGTGCTGCAACACATATCTAAGCGTGTGCCGGAGCCTGGGCGGGAGCCCAGGGTCACTGGTGATTGGAGTTAGGGATTCATTGCTTCTAGTCATTGTTGAGGAACTGAATTTGTTTGTTAACGACTTCATTTGTGTTTGGATGACCCTAACCGTGTAGGATGAATATGAAGAAGTAGATTTGATCTCCAAAGGTGGAAACTATGGATGGCGTGCGCTTGAGGGTCCACTTGTTTATCATCCACAGTGGGCACCTGGAGGAAACACCTCACTCAATTCCATAAACGCCATTCCTCCCATTCTGGGATACAGTCATTCTGATGTCAACAAGAACATTGGGTCGGCATCAATCATGGGAGGTTATGTCTACAGAGGGTCCACTGACCCCTGCTTGTATGGAAGGTATCATCATCATCATTCACCCAATATATACATACTGCTATCTCTATATGTCCATTGTGTCCGTCTGGAACTCCTTTTGTACAGATGGATTCTTGAAATGAAATTTAAGTCGTGATCGGGATGTATGTATCTGTTAATATGATTTTCAGGTATTTGTATGCTGACCTGTACGCTTCGGCCATGTGGACCGGCACAGAGACCCCTGAGAGCAGTGGGAACTACACGTCCACTCTGATCCCCTTCAGCTGCTCCAAGGACTCACCAATACCCTGTGACACTGCTGCTGGGAGTCCTCTCCCCTCACTTGGATACATATACTCGTTTGGTGAGGACAACAACAAGGACATCTATGTGTTGGCGAGCAAAGGCGTGTACCGGATTGTCAGGCCCAGCCTCTGCGGCTATACTTGTCCGACAGAGAGACCTGAGATGGGCACTGGGGCTGCGCCTCCTGGTCCTTCATCGAAGGCGTCGATGATAGGATTTAACAATCAGATGAGAATGCTTTTGTTGTCTGTCATTATATATGTTTTGTGTTTGTTAGTAAGATAGGATGCTGCTGCTGAGTCAGTCATCTTGTGCAAGGATTAATGACCAGTACTGATATGATGCATATGTTATTAGGAAGAGATCACAATAAGACTGTTAGTCAGTTAGGGATCCGATCCTATGTTTGTTATATAGAATATGAGCGTTAGCCTGAGTTTGCTATAGGCCGGGTCTTGGTAAATACTACTGCATATTCAGTTGTTTGCAAGGAAAACAGAGGACCGAGCCGGGGAAACTTTTGCTCATGTATCATATCACTTTATTCCATGATCACTCACAAAGATTGATCTTCTGGTGCATATGTGCATTCATTTGTGCTGATCGGATCGACCAACACATCAAAATGGTGAATTCCATGAAATGGAGAAGAGGTGTGGAGATGCACCGAGTTTGTGTTTTCCACAAATGGAGAAGAGGTCCATTGTCGCCTTCCAATCCGGTGCAAATTCAATACCACTAATCACCTTGTCTTTGATCAAGGGAATGCAGGGAGTATGAACATTGGCCACATATATGGAAGGGCACTCTTATGTTGAAGGGATATGTGCTATCTCTATCAAGGCAGTTGTGGCTAGTGGAACAGGACAAAGAGATTATGTTGATAGTGTGAGAAGAGGGGCATCCAGCAATCCAGCCTAAGCCTCCTATTGCGATCAATTGAACTGGAATGCCAAGTAAGGTGATTGGTAAGGATTCTTATGATGCTCCTACAGCTCTGGTGTGTTCCGCACTCAGAGAAGGCATCACTCTGCTCGTGTATACATTCTGCTGCACCAATTACTATGTTCAGGAAACCATGCAATTTGTCCACATAGCCAAAGAGACACTAGAAAGGTAAAGATATCCAATTTTCTCCGCATACCCAAAGAGACTAGAAGCTGGGAGGCAGGGATCTGCAGGGACCCTCAGAAAATCCTGAACATATGACAAATGACCATTCATCCACAAATAGCAGTCCTCACATAGCTAGCATACCACAAAGTTCTCGACAACCAACAAATATAGTCCACATAAAATAGTTGACACAACGCAAGCTAAGGTAATACAAGTCCAATAACGCAAACAAGGGATGAGGTGTGAAGGCCTATATTTTAGCTTGCAGACCAATTTAGTCACCCACAAGCATCTTTTGTGATTGACGTCCAAGTCTTGTTGCTTCCAAGTTCAGAGCCAGGCTGCAGATGCACGTCTTGTTGCTTCCAAATTCAGAGTCAGGCTGCAGAAGCACGCACACCCCTACTTGTTGCACCAGCATTCTCCCAAGAGCTGTTTCTGGTACAAGAGGCATCTTAGTTAAGAAACGCCTTGGTGGGCAAACAATGATTTGATTATAAGTATCTAGCTACTCATAGAAGTTACAAATGCAACAATTGTAATTCCATTGAAAAACAGAGTGGTCAAACAACTGTTGTGCACTTCATGACAGTAGCATTAACATCACACTATAATTTCCAGACTGAGTAGTGTTTGTTACGAACTTGAAAATGGTACTTTATTGTATTGTCATCTTCTGTGATAGAGGAGCAAGCATAGGCTCCTTCAGATGTTTAGCCAGGGTAACTCTAGACTAGGCAAACAGCTTGTCTTTTTGCTTATTCTGTGTTAGGGAAATAATTTAGGTTTCCAGTGAAAACGGATGAAACCTAAACAGCAAAAGCAGTAAGCATGCCCATACACCAAAAGAAAACATTGCTTCATTGGTGCACATTCTCACATTTCTTGCAATAATAATCTAGAATGGCGATTGGACAACTGAGAAATGGTAGGTAGAACTGAGAAACAAGCCAACTACAAGCATTATTTGGCTCATTAGCTGTGGAAAAAAATTAGAGTTATAGGCTTTGACAGCTATTATACCATTATATTGCTTATCATGTTTAATGGAAATCATATTAGTTCTGATGAATGAAAAAAAAATATAAAACTAAAAAGCAAATAAAAGATTTGTAGACAATGACCAATAAGGGTGAGTTACACAGCATGGCGTGCAAGATGCAACACATGAAAGATGAATGCTGGCTATGAGATAGGATAATTGATATTTGGTAACCATGAACAAACTGCTAAACCATATTATAATCATTCAGATACAGAACGATATAAGCAATTAATTAAGAAGGGAAAATACACATTATACAAGATGTTACTGCATAACATAATTGATGTGAATATAAAATGGCTATTAATGAAAAATTGAAAACCAGAATCAAAATGAATGTTATAACAAATTCTACCATGATGTTAGCAGCATGACATAATTTAATAAAACATAAATGGTCTTGCCAGATACAAACCTACACTTTAGTCTTAGTTTGTATATACTATGTTGGCCCAAAACAAAAAAAAAAATTACCTGGATCGAGGAGGACCAAATGTCCAGATAATTGGAGATCCCACTTTGAAGACAGTTGTAATTGTAACCAAGATACCTTCCAGGGCCAAAATAAGCCACATCTTTTATAGTCTTGTTCCTCATATCAAGTGCAATTGCCGATGCCTTGTCCTTATTGGGGTCAGGTGTTTGCATGATGTAAACAACATCAGCGTCCTGCATGCTCAGGGCAGGGAAACCTGCATGGAAGCTCTCCAAGGTTACCTTTCTATCTGTAACCTGTTTCAGACTAGGCAGCAATTGTCCAAACTTGAGGCTGTCCACTGGGATCTCAGAAAAAATTGATACTACAATCCTCCTCCCAGTTATTGTTCCCAGAAGAAACAATATCTGAAATTTTCATTTTCTTTGTTGTTGCAGCCACCAAACCTTGATGAGTGGCACCTGTGCGAGAGCCTGGGTGCCTAACCATCTCGAACAACTTGATGTGATCTTCTAGAACAGTGATGTTCCGAGAATACAGGGCATAACCGCGCGGCTTGGGCACCGGTGGCAACGGTAGTGGGACATAGCGAAGAATATTGCTGTCCAGGTGAATGTCATAGATAAGGATGCCCTGCCAGAGGTCGACCCAGGCCACTGAACCGGACTCGCCTCCTATGGTAAGGACAGTTTGTGGATTTGCAAAGTTGATTTTTTCCTTGGGTGAATAATCAATATTCGTCAACTTGGTGTTCCATGTTCCTGTCTTGGAGTTGTACAGGTGGAGATCATACTGCTTGTCGTTGTTCTCAAAGAAATTGAAGACCCTAACAAGCAGGGCGAGGTAGAACATATCTTGGTCGCGGCAACGCAGAAGTACAGCCTCGCTGTCATTATTGAACTCTAGGTGGTGCGGGATTGGTACCAGATGAAGTGACGGCGGCGCGTTCTTGGAGCCGGCCTGGTAGACGAAGTAGTGGTCGTCCTCACCGCCGACGTCGTCGTCCTCACCGCTGACGGTGACGATGGGGAAGCGGAACAGGACGAGGTCGTCCTCCGAGTAGAGGGCCGTGGGCAAGTTGCCGTGCCCGGAGGGCTGGAAGTTGTCGCAATGGATGCTGAAGGAGGAGACGCGCGGCGGGCTGGACACCCAGAAGGTGGCCCGGATGGTACGGCCGTCCCTTGTGAAGCCCTCGGCGGTGGTGCCGTTGGTGCGAGGGCTCAGGTAGCCGTACGGGTCCAGGAGGATCGACCCAGGAGGAGGAGAGCCCGGATCATCGGCGTGGGGATACATAGGCGGAGGCATCTCGAGCAACCCTAGGGCGGACGAGGCCATGGAGAGCTGCAAAGATATGGGCGGTGTGTTGCCTCAAATTAATTTTCATATTCCTCTTATTAATTACTGAAAGTGAGTCGATATGGATCTTTCTCATTAAGGCCTTGTTTGGATGACATGTAAAAATATACAACTGTAAGACGTTTAGGACACTTACAATGCAGACTCTACCATAGAGTCTAAAACTATTTATTATCTTAGGTAATATGGACTTGGAGTCTAAATAAGATTTGGAGTCTAGTATTTTCTTCCTCTCTCTTCCATAAATATATTGTCACATCATCAAAATACAATAAATATGATGGTAATAAATAAGCTTAGACTCTATGATAGAGTCTGCATTGTGAGTGCCCTTACAAGTATAAATTATTGTGCACAAGAAACCAAGGCTATAATTATACACTTGTAAATCGGTAAATCTATATATCACCCAGGTGAACTTTGGGCTCCTGTCACCCAATTTGTTGGTCGTCGATCCTGTCGCTATCAACAGACGAGATGTAGCGAGCGTCGTGGGGGCAGGTGGAGATGCAGCGCTCCTACTACTGCTGATGCAGTGACCCACACCGCTCTCCCCTCTGACACGTTCTCCTCTTGATTTTGCATGTCTCAAAATAAATTTATTATAAAAATATATTTCATAATTAATCTAACAGTGCTCAATTTATCCCATAAGTCTCAATATTTTGTGATATAACTTTAGTCAAAGTTTGTAATGTTTGACTCGTCGGGATGTGAGAATTGCATATTTATATTTTCTAGAATGGAGGAGTACTCGTTTGGTGAGCACAATAAGGACATCAATGCATTGGCCAGCAAATTAGAGGCGTGTACCGAGTTGTCAGGTCCAGCCTTTGAGTTTGCTCTTTGCTGTAGGGTCTTGGTTTACATACATATTTAGTTGTTTGCAAGGAAAACAGAGGAGCTGGGCTGGGGATCGAAACTTTTTCTTCATGTATCATTTCACCTTGTTCCATGATCACAGTTCAGTTCAGAGAGTGATCTTCTAGAGCACATATTCATCTGCACCACCTTGCTCATCATCGTGTGATGGCCGTGGCATTCCACTATCACAGGTGGAACAAGGCCTTTATGTGTCGATGCCTTGTGGCACTGTATTATTTTTTGTTTATTTGTAGTAAATATTGTCCTATCATGACCTAGGTTTAAAAGATCTCTCTCACAAAGTACATCCAAACTAGTTATCCAATCAAATATTTTTTACCTACATTTCATACTTCATGCATGTGTCCAAATATTCGATGTGGTGGAAAATTCAAATAATATGATGGGAAGTTGAGAGAACTAAACACAGACTATATACTACGAACTTTATAGATTATACTCCCTCTGTCCCTAAATGTTTGTCGTTCTCGCTTCCCGAGAAACTCTTTGCGGCAATTATATATTAAAATATATAAATATTTATGCTAAGTAATTAGTATCGCGAGTAAACATCTTTTCGTCTAGTTTTTTAATAAATTTATTTGAAAATATAAATGTTACATGTATTTTGTACAAATTGAGTTAAACTTGTGGCGATCTAAAAACCGACGGCGACGGTCAATTAGGGACGGAGGGAGTATGTAATATGTAATGACTACGTTTCATGTAGTCACAAGTAACCCATGTCCCTTAGATACCCGTGACAAAGACCCTTGTGCTTTAGCCTTTATATAGGAGAATTTGTTGCCATTTTCAGTGGCTTAATTATTAGTCTCTTTTTTTAGAAATGAATTATTACAATCTTATTTTCCTTTTTTTTTTTTTTTTTTCCAAAGTACAATAGAAAAAAACATACATACACTGCACCTACCAATTTAAACGTGATAAATTACCATTTAGGGTGAATGGATTCCGCTATAGAAACATAATCAGTTGAGAAATCGCTATATCTTCCTTATTTGTGCGTATATATATATATGTATAGATAATGCCTTATCCGCTCCATCAGGGGCTCCTTCTGACTGATAAGTCAGTTGATTTTGGCAGTTTGAATGGTGCTTGTAGTACCCTACTAATATCCGGCAGGACTTTGATTTCTTTCAAATTACGATTTGATTTGCCTTAAAAAATGATGAATTGAAAACGAAACCAATCAGAAACAATGAACGGAGGAGGGCTAGCCTAGTAGTACGTGGACAGGTCAACAACCCAAACCCATTTTGTCAAAAAATTAAAAAAAAAAAACACCCAAACCCCTGCAGGCTTGGAGTACAAAGCAGAGCGCCGCCCGGCACGAGCTGCCACCTGGGCCCCCCCCTCGCCCACCGCATCCACCGCCGGCGATGAAGCCCCTCGCCCACTCCCTCCACGCCGCCGTCGACCGCCGCTGGCTGCTCCCTCTGGCCGTCGGCTCCGCGCTCTCGCTCCTCCTCCTCGTCGCCCTCACCACCTTCCCCTCCTCCTCTACCTCCACGCCCTCCTCGTCGCTCTTCGTCGAGCACAAGCTCGCCCCCTCGCGGCCGTCCCCCGCCGCCTCGCCGCCCCGCATCGCCTTCCTCATCTCCGGATCCGCCGGGGACGCCTCCGCGCTCCGCCGCGTCCTCCTCGCGCTCTACCACCCCAGGAACCGCTACATCCTGCACCTCGATGCCGAGGCGCCCGACTCCGACCGCACCAGCCTCGCCGCCGACCTCGCCTCCCACCCCGCCATCGCCGCCGCGGCCAACGTGCGCGTCGTCGACCGCGCCAACCTCGTCACCTACCGCGGCCCCACCATGGTCGCCAACACGCTCCACGCCGCCGCCGCCTTCTTGTGGGGCCACGCCGGCGACGGCGGCTCACGCTGGGATTGGTTCATCAACCTCTCCGCCTCCGATTACCCGCTCGTCACGCAGGATGGTACTTTCTTCCTCATTTCTAATTAATCTACAAAACCTCGCCCCGCCTTGGTTGCTTTCTTCACTTCCAAACTTGCCGGTGCAGATCTGATACACGTATTCTCCAAGCTGCCGCGCGATCTCAACTTCATCGACCACACCAGCGACATTGGATGGAAGGAGTAAGTGCTTCCTTCTTGCTTTTTCTTCACTCATCAATCGCTCAAGGGTGGTGCTGATTTACCTTGCTTGTTTCTGATGGCAGGTTTCAGAGGGCGAAAGCCGGTCATCATTGATCCAGGGCTCTACATGAAGAAGAAGGCCGATGTGTTCTGGATACCGCAGAGGCGGAGCGTCCCTACAGCATTCAAGCTCTTCACTGGTATGTTTCCATCCGATCTGACCTGCTACTCTAGAGACTCATATTCTACCTAGCCTGAACACAAAGAATTGTGTACAATTCACCTTACGTTTGTGCAGATTATTATAGCAGCTCATAGCTTAGTCTTGCAATTCTTGTACCGGCTACATTTTCGATCTGTCCTTGTCACATTTGCAATAATGTCTTCAATGACTTTTTAATTATTGAATGTGATGTTGAAACCTTCAGACTACGTACTCTTGGATCTTCGCCACATGTTAAACTCAGCTTGACATTTCTAGTTGTGGTCACCGGTTCAACATTTTGAATTGGCACAGGGATTGGGTTGTCACCAACTCATATTCAGTTTTAGTATGTTAATAAATTTCAGTCAGCAGTTTACCTTAGGTCTTCTACAAAATATGCATACAGATGCGGTATTTTTCTAGCTTCTTCGTTTGTACAGTGTAATATATCGCTGCCTGAAATTCTCCTTGGTAAAGTTACCATTGCATCTTTATATATAATCTTATTTTCATTAATCTGATGTCTGGAACAAACATTTGGGATTTTATTTGTTTGTTGCCTGTAGTAGACAACATTTGCATGGCAACACATTTATTTATATATAAAGGTAACCTTCTGTTTTGGCAACTAACTAAAGCATTCCAAGCTAGACTGCTTACCTGATGCATATTTTAGCTGTCATTAATTTGAAAGGTTATCCTTATCTTATGTGTCAGTTACTAAGTTCAGAAACTGTGTCAATGAACTTTCCACAAAAAAAAAAAGGTTTACCTTAATATATAATATGGTGTTCAGTTTTTATATCCATTATATATCCATGCCTAGCCACCCCCAAAGAAGAGCTTTCTGCTTCTGTCTAGGCAGGAAATTAATTGATTACAGTTGCTTAAGCAGTTACTACAGCTCAGACACAAATACTCTTGGTCCAGACAGTTAAACAGATAACCAGACATCTATGTCAGTTACTAAATTCAGAAGCTGTGCGAATGAACTTGCCATAAAATAAAAGTATAGCTTTTTCTTGATGCGGTTCCCTTCATATCCATTATCCATGCTTGCCACCCCCACAAAAATGGAACTTTCGGCTTCTGTCTAGGTAGAAAATTAATCGATTCCCATTTCTTAAACACTTACTTCAACTCAGATAACAATGCTCTAGGTCCAGACAGCTTCAACAGATAAGCAGAGAATGTAAAAATGTGGAACTGACATCTGCAACGAGCATTCATCACTACCAAGGAGCAATCTTAGCAACAATTGCTTTCTTCGATAACTACTGACAAGGAAATTATACTGACTTTATTCTTGATTTTAAAACCAGCAGGACTAGTAATATCTCTGAGAACTTTTATGGAATTAGGCAAGCTTTATTAGTTTGAACCTTAGTAGGGAATAAGTGTTGGTTTGGAATCTCTGGATCTTTTAGATAAAGAGGCACCTGATGACCCCTTATCATTGCAGGTTCTGCTTGGATGGCACTGTCAAGGCCCTTTGTTGAATACTGCATATGGGGCTGGGATAACCTACCTCGCACAGTGCTCATGTACTATTCCAATTTCATCTCATCGCCTGAAGGATACTTCCACACTGTGGTCTGCAACGCCAACGAATTCAAGAACACGACCGTGAACCATGACCTGCATTACATCTCATGGGACAACCCTCCAAAGCAGCACCCGCATTACCTGACGGTCGAGGACTTGGACCGCATGGTTGCCAGCGATGCGCCGTTTGCTCGGAAGTTCCACGAGGATGATCCGGTGCTGGACAAGATAGACAAGGAGATCCTGGGCGTGGTGTGGACATGCCGACTCCCGGAGGCTGGTGTGCTGGAACGCGGGAGAACGGGAGCGACCCTTGCTCGGTGATTGGAAACACCAGCCTCCTTGAGCCTGGCCGTGGAGCTGCACGGCTGCAGCGGCTGATCACTTCATTGCTGTCGGAGGAGAAGTTCCACCCAAGGCAGTGCAAGTAGCGGATGCCTCTGACTCAGCTATATATGATACACATGCATGGACTGCTGCTGCTTTTAGCGACACATATATAGGTCCTTTTTGACTTGTAGGTGGTCGCCGTTTTGCCAGGCAGCTGAAGTAGGTGCCATTTAACCTGTGCTACGTTGCTGTTGTACTACCACATTAATCGCCTGTAGAGCCCTGTTGTATCTCCCACTCCACAATACATGTGAGACTCCATATGTACTGTCGTCCAAGGTCTGAACCTGGCCACCCTGTGATCAATATATTTTAGCTTAGTTTTAGCTACCCATGTTGCGAAGGATAGCAAAGCTTGATCTGAGTTGCCGTAAAAATCCACTTATTTGTTCAGTGTTCTGGTAGCAACTGGTAGCCTGAAGTATCAGATCCAGTGTCAGGTGTGAACTATGACTGATACTTACTTGGTTGGAGAATGGTCCTTGCATTATGTGCAGGCATTGGAATATCTGATGGGCAACATTTGGAATTGAAGCTTGCCCTGGACGAATTGAAGCTTGACAACTCGCTGCTTATCTAGTTACTACTCCCTCCCTCTGTTATAAGTTGTAACCTTTGTTTTATCTAAATTGTAAGTTGTTCCGGCGATTTCAAACTTTTTCAGATAAGCATGTTAATTTTGTTGATTAGTACCAGTGCCGAATGGTCTTGATTTATTTAGTGCGTGTTTCTTCATTCCAAAACAAAGAAAAATATGCAAGTTCCAGAGACTTGCAGTGAAAATATTGCATGTTGATCTCTCGCTGAGAAAACGGGATATGGATTTGATTCCTTCGCTTTGACTGATATATATGCCTTCTTGGTGTTGTCAAAATTGTTAACTACATTGCATATAAGTCCATAACAGCATTGACATATTTGACCATTGGAGCCTAGCTCTGACTTTATCCCAGGAAAACTTTGACTGGGCATACCTGCTCAGCTATTTGACGTTGTATCAATCACATGGATAATTTGAGGTAGGATTGATGTTTAAAAAGGCATATATGGATAGTGTTTATTTAAAAGATATACATGTATATTGATGAGATTGTATTTTAGGAAGGATGTATGTATATATAGGAGAAAAAAATTCCCTAGTTGCCGGCCGCCTCAACAAGGCAAGTCGTCCAAGGTAACCCAACGAGGTAATCAACGCGGGAGCATTGTGATTGCGACTTTTTCGTCCAAACATTTTTTTTTAAAAAAAAAAAAACAGCTGGTACCTAGTCAATGGATGGACGGTTCTGATCTCTCTTATCTGCTTTAATACTCGTGCACAAGTCAACAGTCAACAAATCGCAGGGCAGTAGGCTTCTTTGTATCTAGAACTCTTGACAAAATGCGTTGGAGTTCTTCCAACGCGGCGTCTGCTTTCGACCAAGACACAAAGAGAAGCTTCCTTGATTCATTAAACTAATTGGTACTACCTGCACATCGTAAAGACCACCACCACCATTGTCTTGGCCACTAAGCTCAAGACATCGGTCGTCGTCAGATCAGCTTCATTCTCTGTTTCTTCCTTCCTGCTGGTCCATCGGAGAAGAGGACGATCGACGACAGCTGGGAGTAAGGGGTCGATGGCGCAGCCGCCGGAGAGAGCTACCGGGGCGCTCATCTACGCCATGGTGGCGCGGGGCACGGTGGCGGTGGCGGAGCACACGTCCTACACCGGCAACTTCCAGGACATCGCCGCGCAGTGCCTGCACAAGCTGCCGGCGGGGAACAACCGATTCACCTACACCTGCGACGGCCACACCTTCAACTTCCTCGTCAGCGACGGATACGGTATGTGGCTAACCTAGCTCATCCATCAACCACACCACCAACCAGAGGCATCCGTGCTGTCTGTTGCTCTGTCTCTGTTCTTGCAAAGCATAAATCTTGAATTTCAGCCTCAAATCTTGTGGTGCAATAAAGTTTCATCATGTTTTCATTTGATATTTGATGCTAATTTGAACTTTCACCATGTTACTTTATCCTACTAGTAAACTCCTAATTAATCTTGCCTTGCTTGTGTTTATTCTGCTTCTCTGAATCTATTGAAAGTCGACTCCTAACTTGTGTTTAGGATATCATCTGTCTTAGCTCTACTTGTTGTTTATCGTTTGTACGGTACGTGCTTGCGCAACAACTCTACCGGTTTAACATATACTCCCTCCGTTCCAAATTGTAGTTCACTTTGGCTTTTCTGGAGATACATTGATTTTTTTATCATCTAGTTATACGCTATGTCTAGATACATAGTAAAAGAAATGAATCTAGAAAAGTTAAAGTGAACTACAATTTGGAATAGAGGGAGTAACTGATATATAATACACCACTTGTTCCTGTTAGATTCAGTCAGAGTTGAGCACTCAGAAGAGCATTTTGAATTGGCCTGTTAGTTAGACTTAGTGATCATGATGAGTTAGAATTTTCTCAAGAATACCCACTCTTCCCAACTTATCAATAATTTATTTCCAACATTTCGATTCAAGCTTCAGTCCAAAACTTATTACTGCTTACCAAGATAGGATGCTGATACTCCGTTTATTGCACAGCTTTAAATCTTTTCTGTCAGTAACATGATAATTCCTTCTGTCAGCTTGATGCTAAGTTATCCCCTGTGTCACAGAATTCGTGTTCTGTTTAATTTATTGCTAGCATATATAAAGTACAGTACTAACTTGCTTTAGTTGACTGAAACTGAACATATCTATCAGAAAAGAACTGTATTTCGTCGAGGCCTGAAACAAAGCAGAGCTGTATGACTGCAAGTCTTTCAGTCCAAAATTGCTTACGACCATTTAGCATAGGACGCTGGAATGTCTCTTTTTTGGAAGATAATATAGGAAGATGCAGAGAAAGCTTATTTATGTTTGCTCAACTCCACCTCGGTTAATAACTGAAATCAAATTGCAGCATTCTGCGTTGTCGCTACCGAGTCAGCTGGGCGGCAGATTCCTATGGCCTGCCTGGAGATGTTCAAGGAAGACTTCAACAAGAGATATGCTGGGGGCAAAGCAGCAACAGCTACAGCCAATAGCCTCACCCGAGATTTCGGGTAATAATAATTCTCATTCTTCGTCTGCAAAAACAAGGAATTTTTTAGACATTCAGATGCATTTTGCAATAAATACTTTACATTTCCTTTCTCTTATTCCTCACTGTGTTCTGCATGCTTGGGAAATAACTTGCAATACAGGCCAAGGCTTAGAGACCAGATGCAGTACTGTACGGATCACCCAGAGGAGGTGAGTAAGCTGTCCAAAGTGAAGGCTCAGGTCGATCAGGTGAAAAGCATCATGATGGAAAACATTGACAAGGTAATAACCAACGTATATCTTTTCGAAAGATCATAACCAACGTATATCAGTATATATATGTGCTTATTTCTCAGGAATGCATGACCTTAATCACCTGATAATGGATTCCTGCATCTGCTTATCTTGACTGAAACCTTGAATAATTCTGCTTTCATTCTTCATTTATCTTGGCTAATTTAGTTTGAAATACTACTTCTGAATGAGGAATTAATTTGATGGAAATATTTTTAGGCGATTGATCGCGGACAACGGGTCGATGAGCTTGTGACGAGGACAGAGCAGCTCCACGATGGGGTCTGTGTTTGTTGTAAATTTCTGTAACTTGCCGGTGTCGGAATTAAAGAGAAGCGAAGAACTGAAAAAGGATCTCCTCTGTTTGTTTCAGGCTGCTGATTTCAGGCGGGATGGTGAGCGTGTGCGGCGCAAGATGTGGTACCAGAACATGAAGATGAAGCTCATCGTTCTTGGCATCTTGGTCGCGCTGATCCTCATCATAATCCTCTCGATTTGCCATGGCGGATGCGGCAAGTGAAGTGATTTAGGTGGTGGCTCTCGTCTTTTGCTCGCTGTCGATCCATTCGATTGGTTCAGATAACTTCAGCCTCTTCTTTTTAGTTTTATTAGTTGGTCTTTTTTTTTTTTTTTTTTTTTTTTTTTTGTGAAGGTGCTCCACTCTACTTTGTACTATACTATTGTGTTAACCACGTTAATTATACATATACCACAGTTGAAGAAGCAATTTTTTTGAGATTACTAATTAAATGCCCGTGCGTTGCTTACGGGATAATTTAAATTTTATATAAAATCATGGATCGCACGATACGATAACAATACTATGAAAATAAACAATAATATTAAAGTAACATTTTTTCTTCCACGTGATTATTAAACGGAAATCTTATGATTGTCTTATGTTCTTAAAAACAAAACCAAGCAAATAGATATGCACCATGCACAAGCGTCAGGATATACGACATGTAGAGGTAGTTCCCTTTCACTTTTTAGTTCCCTTTCACTTTTTAGATTCACAGCATCGGTGTTTTCATTGTTGGAATCAACGTGAACACCTATTTATAGATAATAATTAATTATAATATCTCTATATGGGAACAAATTATCGATCTATGAAAGAAATAAAAATTTGTTTCCGATGGACCTCTCGACCCAGCTGCTTCAGTTTCTGCCTTTCTCTGATGATATTTTTCTCTTTGTCTTTTATTTCTTTCATCCCTTTCTTCTTGAGTCATTGCTTCTCGTCGTGCTTTTCTCTTTCCCTTTTACGCTTGGCACGTTCATCAACATGCGCCTGTGAATCTGATGATGCTGTTTGGACACCTTTTGGAAAACAGATGGATAGATATTTAATTGTTGACCATAAATAATACAATTGAAAGTCCAAATGGACAAGCAATTAATTACCTCCATTGATCTTGTTTGTCAAGTCTCCAAATGGTGTATGGCCTTCATTATTTTCCACAGGTTCCATTAAGATGAAACTGAACCCAAAAGTAATCCTAGTTAGCAAGCATATAACATGTCCACCATTGTAATTATACTGTTTCACATAAAGTTATTAATTTCAGGGACAAGATATTTGTGACTTTGAAACCAGAGATCATTGGATTCACAATAATGATCTGTCAATTTGGTAGCTCCTTATTGTTGATGTCAAATTCAAATGAGTTGCAGCACGTATTGACTTCAGTTATTGAGTTAAAGTATACAATCGATTTTGCTCTTCTTCCAATGCTATACTTATGTCATAGAGAAGTAAATGCTTTCGATAACAAATGGTTTACAGTCACCTCAACTCATCTCAACTGACCCAAGCAAAGTAGAGTTGAAGCACCCTTTGCGCAATCTCGTGGCATCGGAATCAGACCGCGACCAGGTTGTGTGAAGCCATGGATCCGATGCATTGTTGTGAATTGGACTGACCGGATGCAAAGTTTGTAATTATGCATGTAATGCAAGATGTGTGGTGTGCTCCGAAAGGTCCCACTCACATGCAGCATAGCATTAGGATAGAAAGCAAGGAAGAAATGGGATTTTCACCACATATGCATCTTTAAATGTAACACTAAAAACACTATCTTGGATAATATTTATCTGCACCCAATGAGCCTACTTAGTTTGTTGGGCACTGCATGAAAACTGCAGCAATGTCAATTATATTGCCTATGAGTTGTCAAGTGGAAACAAGACTTTCGGGCACAAAACTACAGACAATCACTTTAACCATATTGGGCTCACAACACAATGACCATTCATGAACAGGAAGATGAAGAAAATAGTAGTAGGGCGAGAGCACATGACAGGCAATATTCATCAATTAAATAGTAGATGTAATCGAGCACTATCAGTCAAGTAGATGGACTGTAGAGTAGTATTAATGGGCCAATATATAGATTTTCCAATGGCAAAATAATTATTGATTCACTTACACCCGTACTCTACATATATGCAAATATTTACCTAGCTTAACATAACGATAGCAGTTTGTTTGGTCTGCGCTCATCCAGTAGGAGGGATTATATATTGGTCATGTTCTATTAATTGACTGACTATCATATTTGCACCAAACATGCCGATGAACTATGGGCAAAAAAAAAAAAAAAAAAGAATTGATGCAGGGCAACTTGCCTGCTA
Source organism: Hyparrhenia diplandra (assembly GCA_015847255.1). Taxonomy (NCBI): domain Eukaryota; kingdom Viridiplantae; phylum Streptophyta; class Magnoliopsida; order Poales; family Poaceae; genus Hyparrhenia; species Hyparrhenia diplandra. Next base: position 504,177 of record JADLZK010007406.1, read on the forward strand.
GCTAGACCTTCAGCAGTCTATCGGATCAGGGGCCTGAATTGAAGGAACACGGAGGATGATAATTAGCAAAGGCAACTTATGTGTAGAACATATAATAATAATAATCAACACTCCCAGCAAAACAGGGCAGGCCACTCATCGCTATCACCAATTGTAGTCGGAACAATCTCTAGCTACTTACATGTTGTCGGGCTATGCATAAAAATCGAAATCACATCAATCCCAATTCGAGGAACTAATATCAGCCATAACCCATCCCAATTCCCAACCCTTCCACACAGTAGACAGAGGAGGGAGAGAAGAACGGAGAGGTACCTATAGCAGGAGCATGGATGGCTTCCAAATTTGCTTCAAATCATTAAACAATAGCTATTTGCTTAACCTGCACATGACTGAAATATTAAAAACAAAACTACTACCATGGTTGGGAGGATGAATAGCAGAAATGAAAGGTAGCAATCCATATAAGGACCTCGACGAACAAATTCAGTCAAGCAGAAATTAGTTATTGTACCTCATGACCCCGATCTTTTAGAAGTCCTAATTTCTCAACCTGTAATAAAAATGTATTTCCTTAAAAAAACTTCAAAGCACTGTATCCTCCACCCCTTTTTTCAGTCAACAGCCAATGATCGTATAAAAATACATTATGCATTACATACTAACAATCGTGCTCCCTCCCTAATCTCTGTAGTGATCTCAAGTAGGAGATGGATGTGCCAGAATACTAACCTTGATGAACTGATTTATCTGTCACACAACCTTGACCTTGGGCACATGTACCTGCACATGTATAGCACTCTTAGTATGTACTACGAACAGAGAAGATTTAGAAAAATACAAAAAAATGTAATGTAAGACATGGATAAACAGATACTAATTTGATAGCAATTTAAGGAAGATATAACTGTATATATGGGACTAAAATGAAATAGCATTATTTTTATTGAAGGAAAAATGAAATAGCATGATCGAACTGCTAGCTTTGTTTTTAGCAAATTTATAGTGGGTGGTCTGTTGTTTTGTTTTTAGCAGATTTAGCAAACGCTTTGCCATTTCATTATTATAAGAGAAATAAGAGAAAGCAATGCAACAATCTCATTATCAATTTAGCAGACGCACTTTGCATGAAAAAAAAAAAACGTCTGCTCTTTAGCTATCCCATAGCAACATTCAGTTCATTCAGATGAAAGCACAAAGAACCGCAAGGCTCAAATGTAATTAGATCAGATCTGAATACAATATATTGAGATGAAAATTACACGTAGCAAAGTAATCGAAGTTGGCAGGCATAATACAGGCATAGTTCAGATCCAAATTTGAATAGTATGTTAGGGTTTGGGCGCACGGTTTCGCGCAATAGCAAGGGGAGACCAATGGGAGGGCGTACCTACAAATCAGCTGCACTTTTCGTTTTGCTTTCCCTTGCGGCGCCGGGACGTGAGCACGTGGATCTACCGGCGCACGCGGTGCAGGCTGTGGTGGTCGGCGGCGTCCTTGGAACGTGCGCGATGGAGGCTGGCAGGATGGGATGGAGGAGCGTCCCTGGCGACGTCGAGACGTGAGCACCTAGATCCGCCGCGCACGCGGAGCTGTAGAGGTTGGCGGCGTTCTTGGTCCGTGCGAGATGGATGAGAGGGGTTTGCCGTGTTTTTCCTTTTAACTGTTACCGTGATTTTGCCATGCCGTGATTTGGGGGAGGGGAGGGCAGGCGGCATTTTTTTGGCGCCTTCCATCGCAGTCGGGCCGGACGAAGGAGAGGGGGAGGGGATGGATGAGGTGAGGGCAGACAAACAAAAAAATTATCGTATTATTAGACAGTTTTTCTTTCGTCTTTTTATGTAGTATATAATATAAAGAGTAAAGATTACATACGCACGTCATGTCTGGATGGGGAACCGTGTACTTCCTCCCGTCACAATGATTTGATAGGACAAGATTTGATGAAACCTTCAAAACTTAAACGCCAATAACTATTAATAGATTATTATTTATGGCCTTTTGGATGGATGAATCAACATGAAAACCTACATCACTCAGGATTGACTAGGCTAATCAACATGAAAACCTAAATTAGACCTTAACTGGACTACTACTTTGGTTAGTTGATGAAACTTGTGCAAGCTTGAAGCAGTCACGAGGACGATGAAGATAATTTTGTGGTATATGCTCTTGTCATGTGGTAACCAGCCGTATTACCATCTTTAAAACAATGGTGCCGTACCATGTTTCGCTACATTATTTCACACGAAACTAACCTGGAATTAAGATGGAGGTGAAAAAAGTCGCCACACATTGGGAAGGAAGGTTTGGTTGTTGATATGTTGGCAGTGCTGGCGTGAATTGTACATGGACCAGGCCGTTAGATGCTATATGGGCCTAGGCCCATTAGGACGTAACTCTGGGCCACTGTAGGCCCATTGGAAGTAGGTCCTTTTAACCTAGTTAAGAGATCAAGTATGACTGAACATCTTGTGTCAAAAAAAAAAAGTATGACTGAACATCACTAATGACGCGTACGGAAGAACTGAAGAAGCAACAGTGACTAGCAAGCAGGCGGCATCTGCATGTGATAAATAAATATATTATGTAACTACATGCATTTTTATCTTATTATTATGACTAAGAAACGTGTTAGATGCGATGCGGCGGGAAAAAAAAAACCTATACACATTTATGCAAAACGATAACGTGAATGGCACATATCGACTTATGCTTTAAGCTTTTATAATTTATTTTGTGATGACCGTGACATCCATAACATATAGGTTAATGCTGAGAACAAATAACAATGTCCTATTAAGCTTGTATCCTGGAGAGGACTCAGCGGAGGTTGGTCTGAGGCTGGGATCGGAGCGGAGGGATGGTCTGAGGCTGGGATCGGAGCGGAGGGGCACACGGTGCGCCTAAATATGTCATAAGTCGTAACTTTATTACTCATGAGCTCCGAAAATTTTATATATCGGACACGTGGATCCATTCATAACGGAACCTTGCATATGGTGCAGACACGTGGATCCAGTCATAGCAGAACCGTGCATTTGGCGTAGACACGTGGAGCTCCGAGTAGATGATGATTCATTTCAAATGTACGTAGAGATTGACCATTTGTAGAGGTGCTCAAAGGGATAGAAATGCATGCGCTATTGGACCAAGCCCTCCTAATTTAGCAACGAATTTTAATTAATTATTTTATTGTTGTAGTGTTATTATATATATATAGTATATCGAGAGTACCTGCTAGCCTAGTGATCGAGTGGAATTTTGGTCTAGCTTTTTGTACCGGAGTTTCCATCCAAGTTCGATCCTATTTTTTGTCGATATTTTTTTTTTGTCTAGTACAGTCCGACTACAATATTTTTACTGGAGATTTTTGGGTTGTACGATTCCTCAAAGGGCTGTAAAGTTTCAGCCCAGGGTGAAAAAGATCCACAGGAGAGGCCCACCTGGATCAAGACATTTTACATCAGGAACCCCGATCTATGTCAAAAACTATTAAGACCCTCCCACCGTTTTCTTCTCTCTAGCACCTTTATATCTGGACCCTGTACTTTTTATTCTCCTCCCCTGTCCTATAATCTAACGTAGATACAGGCAAAGCCAAGACCGACTCCGGTAAAAAGGAGAGGCGGAAGAAAATAGCGGTGGAAAAAAACGGCAGACCCAAAAAAGGTGGACAAGAAATTTTCTCTCTTTATTAGTAGGTATAGATATAGATTTATTATTCGAAAAACAGGCATACAATTAATTATACAAACCAAGGTACGGTGCCATAATTATTAAGAAAAACATGACTGATGATGCACAAACTTAAACCACGCGTACGACGATGGTTGTATCGAGCAACCGTACATATCGGCACTAGTGTACAGGTACAAGTACAAAAGGAGATGCACGCATGGACACGAGGACTGACAACACTTGCATGCATGCTGCATCTAGCAGACACGTGTGTGCATGTTCACGGGTGAAGGCAGCCACCGCCACCGCCACTGCCGCCGCCGTTATGATAACCGCCGCCGCTGCCACCGCCGAGTCCACTCCCACCGCCAAGGCCACCTCCTCCACCGCTACCGCCGCCCAGACCGGATCCTGATCCACCACCAAGGCCGCCGCCGCTGCCGCCGCCGCCGAGACCTGATCCACCACCCAGACCACCAAGGCCGCCGACACCCCTCCCAGTCCTCCGAGACCTGATCCACCGCCTATACCACCAAGGCCGCCGACACCACCAAGCGGTCCAAACCCACCGAGTCCACCACCGACACCTCCGAGTCCACCGACGCCAGTCACGCCGCCAATGCCACCGGCAACGCCTCCCAACGCACCGCCAATGCCCCCGACGGCTCCGCCAATGCCGCCGGCGCCAGCGAACCCTCCGACACCGCCGACGTAGCTCGGCACCGGCAGGAAGGTCTTCTGGTCGCCGACGTTCACGCCCGCTGTTCCGGCAGCAGCAGCTCCCGCCTTATGGTTCTGCTGGTGGTGGCTGTTACCAGCAGTGCCGCCGCTGGCCGCCACCATCGTCGTCGTCGTCGTCGGCATTGCTCTGCTCGCCTCGGCGGGTGTTGGCGCCGGGATGACGAGGAGGAACACCAGCAGATGGCTGCAGCTTGCCATTGCGGCGGTGGTGTCGCGCCACCTGCGGCTAGACATATCGGATCGATCGATATGGTCTCTCTGGCTCGATCGGCTGTGTAGCTAGCTAGGGGGCTTAGCTTAGGTGTGTGCGTCTGTGTAGTGCCTGGTAGAGCTAGGTGGCTATGGAGATGGTTATATAGGGTCCAAGGTCGAGCAAGGGGCTGTCATGCACGCAGACGCCGACGCAGATGCAGATGCCCGCAGCGACAGTGATGCATGGATCAGAAACCAAAGCGGTGATCCAAGTAAAAAATGTGTACAGGTGATGCCGTGAGGGAAGTAATGAATTGCATTGCATGCGCGCACCGTTGGTAGAAGGTTCGCCGCCATGCATCGAAAGCTCACCTACTGTTTCATCACTCCACAGTGCACACTGCACAGTGATCTCTGCAGATCGATCTGCTATGAACGGAGGAGATCGAGCAACCAGCCAACCATGCTTCACGCATCTACCATGACGTGACGCCTCTGCTCTGCAGTCTGCACCACCATGGACATGGATATGCATGTTTATGCATACGGATGGATCAGATCAGAATGCAAGTTCAGTATTAATGGCGAACTGGACCGGACCCGATCGAGATCGATATGATCCACCGTGAGCTGATGAGGTGTTGAAACTTGAGCGGCGGTACGGTGCATCTCCCATGTACGTACCTGCATTGCCGGCCCGACGATCATCTCTTACTCTCCATGCTAACTTCTTACAGTTGCTGACTTTTGTTGCCGCTGTTGTTCAGCTCATTCATCAGTCCAGCTAGCGACATTACATTCATTCATTCTATTGACCACACCGGGACTCTGCACCGAGCTCGGAGGAGCAGGCCAGTATGGGTTTGCTGGGATTTTGCCCTGCCCGGCCGGCCCCCTTGCTTGTATCAATCTTATCGCTCCACCAAGATGATATGTATTCATTCAAGTTCCATAATTCACCCCTCACAACTTCCTGCGCGCAAATTTATGCCAACATCTTTTCATGATTCAAGCCACTGAAAAAACAAACAATAATCTGTAGCACCGTACGTTTAGGGTTTTCTTTTTATTTTTACAAAGCAAACGCTTCATACTCTGACGACTATCGGTATCTGATATTTTATACTGCAGAAGATATCTACGACACAGCTACTACACTATATGCAAATTAATAGTAGCAAAGTATTGTTCTTAATCAACCATGCCCAATTTTAAAATATTGTCAGTCAAAGTAAAAAAAGAAGAAGATAATTTATGAAAGAGTAAATTGCACCGCCGGTCCTTAAAGTATTGCACGGATTTCGTCTAGGTCCCCAAACTACGAAATTGCACGTTTAGATCCTTTAAGTATTGCTCGGGTTCCATTTGGGTTCTTAAACTATGAAATCACACGTTTAGCTCCTTAAAGTATTGGGCGGGTTTCATCGGGTCCCTCAACTTTCAAAACCATTCATATTACATCTGTCGATGGGTTTGGATGGTGGTTTTGCTACAGTAATCACGGTTGCTACAGTAACACCGGTAATGTTTTCCCCTTTTATTTATTTATTTCAGCTCAATTTAAAAATCAAAGTAAATTACACAAAAATAATGAAATAAAAATCCAATTTTGTTAGGCTCCACATGACATCTACACAAAGGGCTCTAGATTTCCCCATATATTTCTTGTGTGTGGGCTGGGTTTAGGGCTGTGGGGTTTAGGTCGGGGCCCGACCCACGAGTGGGCTGGCTCCCTGAGCTCTAGTTGTGGCCCAGTGTGGCCTTGATTTCGTATGGGGTCCATTTTGTTGGACCCCAACACTACCTCTTGGTCACGAGGGAAAGCACTAGATATCGTCGATGTCTCAATAAATTGCTAGGTTGACGCTCGGTCGCACACAATAATCATCATGTACTAGTAATACTCCCTCCATTCAAAATCTCTAGAGCCTAACCAAATTTCTTTGTTTCTTTTTCAAAAATCTCCAACGTCTTAGTCTAGGGCCACGCCCTCGCCTCATCCCTAGGTGCCCGTAACTCCTCTTTGGTGTTGCCGCCTTCACTGTTGTGTCGTTCTCCGTCGCTTGGATTAGTCCCTCTGTTTCCTACCGTTAGAATCCCTAGCCTATATCGCTGCTTCAAATACTACTCACCTCCATGTATGTATGAATACATCTCGCTGCTGTGCACCTCCACAGAAACCTCAACTTCAATGGAGCATCATGTAAATGTCATTGATCAGGCTCTAGTGCATGGCATGAACTGGGCGCCAGACTCTTAGTACTACTATGTATCTCGTTGTAATTACTTTGTACTTTTGGTGGGCAATTCAGAATGAATGCAAATATAATTTATGTTCCCAATTAACCATCTTTATGTGCTGCTCTTCTAATAAAAGACCATCTTCATGTCAGTAGTGGCCATATATATTGCCTTTAATTTGTTGAAAAAAGAAAAAAGATGGTGTACTATTTTACCATCATTGACTTGAGAGTCTTGGAAAAACCTCTACATATTCCTCACAAGACATGATATTACTCTAGCACGATAGGAGCAGTGGTTCCAACGCGCAAGAGCAATCATTTTCAAGTCGTCGCGGCCTACCCTAGCTAACGCCCCACCTCATATTAGAAAGAGTGTTTTCACTTCGGAAAAGAGATGGCTACAGCTTCACCCTAGAAAAAGAAGGTTTCTCCGACCTTGTTTCCAAAAGAGGTCAATCCGAAACCAATAGTGACTCCTCCTCCACACCTCGCCCTCATAGACATCTCCACCTACAAATGGAGGAGCTATGAAGGCAAGGGACTACCATCTCTTATTTATAGGGCCTGTTACACATTCCCCTTTTGCCCCTGAGTCTAATTGAGTCAAACAACTAAGCCCAAGGCGTTAATGTCTAACCCAGTGTACAATTGATCTAACGGCCACCACGCCATCTCATTAGGTAGCTTTGCCCCGACACGAACTCCTCGATGCCACCACATGCCGCTCTTACGCCTTGGAACCTCGACTTGTGTTTTGACGACCAAACCTACGAAAGCCGTCACCGATGGTTTTAAGGCGCAAACCATGAAACCGACGCGAGTAGCATACACCATGCGCGTCCCCCCACTCCTTGATACATGTCACCACCATCTTCAACCGCCTATCCACCAAGTCTTCTAGAACCTCCCACTTGACTTGTCCGACGCCGTCTTGACATGATTGACACGGTTAGTCCTCCATATACACTTGCACTTGTCGATGACTCTATAATGTAAGGGTGGTTTAGGATGTACACTAGCAAGCAAACACAACAACAGGTCGTGTGAGGCGAAGACACATGGCGACGACAAGCCAACCGGGTACACCCCCAACAATAAGGAAACCCTACTCCTATAAACAACTTTTGGGAGGCGATATAGTAAATCTGTATATTCTCGGGACTTTCAAGACTACAAAAAAAATAGTTACAATTTGCTTCATCTATAAGAAAATTAAACAAAATAAATAACAGAGCATTACCCCCAACTTTTTATTCCAAAAATTGTCATCTCTCTGCTCAACTTTTTTTGTCTTCGTAGTTTTTTTCAAAAGTTATACAATCTTTTTAAGTGTGTTCCACTTATTCTTTACTCTATCTTTTCTTACCAACTACACCACCTTCCAAAAGTGTCGGTGTTTGATCTCATATTCCTCCTCTAAGGGTTGAGTTTTCGGCATCCACATTTGTTTTGCTTACTTCTTGGATGCATATATAACAAAATAATGAACTCATTCCAAATTATTTCTGTACATATAAAATTAATAAACAAATATCTAGGCCTTCATTTGCATATGCGCTTAAGTTAGTATTTTCGGTAATGTCTTCAATGAATCATGGTACATATACAGATTGGTCATGATAGGAGTAATTTGTTTTGGCTGGACATTTTATTCAATCACTATTATGAGTTTAGAGAAAGTACTGAATATGTATAGTGTTGATTTGTGGTAACAAGTTGATAGAGCGAATGAGAGGGAGGAGAAGAGAACTGAGTCCTAGGCCCTAAAGATCCTCTTCTCTCCACCTCCCCCTCTTCACCTTTATAGGGGAGATGGGAGAGGAGGTGTCTTTATGCCCCACGGTGGGGCTTGTATTTATAAATATGCCCCGCGGTGTTATCTTGATGAAGTTGGATTTTTGCCTTGCCTTGCCTTGCCCTTTACTAGAGTCAAGTCCTTGGTGAGGCGAGCAACTTCTTGCTTAAGCATCTCATTCTCCATGGCAACTTCTTGTGTGCATGTATCTACAATAGCTTTCTCACAACAATTTGGTTGCACATGGGTGAGTCTAATAAATCAATGCAAGAAGTAGAGGGATCCTTTTTAGGCATATCAAAAAATTTAACTTTTGTTTTAGGTGCCTTGATGAGGGTTTTATTGATGGCTTCTAGATTAGCAACTTTAATTGTTAGCTCATCACAATGATTAACTAAAATTTCCATCTTAGCAAGCATTTTCTTGTAATCATCTTGTGATCTAGCTAAGTTTTCTTTTTAATTTTTCATTCTTTTTTAACAAGTTGTTCATCATTGCTTGTGCAATAAGTAGAAGGTGCACTAGCTTCTAGTTTCTCAATTTCAGTAGATAGCTCAACATTAAGATTTGCAAATGTTTCAAATTTTTCTTGCAAAATTAGTAATCTCCTTGTTAACTATCTACCATTTCTTGCATCTTAGATATTTTTGATTGTTGACTAGTGCAAATTTTAGCATATTTAATATTGTCTTGCACAAGTTCATCCATAGAAGGCATATCATCATCATCACTATCACTCTCACTAGAGGATGAACTTTTCGTTACCTCGTCTTTGTAAAGCACACACATGAAGAGCTTGATGATGAGTGCTTGTTGTCACGCCTCTTGTGTTGTGCTTCATCTTCACTTGAATAATCATCCCATGATCTTATTGAGGCGAGGGCATTGTTCTTGCATGCCTTCTTCTTTCTTGTCTTGGGTGGCGACTTGTTTGGACAATCTTCAACAAAGTGTCCCACCTTGCCACATCCATTGCATCCTTTATTTCTTTGTTCTCTTTTTTGGTTGTTGAAGATGCAATCTTGAATTTGGATGGGGACAACCTTGACATTGAGATTTTTGGATCATCTTCTCTACCTTCTTGATCATTTGAATTGATTCATCATCTAGCTCAAAGGTGGAGGAAGAAGATGCATCATCATGATTCATCATCATCATCTTCTTCTTCTTCTTCATTTGATTCTTCACTTGAGGAGCTTGAGATTTAGCTTGAGCTTGACTCAACTTTCTTGGCCTTCATCTTTGAGTGCTCATGGCATGTGAGTCCTTTTCCTTTGCTTGATGAAGTGGCTTCTTCTTGACCCATCTTGTGTGACATCTCAAATGCCACTAGCTTGCTAATGATAATGTCGGGGGTCATGGTACTCAAGTCCTCCAAGTTGTGAAGGATGGTGGCTTGATGCTTCCATACTTCTTTTTGTGGAAGCATGGTGATGATCTTCCTCATGATGTCCGCATCACCTAGCTTTGTGATTCTTATAGTAATGAGATCATTAATAATTAGATTCAAACTAGAATACATATCACGAACAATCTCATCATCTTTCATTTTAAAAGAATCACATATTTGTTTATTTGGGCAATGTTTTTGGTCACGAACATTACTAGTGCCATAATGGAGCTCATGTAAAACCAAATTTCATGTGAGGTTTTCGATGTAATTTTAACCAAAATTTAAAAAGAAGTTTGCCCAAAACGGGTTCTTACCGCTTTCTCCCCGTCCGGGGATCCTATAAATCCTCGGCCTCCCTTGCACAAGCCACGCAACTTCGATTTGCGACCCTCGTGGGAAAAAAAGAATTTGTTGAGATGGAAGTACGGATATCATATTCTTACCAAGATAAGCTAGCGTAGATCGAACTTTCTATTCACTCGTGGGATCCGGGGCCTCCTAGGAGGGGGGGGCACCGCGGCTCAGTGCTCTTGCTTCCTTTGCACCCGGCTCGAAGGATTAGTAGGGAGGACTCAGGATACTAGTTTTTAGTACATTTGGTATTTATTAATACTTTACTTTACTCCTATTTATTATATTATTTATTTTTTTATATTATTTCGGAAATTTCTCTTAATGGTTTTACGTGCTTAACGGGCTTATTGACAAGTACCCTCTTTTCTCCCACCTTTAGAAGAATGAAGCATTGCAACCCACTACCGCTTCATTCAATCA